>CM061042.1:112122199-112722199 GCA_030762985.1 Adelphocoris suturalis
ACAGCCATATCGGCCGATTTGGGGCCGGTCGAATGACGAAGTGCAGCTGCGGCCGCTGGCTCAGCAGATGCTCCCTGGAACAAGTCGCAGTCTAGTGAGGTCAATGTCACGGTGTGTTTTTACCCAAGTGAGTGAGGAAGTGAAAGAAGCTACTTCAGGGAATGTGATTAGTCTGGGTGGAAAGGGACTTTATGCTCACAATAGCTTCAAACTGGCGAGCAGTAGGTATATAGATTTAACAACAACGAAAGGGACCCAGGGGATCGTTTTGTATCAAATTCTGGGTCCTAAACTGTCCTGCGCCAACTATAGTAACCCACAAATATTTTATGCCTCTTCAGAGTATGAACTCAAGACTTCTTTGAGATAGTAGTTAATTTTAGCAAGCTTCTTTAGCTAGCAAGACTGCTTTAGCAAGCTTCTTTAGCTAGCAAGACTGCTAGCTTTAGCTTAACTGCTTTAGCAACCTACGCCACCTAGACCAATTGATCAAACGTCTTCGACTGCAGGAGTTTCCCTTGAAGCGTAACAGGTTGGCAATTTCTGACAAGTAGGTGCATAACTGAAATCTGCCTAATGAGTTTGACCCGAGGTTCTTCCTTTTCCTTGAAAGTCGGTATGTACGTAAAAATTGTTAATACCAACCTACTGAAAAAAAAAAAAAAAAAAAACAATGACCAATCAAAATCAACAACAACCCCCAACCAACAGTCTGAATTCGGGGGAAATTCATAAATAAAAACTAAACCTACTTGAGTAATACTAACTATGATTTCTTGGAAATGCTAGATAAATAGTCCGCAACTAATTTCTAAATTCGACTAAATGATGCAAATTCAGGGGCTATTGCACTTTGTTTTGTATACTTATTCCATGTATGAGTCTACAGTGATACAATTATAATTATAGTCATTCAGAATACCCTCCTATATCTACTTATTTAGGGCCCTATACCTACTTTTTAAATAGTAAAACCCACAAAACCCGTTTTAAAATATTTCTCCCAAATCTATAGAGGTAACGTGAAAAGTTACCATTGGCGAGTTAACATGGATTCACTATTTTCCTTCTGTTGTCCTGTCAAAACCATAAAAAAATTAAAGGGCATTCAATTGTAAGGGACCTTAAAATTCCTCTGACTATGAAATTGAGCTGACCTTTGGAAAACTAATAATCTGTGGCAACTTTGTAGACTTTTTAAAATTTTCAGAGTTTTAATTTATGAGTACATATTTCCCAACTCTTCACTCCAAAAAAGGAACTAAGGATATCGAAAATGTTATGATTTTTCCAATGGTATTCCAAAATTTGATTCTAGTCTCTTGATGAATGTATTTATGACAATTTGTGTCGTAAGATAAAAAATGCAAAAATCTGAAAAGTAACGCCCTCCAAAAAGCAATAAAGCCAAAAATGTATTACTTATATCATTTTTTAAATTTAGTTGTTAAACGCTGCCGGATGGTTGTAACCATATCGTTGACGCCCTGTATACCTAATACTAATATTAGTAATGTATTAATTTTGAACATTGGTTTTTTGCACAGTTTTAAAGTTCTTATTATAATTTTTGAATTCCAGTTCAGAATGTCAGAAAGTGACAGCAGTGAGGAGGATAGAAGAGAAAGAGATGAATTTGCTGCGAGGCTCAGGAAGAAAGACAAAGAAAAAACTCGTAACATAGCTACATCATCTGGTATGTTTTAGAATCAGTACTCAATGCATATGCCCCTTACTGAAGTCAACGCAAATTACAACTGATAATAGTGATAATTAATGTTCCACTGAATGTAAGTATGATTTTCTTTCTTTCGTTGAACTTAATTTTTATAGATCGAAAGGCGTTTGAAGAGGCAGCCAAGAGGCTCAAACTCGATATTGAAAGTCAAGAGAAACTAATACCTCGTCTTCGTGTTGAATCTCGGAGGAAATATTTAGAAAAGCGTAAGGATGATAAAGTCCAAGAACTTGAGGCAGATATACTTGATGATGAGTATCTTTTTGGGGAAGAGGAGTAAGTTTATACATCTAGGTACCTTCATAGATTAACATCTTGAAATAGTATTTGTTCCATAAAATGACGCTCTCTCAAATTCCGTATTAGGAACCTACTTTTCTTTGTTGAACATCATGTCGTACAGGTTAACTGAAACATTTTATAGTGATTAGTTGAAACTACATAGTTGAAACTCATCATAGACCTATCCTTAAATTTGATGTTTTTAAAATAATTTACTGTAAACTTTTATACAAAATATATATCTTCAGTTAGGTTCAATATACTTTGAAGATCTCTTTGATATAATGAAACAAGTAGAAGGTCTCTATTCAACAATAGTTCTCCAGAATCCAATACAATAATCACAATAAATAACAAGTAGAAACAATAATGGTAAAATTAGATGAGTAATAAATTAAGTTATCCTAATTAGCACGTGAGACGATTAAATTTTTTTGCTGAGATTGAGGGGGTTGGATCAGGTCCAATGGCCGTTTGCGTTTGAGCCTTCGCGCATTTTTTGGTCGTCAAGGCGTTGATCATATCCCTCGAAGATGGGATTGGAGTGGGACGAAATTGAGGCATGGATGCGAGTGGATGATCTTTCCAAGACTTCGATGACTGTAGGAATGTTCAGATCTCGGTGAATCACAGAGCCGCGAACGTACCAAGGAGCTGACGTCATCATTTGAAGAACTCTGTTCTGTTGAGATTGAACTCGTTTGATTTGGGTGTTACACGGTGAGCCCCAAATTGAGCAGCCATACTGCCATATTGGTCGTATGAATACCAGGTACACCAGCTTTTTTAGTTCCTGGGGCAGTGGAGATTCCGAAGGGAGGTAGGGTAGGGAAGAGAGGGAGTGGAGGTTCATTGAGAAGGGGTTTCAGCATATTTATACGGTTTCTGGTTCACTTAATCAAGCAGCGGTTTGAGCTTTGCGTCAAGCTGGATTCCCAGGTATCTCACGGATTCAGTTCTGGAGATGTCAATGTTATTAAAGCGCAAACGTGATGTCTGAAAACTTCGTCTGTACGTGAATGCTGCGTTGAAGGATTTGGTGGGCTTCATGATGAGTTGCCAATTGTTAGCCCATGCTTTGATTTCCAGGAGTAGTTGTTGAGCGTTGGTGGAGGCTTCTATTCCGTCAAGGCTTCTTGATAATATCGCAAGGTCTTCTGCAAACATGGCGCTTGTGGTTTCTACAGATGTTGGAATATCACTCACGTAGATGAGGTACAACAGAGGTCCCCATTCGCTGCCTTGCGGGACTCCTGCTCGAATTGGTTTCGATGGTGAGAGGGCAGCTTCACACTTGATGCTAAAAGTGCGCCCTGAAAGATATGACTGAACCAGTCTGTAGTGTGTGTCTGGTAGTAGAGGTTTGATTTTGTACAGGATACCACTATGCCATGCTTTGTTAAAAGCTTTCTGGGTGTCAAGAAGCAAGCCTTGACACACTTCCTTTTGCTCATAAGTGTCGAGGATCTCCTCTACCAGCCGATGAAGTTGATGTTGGCATGAATGTAGTGATCTGAAGTTGAACTGAAAATGAGGGATGGAAATGGAGAGTCTCTTTTTTCATTGTACTCGTATTTTCATTGATGTTATACGTATGTACGTATTGATATTGTAGGTTATCAGCACTGTTAACTTGGGTATGTACATAAATCACATTTCACTATCACATTTTTAGGAGAATAAAAAAGGATTGTAATGGGGAATGTTTCTTTAAACCTCTCTAGAAGCCTGACTATCATTCTTTCCGCCTGGAATACGATATGGGAAACCAGTATGTATCAGCAGGTGTGCACAGTTCAAAATCCCCCCTCCCTCCAATCGACAATCCACGTTTTTTCCCCGGATTTTTAATTTGTTAATTAGAACTTCGCCTATATAATTTTAATTCAGTTTAATGTACCTACCATTGATGGTCCCATAAATTAATAAGTATGTAGTTCAATCAACAGACTACCTCTAAATTGGAGGAATAAAAAATAACTTGCATTATATAAATTGTTGGACAATTTGAAAAAATTGACTATCCGAACTTACCACCTAACCAATTCAATGACGTAATGCTGGAAATGTACCTTAATTGACGGAAAGCATTGGTTATGGTTCTTAACCCAAGCAGGGCGAACTTTCTGACCACAGATGTGTGCTTTCATCAACGCTTAGTCGTTCCTCGTGCATCCTCCTATTAAGACCCATTTTTGTTTAGTAAATTGTGTCGGATTGGTGTTTTATTAGATCTCATGACTGTCAAAAATCATATTATATTTAGTATAGTGAATGATGATTTGATTGTCTTTATTGAATTATTGGTTGTTAGTAACTAGCGGTTCCATATCATGTGTGGTGCCTAATAGTTGATAATGATCTGCAGTCTAGTTGTAATTTGCTGTAATCTCTCTTCAGTTTTATAAAAATATTGTTTTCAATATTTTAGGCTCACTGAGCGAGAGAAAAAGGATCGAATTCACAAGAAGAAACTGTTGGAGTTGGCCAAGGAGCATGAAAAAGCCAGAGAGCTCGAGCGCGTACAGCGCTATCACATGCCCAGAGACGTTAAAGATGTTTGTATTCCTTTGTATCTGAAATTATTATTAACATTAAAAATCTCACTTTTCTCACATGCTTCAATTTCTACTTGTTTAATTTTTGAACATATAAGCACAAGCATTGTATGTTATATAATGTACCAGGTATACATTTTGGTCACACTATTATGAAGTATGCCTATATGATTTATAGTTAAGTAGCTTCTTGGCCTTTTCTTTATTAAATATGTAATTTCGCTCAATATGACTTCCTTAGAGCATCGGAGAGTATGAAGAAGTTGACGAAAGAGAGAAAAAGCCAAATTATGAACAGAAGAAATGGGAGGAAGAGCAGATGAGTTCAGCTGTGTTTCGTTTTGGCGCAAAACAACGGGACCAGCAGGATGTGGAGTACGATCTCGTCCTCGATTCACAGATTGACTTCATTCAAGCTCTCAGCATGCCTGGCACGAAAGAAAGGGTGAGTTTCTTTATTACAATTATGTTGCTGACGCGCTCTTTACCAACTAATTTGATTTGAAACAAATTTTAATTGGTGTTTGTTGGGGTTAGCAAATCTTTGCTTGAAAGGGATCAAAACTAAAGTGGATAAAAGGTTTAGAAATAAGTGGGTATCCCTACTGAAATATCGCGTCATAATTCTGTAGAACGCATTTCTTATTTACTGGTAGCAAAGAATGATGAGCTGGAGGGGAGGATACATTTTTATTGCCAATCATCATGTTTCTAGTTTTTATTTATTTTAAAGTGCTTTCACTCGTTATGAGCTTCGTCAGAGATTTAAAGGTAAGGTAGGGTGTAGTTAATACTCTCTATACTATTATAGTAGGTACATGATAAGTAGAGCCGCCAGGTCTGTTTGGGGTTTAACGTCAGGTAGATTATGAGCTTGATATTCGTCCCGTCTGCTGGTTATCTCTATATCTTCTATGGAATTATAAATCTCTTGTGGAGATGTAGCAGTTTGATGCAGGCTTGCCAGCTTCTGGTTAACTGTTGTGGGCTAATTAATGAAAGTATGCTATGAGTTAAGAGTTATTACTTAGTGTTTATGAGTTCGTTTATTGTTCATTATCATTCAGTTCATTGTTCAGTTGTGAGTTCAGTTATTGCTTGTTACTGATGATGGCCTAACCGTGGAAATCGATTTAACATTATCTCTTTATTTTTCGTGGAAATAGTCAATGTTTTTCTCTAACTTCCGTAATGAGTTTAAGCTTGCTTGACAGTTTAAACTAAATTGAAATTGGTAGGACCACATGGGACATTCAGATTTTTTTTATCACATGAGGATTGGCCATAAAAATGTATCCTCCCTTCACGACCCACCTACCAGAGCAACTGGATGGCGTAATCCAAACTTAACCAATAACAAAGGATTGTTTTGTGACTTTAGCCTGACGAACGTCCTATGACTGAGGCCCAGAAGAAACGAATGACAATAGAAGAAACTCAAAAGAGCCTGCCTGTATATAAATTCAAAGATGACCTTATTCAAGCCATCAAAGATCACCAAGTAAGGTGTTTCACCTCACCTGTGAATCTAAATTATGCTAACTTACATTATAGTGTAAAAGTTGAGGTAAATTAAAATAAAGGTTTGAGAAAAATACATTTATTGGAACTGCCATGAGAAGATTATCGGTATAATGTACGAGATATAATGTACGAAGGTTTACGGTATGTTGGCTGCCTACAGGTCTTGATTATTGAAGGTGAAACAGGATCTGGCAAAACAACTCAAATCCCTCAATACCTTTGGCAAGCTGGTTTCACCAAGGACGGCAAGAAGATCGGATGCACTCAGCCCAGAAGAGTAGCTGCTATGTCTGTTGCTGCTAGAGTAGCTGAGGAAATGAACGTCAAACTTGGAAATGAGGTTAGACTTTATCAATTAAACTAGAAATCAACAAGCAGTTTGGAAGTGGTATAGTCATAATTTGCTATACCGATTGGTCCTAAATGGCTTTAAAGATGGCTTTAATTGCACGTGTGCTTGGCTGTTGCAGGTTGGTTACAGTATCCGGTTCGAAGACTGTACCTCAGAGCGCACTGTTCTTAAATACATGACTGACGGCACATTACACAGGGAGTTCCTTTCTGAACCTGACTTGCAGACGTATAGGTTTGTAACGCTAATTTTTGTAAATACCTAGTTCTTGTAAATAATACAATAGTTTCTTTGTCTTCACCGTTCGGTATCCAATGCAAAAGAGTATTCAGATTATGATGTTTAAAAATTTAAGCTTCTAAACTTTTTCAGATACAGATCATTGAACCCTTCCTATTTTACAAAACAGTTCCCTTTTAAATCAATAATCACAAGCAATAGTGGAAGGAGAAATGGAGGAAGGATCACATTTTAAAACAATTTAACATCATATAATACGATAATTTACGAAAATTCGCTCATACGATCATGCTGCATGACTGGAACTTTTTTAACATACTGCTACTCATCCCAAAGCTATAAGGAGGATAATTTAAAAACTAAAAATACATAATTATCTGTCATTATTTAACATAACACGGAATTTAAAAAAAAAAAAAATTAAATCTCGCATTGAAACGTAGAGGCCTTCATTTGAAAGAACTTAGTAAGTAGGTGAATTGTTCACTCCGAGTATGGGTTCACGCGCCACACACATTTCTTCAACTCTGTTAATTTGTGCAGTAGAGCAGGGGTGCTCAAACGGTCGATCACGATCGACCAGTCGATCGCGAGTGCTTTTTGAGTAGATCTCGAGAAGAAAAAAATTTTTAATAAGTAGGTAACTAAACTACAAAAATTTATTACGTAATAACACTGCTTGCGGCAAAAGGCGGCTTTATCAAAGGAACGCGCGGTACTTCGAGGTAAAGGAAAAACTATTATTGAGATGATTAGCGCAGTAAACGCATTCAAAAGTAAATTGCAACTTATGATAGATCAACTGAAAAGAAAGGATCTGAAACATTTCCCGTCTTTGAAAGCAAGGATCCCTCAGTTGAATTATGATACGTATGAGGCTGAATTATCAAATATTTTGGGACAATTCGAAATGCGTTTTTATGATTGCAGTAAATTGGCAAATATAGCATCATTTATGAGTTATCCTTTTTCATGTAAAAACATTGAGGAATTAGCTACTGAAGCAGCAAGTCAGTTTAATATGAACTCAATGTTCTGTTGAAAATGAGTTGGTGCAGATTATATCAGATATACATCTCAAAGCTACAGCATCTGATACAAATTTCTGGTGTTTTATATCTGAAGATAAATATCCGAATCTAAGGCAAATCGCCCTTCAACTGACGGCAATGTTTGGGTCAACTTACTTGTGCGAGTCTGCATTTTCTGAAATGAAGATAATTAAGTTAAAATATCGCAATCGACTAACTGACGATCATATGTCATCATGCTTGCGATTGGCACTCAGTGGTTACGCACCATCTTATGAAAAGTATGTTGAGGACATGCAGTGCCACGCTTCAACATCCAAAGTCACTCCTTAGTTGAGTTTAACACCATATGTAACTCTTTTGTTTTGTAAAAACGAATAAACTCGCAATTTTGAATAACTAGGAGTTTTTTCATTGATATTGTAGAGAAGAACTTAAGTAAACCTAACCCAAACCTTGACTAAAATAATGTAAATTGTGCGGAAAGCTAATATCTGTATATGCTACGGTACACCCTACCTAGGTAGGTATGGTGTATCGTGTATGTACGACAACCCTGCATCACACATACTTGCAGCCTCTCAGAGTCGATCGTAAGTAGTCTAAAAATATTGAGGTAGATCGCCAGCAGTTCAAGTTTGAGCACCCCTGCAGTAGAGTATTTATGAAGCTCAATATATGTATTAATTTTATTTGTGACTGGTTATTTTCTATTTCCCCAGTGTTATGATTATTGACGAAGCTCACGAACGCACCCTTCACACGGACATTCTCTTTGGTTTAGTGAAAGACATAGCCAGATTTAGACCCGACCTGAAACTTCTTATTTCATCGGCTACTTTGGATGCTGAAAAATTTTCGACGTTTTTTGATGATGCGCCCATATTTCGAATACCTGGTAATCTATAACATTTTATTGTTTTTCTTTATAACAAGTTCTGTATAAATTTTTGTTCCTGCGTTTTGTCCCCAAAACGTTGTTATTTGTGTGTAACGTTGTTCCTTGTGTGTTACGTTGTTATTTCGTGTTTAGGTGAATCAATGCAATGATTTCACACTTGAACTTCAGGGGCTTGGTCGACCCCCCCAACCCCTGGGGCCTCCGTACAATAATAATTGATGAAAGATCCACCGTATAATAATTGGGCCTCTGTATAAGACCAGAATGATGTGTATAATTTGGTGTTCTGAATGCTCGCAAGCTTGCATTGAAAAAAAAAATATATATATATATATAAAATAAAATAAAATAAAACCTAGAACCAATGTAAATTAACCATTGCAGTAAAATACAGATTAGCTGGAAAAATAGATCAGAATTTCGGAGGTTGAAATACGAAGCAAAAAATTTGATGCTGTGTTGGATTTGAATCACAGACACCATTCCGTAGGTGATAGCACCTTAGCAGAAAATGATGTTCTTCACTACTGAGTATTGTTGGTGGGGAAGGGGGGTCCGACCATGTTCCTGAACCTCTAGTTGGTTTCACTAGGTTTGCGATACTAGCTTATGACATCTAAAGTAAGCTTCATCTAATTCACCACATTGGTTTGTTCAGTAAATTTCCGCTTCGAGTTTTCATAAATTATGTAATTGGTACGTACCTAACTATCAGGTTGCTGTTATAGTTCAAGGTATTTCTATGGGCTACACCATTACTCAGTGAGTGAAATCATCTCCATTGTGTACAGGTAGGCGATTTCCAGTAGATATCTATTACACAAAAGCACCTGAAGCAGACTATATCGACGCTTGTGTAGTCTCGATACTTCAGATCCACGCAACTCAACCACTAGGAGACATTCTTGTTTTCCTCACTGGGCAAGAGGAGATTGAGACGTGCCAGGAGATTCTCACAGATCGGGTTCGTCGCCTTGGCTCACGGGTCAAAGAACTAGTCATTCTTCCAGTCTATTCTAACCTGCCATCTGACATGCAGGCAAAAATCTTTGAACCCACTCCACCTGGCGCTCGCAAGGTACTTTTCACTGTTTTACATTTACTATAATATTGGTGATGATAAATTGTATATGAAGAATCCAGAATCACATTATTGAGGACACATTCCACCCCCTACTATCATATTATGGGGAGTTGATCCTTGTACTTTCTCAATAGTTTCCTCATGAAGCTTGATTCCTATTTCAACCTTGAGTATAAAATTTAATTTCGCTCTTACTCTGCAGGTACGACTTAAGTATGTATAATAGATGTTTCACTTCGAATTATGACTTTCATAGCTCTTCAAGACATGGATATTGTTCTAATAGTGTGTTAACTATATGTTTAACTACTTGAAACCAAATACCTAATAGGTCTCTATCGTATTTTGTTATTGTTTGAGAGCATTAGTTTAGTTGTGGTATTACTATATTTTCTTGATTTTCAGGTAGTTTTGGCAACCAATATTGCAGAAACATCATTGACCATTGATAATATCATCTACGTAATAGATCCAGGTTTCTGCAAACAAAATAACTTCAACTCACGAACTGGCATGGAGTCCTTAATAGTAGTACCTATTTCAAAAGTAAGTTCCCTTTTATGTAATAGTTTATTCCATCCATAGTATAACATTCCTTCCATACCTGTAAGATACATGGAAATTAACCTTAAATTGAGCTGTAAATCATCCTTCACAAAACTCACCAATTATGAACTCCACTTGCACGTTGATGTACATTTTCACTTTTCCAATACTCCAAACAGTACTACCTACCTGTATTTTGAAGTATGCCAAGTTGGTTGGGTGGTATAACCTTCTCATTCGTTGTAAAATGGACGTGCAGAATTACCTAATGGAGACGAACTGAGATCGAATTATTGAAAGTAATCAATATTAATCATTACTGGATTATCTGTCCTTTCATATTATTAACCGTACAATAGCGATCACTCCTATAGGGGACTTTTTAGGGGCTAAAAAGCCAGCTTAGCTGGTGATATTGCTTAAACCCAGATGATTTTATAAAACAGCCTGAATAGTTTTGGTGAGTCTTGCCTCTGTCAAAAAATTTACATTCGATTATGCACAAAAGCCATAGTTTATCCAATGGTAGTGAAATTCATAGCCTTCAACTTCGAGACAATCCTTCAACTACCTTCCTCAGCGATTTTCAGTAATTGAGCCATGTCAAAATCATGTTGCAGTAATTCCTATTTGCTCATGTGGGCATTATATTAACAGGAGGCCTTCTGTGGAAAATATCTGGAAATTTCATGAAAATTGGATGAATGGCTTTGTCATTTTGTCTGACCATGAATCTTACGTTCACACTCATGTAATGACCAACACTTACCTAATTGCGAAGATATCTATGAGTGATCAAAAGTGTACCAGAATGTGCACACGTTCCAATGGGTCTGACGGCCATGCAACCTACTGGAGGATGGCCTAATTCTTCTTGAAAACAATAAGAATCTGGCTGTGATATTTTGTTTCTTTATGGACAGTAGAATATAGAAGGACAGACAAGGAACCAAAGTTGTTTACAAAGGAATAAATGTTGATTTTGAAGGGAAAACATGAGGAAGGCATTCATTCCTGAAGGTCATGATAAAGTATAAAATATAGCCTCTTTTGGTTTATTATTTCCAGTAATAAGCCTATGTGATCGTATAGCAAAAAATTTTTATAACCCCCCCTCAAACTTTGTCACTTTACGTTTCAAAGTGCGTAGAATCCAAATTTGAAATGTCCGTCCGCCGTCCGGGCCATAAAAGGCCTTAGAATTTACTTAAAAAATCTGTTCTTTTGCACATAGACTCCACTTGGGGTCTAGTTGGTCCTAACTTCTCGCCAGCTCGATCGCTCCACTCTCATGGGTGCTATGAGCCAAAAATAGGTGAAAAAGTGTCTTTTTTTGTGTATATTTCAAGTTGTATAGAAATTGGAGATTTATGAGTGAAAAGAAAATGTTAGCTATTAATTTTATGAAAAAAAAAAGTATTCTAAATGATACTCTTCTATTCAAAAAGAGATTTTGGATTTTAGGCTATTTTTTGCAATTTTATAGATTTTTTAGGTTTTTAGCATAATTTCGTACATAAATTTTTGAATGTTCTATTTCATAGTTGATAAACTTTATTTGACCAATCTTATGCTAAAAAATATCAATTTAACAATTCTTAGCCATTTGTGAGGTCCGAAGCTCCGAGTTCCGATACTAAATATACTATAAGCGGCGTTTAATAATATGGACCAGAGATCTACGTAGAAGGGCTGTCTAATACATAAATAATAAACCTTTGTGTAATAATTTGCAGCGTTTTTGAAACTGAATTCCGTTTGACTCCTCAGAGGAAGGAGGTTTGACTCCCAAGGAAATTCAAACCGAATTCACGAGACCAGTTTGCTTCCTGCGACCTCAGTACGTGAGCACAAGAGTTTCCCCACAAGTGTTTCTTTCCTCTTCACAGACTTAGAACTGTCTGCAAAACAACATGCAGGTGTGGTTAAAAATTTGAGGTGTTGAAAACATCTGACGTCATTGAAAACTGAACTACTTTATGTCTATTTTGAACAACAGATCAGCATGAGAGGTAAAACATGAAAATAAATAACTAAATAATTCGAACGAAATCTCCTACTGTTGTTGCCCCTCCTCAACGTTCTTCCAAATTTTCTTGTGGAACCATATGAACTAGAATTTTTACAATCTTTTCGTTCATGGTAGATGAAGGAACTCAATGGAACTAGTACTGCCTCATTCTAGATTTAGTTGGTGTGAAGGTTCTACGTTGTTAATAATTTAATACCTATTGAATTTCACTCATTAACACAAGATCACCTTTTCAGGCATCTGCAAACCAAAGAGCTGGCAGGGCTGGTCGTGTTGCTGCAGGAAAGTGTTTCAGACTGTACACCGCCTGGGCCTACAAGCACGAATTAGAAGACAACACTGTTCCAGAGATACAGAGGGTTAATCTCGGCAATGTTGTCTTGATGCTTAAAGCCCTCGGCATCAACGATCTTGTGCATTTCGACTTTCTGGATCCACCACCCCATGAAACACTCGTAAGTTCTTATACTGAAACAATTTCCTGTCATTCAGCATGCTCTCATGAGCGAATTCGATCAACATTATTTCTAAATGTTTTGCATGTCTATGACGAATTTTAGAAACAAACAGGCAGTACCTCCTTCATCAGATTCGACATAAGAAATAGATAGTGAGACAGCTTACCCCTTAAAGGAATTTAATTTTTTATTTGCGAGTTTTACTTTTTTATTATAAAAAACACCATATGACCTTTCTGACCTTTTTCTGAACATTAAAAAAAAGCATCTCAAAATTCTAAGTAGAAATGTAATTTTTAACACCAAACACAGGTCAGAATCCACCCAAAGCTGTTCTACTTTCAAACAAAACGTTCTGCTTCCGAACACTCCCTTATTCTTCTACACTTCTTCAATGTTACCTACTTATTTTCAAACATGGACACTAGAGAACGGATGGAAGAAGGTGAACTAAAAAGAAGAAGAATGATTACCCAAAAAAGGGATAGGAAATACAAAGTGAACTGGTGGAGAGAGAAGACGCAAACTTGCTTGGTAACAGTGCTGTTTAAGATGGTGTCAGAAAACAGATATACTGAAAAATGCAGGTTTTTCACGTTCATATGCAATGAAACTGATAGGGGCCATCTACAACATAACCCGCGCATTCCTTTATTCCGAGCGCTTTAGCCCTGACCGACCTCGCCAGGGAAATGTAAGTTACAAGTTTGTATAGGCGCTAGGTATAGATTGTACCCTTAAAAAGTATAGCGAAATTCTGCAAAATGGGTCCTAGTCGGTATTTTGAGGCACTGAATCCGAATTTGAAATCCGTTTTGCTCTGGTACATTCCGTTCACTTGATATTAACGAATTTCGATGATTTGATGAAATTCTCGAACAAATGCCCCTGGAATTGAATAAAAACCTCCAAAGTAGGGCCCAATATGTTTTTGAGTCACTGAATTCGAATTTGAAATTCATTTGGCTCTAGGATGTTCCGTTTACAGGATAATGAAAATGTCAATAATTTCATGAAAATCTCCACACAAAAAATGCACGTGTTTGGGTTTCTACTCACTTAAAGTATTACCGAGTCTCGTGGTACATAGAGAGGGGTCTAGAGCGCCCTGGCTTCATACTCAGGACAACATTAGGGTTTGGAATATAAATGCGAGAGGGCCCTCTTGACCCCTTCATTAATTTGTACTACGAAACCTGGGAAAAGACCGCCTACTTTGGGCTCCCCAGGAAGGACCTCCACAACCCCTTATGTGTGCAATGGGAGTGTCAAAATACCTCTTGCTCATCCCGATATATATATATATATATATATATATATATATATATAAATTTTTGTTTTTGATTTATCAATTTCATCTTTAACGCCTTTCTCTCTTCTTTTCTCAAGAGGTAGCCGAAACGTATGAAACGTTCTATGTGAAATGCCGTCAGTCGAAAGTTTTCTGTTGGATGTTTCAAAATTTTTTTCACCACTATCGTACTAATAACGTTTCAATCAGTAACATTATAAGAAAAACGTTTCAGGAACGTTTTCTTTCAGATGTTTCAGAAATGTTTCAATAGTAAGGTGTTAGTTCGGTGTGAGTTCTACCGTTGCGTTTCTAGTTTGGTGTGCGTTCAATGTAAATTATAAAAAATCATTACAAGTCATCTTACCTTATGGGAAAATGCTTCTGATGTCTTCCAACAGGGTTATTAAGAGATCAGGACTGTCTGCACGATACACTTTCCAGCAGTAGTGATCGAGGTGTAAATGCAAATGGTACTGAGAAACCCCTCTCATTTTCTTTAAAATTTTAACTTTGGCGTTTAACCACGACCTCTCTATGCTTGGGCACCGATATGCAGGCCATTCGTCTGAATGGATTTCCGACCCTGCTTCACATCAGCGTTCAATTATGGAAGGAGAGTGGTGGCCTTGTTGTGCCGGGCAAAACAAAAATAACGGAAGTCGCATTCATTTTTTCACCAAAATACTCAGGGTCCATCTACTCGTGCACCATGATTAGGATTGTTAACAACGTTGGCATCCAAATCTTCTGATGAAGGAGCAGTGTTCCCTGCTAACAGAAGATCGCAGCCGGTTCATAGAACCCACACCGTACTAGCACCAATAGTACCAACGTACTTATAACGTTTCAGGAAAATTTCCTGTCAGACGTTTAATTACAAACGTAACTACCTAATACCTCGAGAAATTTCAGAAACATTTTACAATGACGTACTTGCAAAGTTTCGACTGGTGACATTTCACACAGAAAGTTTCAAATACATTTCAGTCGCAACTCAAAAATACTGCAACTTTCGCAACCTTTTGAAACCTGGATGAAACGTTTGGTGCTGTCTGGGTTCGATGCAAAAATTTCTCATTTGGTTCCTATTGCTCACTTTATCGCACCTTGTGCGTTTTTCGAACCCCCACGTTGCACCAATAAACTCCTTCATTCTGTTTAATAGTGTATGCTTATGTTTGTTGACAATCGCGTAACGTATTTCGAGAGTTTCGTAACTAAATGATGGTTTGGGAATGAGTCAATGTGTCATTAATACATTGTAACTTAGTAGGCGCATATCAAGGTAATGAGCGTTACTCACTTATGCATTTTATATTTTTATATGAAAATAGATTCAATTCTAAGAAATTATATATCATCCTCACTCTCCTACGTTGAGTAGTTTTCGTTCTAAGATTTTTCAAAGTTTGCACTGGTGACGTCACACTGTTTGGCAGGGGGTTCCGCCCAGGCAGGAGGGGTGCATTGACGTCACCAGTGTGCGAAACTTTGAAAAAATCGTAGGAGAGTGCGGTTGATGACAAACTTCTTAGGATGGAATCTTATTCCATTTAAAAATAGTTCGAATTCCTTTTTCGCGCCCATGGGTAACGCTCATTCTGGCCTGCAGTTTTCCAGTAGTTTTTACGTATTTTAAACAAATTATCATGTTTCATGTTGTGTTCACATTATTGAGTTTGACAAATAATTGCAGGTCTTGGCTCTTGAGCAGTTGTACGCACTTGGTGCACTCAATCATCATGGTGAACTCACCAAATTGGGGCGAAGAATGGCTGAATTTCCTTTGGACCCAATGATGGGGAAAATGCTCCTTGCCTCGGAAAAGTAAGTTTCGACACACGGTTTCGTTGGTTTCGAAGTTGGTTTCTTGTAATTTTATTTTTCCAGTTCCTCAATACATGGGTCAGGATTGACTCAACCTGAAAACATTGTTACGAATCATCGGAAAACTTAAGGTATGTACGTTGTACGTACGTCCTTGTGACATCGAAAAATGTGTGTTACTGGTTGACACCAAAGGTTGTGAAGGTTGAGAATCTCTGCCAAAAAATCAGCTTTTATGATGCATAATTATGAGTAACTACTAATGACTAAATCGATATATGGAAATGTTGATGACCTTATATTACAGTTACCCTTTATATTAATATCAATTATTATATCCGGAATCCCATCATCTAGCAGGGCTGTATGAGCACGTAAACATCGCTAGTTTCATGTTGTTATACAGAAAAACTTCAATGGCATTCAATCAAGTTGAATACATGTTGAGAAAGCAGTGTTGAGCCTTGTACTAGGTGGTCATGAATGAAATTAATACGTTTGATATAATAAGTAAACTATACTTATACTTTTTACATTTTTATTGTAAAAAAAAAAAAAATAGAAACAACGAATGAACAATGGTTGGTTGCTCGGTACGGTTGGTTTTTGTGTTGAGAAATTGAAGGACAGCAGGAGCTTACTAAAATATATGTGGTTTCTATGTACGTAATCCTGGAATATTAGACGCGATCCGATGATGAACATGATTCCCATGCATGTGTTTATCATTCTCGTGAAACATTGCTTTGTGTCTCATGTCGTTCTTTGTAACTTATCAGTGGTGCTTCGATGATGTCAATCTAAAGCATTCACTGCATATTTCAGAAATACGTTGGCTAGCCAGCTCTGACTAGGCACTATACCTACAATAAAATTATACATACGCCAGAGCCCTGCACAGGTATTGAAGTTATTGTACAGCAACTGCTACCAGAAGGAGCCTAAAATGAAGGCCATGAATGAAGAAAGTGAAGGAGGAAGTTATAACACAGTTAGCAAAGAGGCAGCTAGACTGCTGGGCTTCGCTACTCGTTGAAGGGTCAGTGCTGCTGGCTTCAACTGCAACAAGCCAGAGGAGAAAAAATTCACTCCAAGAGGGAATGAAGCATGCCTGAGAGAAAAAATGGCTTTTCTGTTTACGATCAGTCAAACAATCGTTCCTTCCACATTAATAGCTGGAGTGAAGGAGTGGCAAAAAACCGGGGTTTGGAACATGAAACAGCAAGAAAAGTTCCAGTAGTCACAGGGTTTGATGAATTCTGAACCCCATTCCTAAAATGAGGGATTCAGAGCGCTGTCCGAGTTTCTTACCATCCAGTGAATTCAGCAGATAAGCTAGGTTTTGGTGTTGCTCAGCTAAGTCCACCAACTGTTGCCTGGCTAAATCGAGGTCAGCAGCAGAATCTGACGCTTCTCCTTTCTGTTATTTTGCTGACCCAGATCAAGAAGCGACAGCTTTGCCTAACCAAGCTGGATGTCACTCAAGTCTCTGACAGTGTAAGCCATTTTGTAGTAGCATGACACCACTTGAGGATGGCGCCGAGATGCAGGCCTGTAGAGAGGGTGGGGGCATTGGGTACATTACCCCCACTTGCGTCTCCGTGGAGCTGAAATATAGGGATCCCCCACTCTTATTTACTGCCATCGAATAGCCATTCTCGATAGTATCGATTCAGCCTCCAAACACATCGATTTGCTCATTTTGAAATCAACTGACCTTCTGAGCGCCAAAATTGAAAAAGTTCCAGTCAATCCCTTAGTAAAAATGAGGCGCTGAGTGGCAAAACTCGCTAAGTCCATTTTCCCACTTTTTGCAAAACGTTTAGTGATCTATTTTCTGTCAAATTTTGACTTTTGATGGTTGTGGATGATAGATAAGGCCCTACCGCATCGAAAGACATCATTATATAACCTAAAACACACTTTGTAGAACCAAAATTCAATTAAAACGTTTGGACTTGACCAGTTTTGAAACCAAAGTGAGGACATAACGAGTTTTGCAACTGAACTTGATGGACCAAACTAGTTTTGAAACTGAACTTGATGGACTAAACTAGTTTTGAAATTGAACTTTAAGGAAACTATCACAAAAAATGAGGAAATCAATTAGACAAAATCATCATCCTTGTATTTTTAACTTGTAAAAAAATGTTAGAAACATCTGTAAAACTTGTTTTACGCGAAATATTTGTAACTGTAAAAACTCTCAAAATTGTTAGTTTACAATTTTTTCAATGTGGTTGAAAAGTTTTTATTTTTAAACGCGTAGGTCTTCGCATTCATCTTCGAAAACGATATCATCTTCGTCCTGTTCTGCTGGTTGATGGGGGTCTGGGGGCTCTGTTCCAGAACACCCTTGAAATAGTGCAGTTGCTGGAGTTCCATCCACCCGGGTCCAAAATGTAGGTGGAGGAGTTTTCTGACATCAGCTAGCTTCTCACCTTTAATTACAACTGAGCCGCAAGGAATCTCTTCAGGAACGATGGTGCGGGGACTGTGATTTTTTTAAAAAACGGTTTGAAGGCTCCGACGTCGCTCCTGTAGAATGGCTCCCTTCGTTGCTGGATGCCTTTTGAGGACTTGTCCAAGAGGAGCCCCTTACACAGGAAAATTTGAAGTGGAGGCTCTGGGTTGGTTTTAAATTGGCATAGGCATAGGTCCTCCAATCATGGACTTTCACCTCTGAACCAAGATTTCGGACGGTAGCAAATAAAAAGTGAAATCCTTATTTTAGAAACACCATCGTAGTGTAAGGGTACCTACCTAGGTAGTGAGTGGACTTACTCTTGTAACAATCATGTAAATGATTTCTACAAATAAAGTGATTTGATTTGATTGATTTGATAGTGAGTGGACTTAGCCACCTTCGGTTCAGAATTCAGCGATAGCCATCTTTGATTCAAAACTTGTCATGGACATAACGACTTTTGCTACAAAACCCATCTTTTGGCCCTCGTTTTCAAGGGGATCTAACCACTTTTGGTGCACAATCATACCTCTCCTCGATTTCTGAGTATGAAACCCTTCAAAAACAGCTGTTAGCCCGATTTAGTAAAAAATGGACAACCAGTTTTACAACTCAGCGCCTCAAATGCAGATTAGTTAGACATGTAGGTCAGAATGATGTGTATAGTTTGGTGGTTTGGATGCTCGCATTTGAAAAATACATAACATCAAGTAGTCAATCCCTTAGTAAAAATGCAGATTAGTTGGACATGTAGATCAGAATGAAGTGTATAGTTTGGTGGTTTGGATGCTCGCAAGCTCGCATCTCAAAAATACATAACATCAAGTAGTCAATCCCCTAGTGAACATTCAGATTAGTTGGACATGCAGGTCGGAATGACGTTTTAGAAGTATATTTCGGGAGTTGTACAGGTCTCGAACCCACGACCTTCGGCTCACGAGACCGTTATCCTAACCAATGGACTACACCACCACTATCGTTTCTGGAAATCACAGTACTTCACCACTCAGTAGGAAATGCTTTTGAGGGAGGTCTCCAGAGCGCTCTGAAACGACTCCTATCACTGCATCGATGTGTTAGGAGGCCGAATCGATACTATCGAGACTATTCGGTGGAGGATCCCTATATTTCAGCTCCACAGAGACGCAAGTCATTACCCCCGGGGCCCGGCCTTTTTTGAGGGAGCCCGGATTTTCTTCAAAGAGAAAAACAGGAAAGAGAGAGAAATATTAAAAGGAAAACATGTCAAAGGGGTATATCATCTACTTACTTGTAAATAACAAACAAAAAATCACTTTTCTCTGTTCAAAAGTTTTGGGGACCCCAATTTTTAACATTATTTCATCAACCCTTCAGGGAAATTGTACTTGAAAAAAGATTTGCGTGTTTCTCAAATTGACAACGTTTTCTTTCACCGTAATGAAAAGTGGAAGTTGAAGAAGAACGTTTTCCACGTCCACGAAAATAAAGAGTTACAATGTTAACGTATGATTTCACCGAGCTCAAGCTCGAAAACTATAATTAATTTTTACTTTTACTTTGCTAATTAGCGGATAAAATTAGGTTTAGTGATTGTGCCAAAACGTGGCTTTCTAGAATTTTCTTGAAATATTGGAACCCTCAATGAACTAATGAGTTTGGTGCAATCTCTCGGCTAAATCGGATGGTAACACTTGCGGATTCCTCAAACTCCGTTATAAGCGAGTTTTTCATTTTACTCGACAAATTTTTAGGTTTTGCTTCATCACCACCAATGTTAGGGGGGCTTTATGTTCGTTTGTCCTCCGAAATCTAAATTTCCACTTCCTTTTTGCATTTCAGATCTTGCTGATCAATTTCTGTCAGTCTTTGGTAAATCCCTGTCACGCCCTAAACTATACCAAGTTTCAGTCCGATTCCGATGAAATTTTCAGGGTTTGTGCGGGTTAGCTCCCAGACGGTCCCCTATAATTATAAATACCGGCCTGTGTGCACCGCAAATGTGAATTTTTCATCACGTCGTTTTCTCTTCATCTGTTGGTCCGATTTCGTTCATACTCGGTAGGTAATTGGGTATATGTTCTAGAAAAATTCGATAAAAATTGTATCGCAATTGGTAAAATAACAACCATTGCGCATGCGCGAAACTAATTTCAATTGACAGAGGCAAAACTCCGAGTCTAATGGAACAATTTTGATAAAATTTCCAGGAATTTTGCGGGATAGCTTCTAGAAGATCCCCTATAAGTTTCATTGCCGTCACATAAATAGTAGTAGTCTGTGCGCATGCGCAAACGTTAATTTATTATAGCAGTGATAAGTTCTTGACCGCAGACGACGAAATTTCAAGTGTTTTGTTCTTGAGAGTCGGTCGGGTGAATGATACTAAACTTCAGGCCAACGTTTCGCTATATTTATACAGCATCATCAGGGCTAGACAAAAAGAACCATCACGTTACACACATATGGACACAACTACACACTAGCTAGCTTATATTAAACTATGAATTATGAAATTTATTGCACTAAACTAAATAGGAACTATTAGAAACTCAGATTTTTGAAGGTAGGTAGCTACTTACAATATATTACATGACTTGGGTGGGCCGAATGAATAAGTTGGTAACAAAAATTTTGAATGCTATTTTACCTTGGAGTTTGCTGTTAGGTACTCAGTGAGTCATCCTGAGACTTAGTGAGTCATCCTTAGGTACTCAGTGAGTCATCCTGAGACTGAGAGGGCAAATGGAGTTGTTGACATGTGGTGAAATTTTGAAAAGTTATGTGGTGAAAAAAGTTGTAGATACTCAGAAATGAACACGTTGAGAAAAGGCTCAGCAGAAGCACCAATTATATTAGACCAATTGAACTATCTGTTTAAATGGTCACAAGTTTGTTTACAATAGGTTACAACAACTTGAGGTTATCCCTATCACAGTTATTACAGTTTTAAGAAATCACAGTTTTAAGAAATAACAGTTACCAACTTATTCATTCAGCCCACCCAAGTCATGTAATATATTGTAAGTAGCTACCTACCTTCAAAAATCTGAGTTCCTAATAGTTCCTATTTAGTTTAGTGCAATAAATTTCATAATTCATAGTTAAATATAAGCTAGCTAGTGTGTAGTTGTGTCCATATGTGTGTAACGTGATGGTTCTTTTTGTATAGCCCTGATGATGCTGTATAAATATAGCGAAACGTTGGCCTGAAGTTTAGTATCATTCACCCGACCGACTCTCAAGAACAAAACACTTGAAATTTAATTTATTATAGCTTTGATTTCTTATCATTTATTGGTCCGATTTTGTTCAAACTCGGAGAATCAACCCAGGAAAATTCCGTATGAATTATATCGCAATTGGTGGAGTAATAACTATAGCGCAAGCGCAAAATTAAAATTGATCGATATGGACAAAGCTCGAGACTAATGGACCTATTTTTAAGAAATATTCAAGGATTGTGCGGTTTAGCTCTTTGAAGTTCCCCTATAAATTTCATTGCAGTTGGATTAATAGCACATAGTCTGTGCGCTGATTTCTTATAACGTCGACTTATCAATCATTTCAACTCGTATTTTGTTCTTCAACTAATTCCATACGTCCATGTTACAACATGTGAGGAAGCTTCCTCACGTGGGCCCACCCAACTTGGCGACTTTTTAAATGATTTTATGTAGGATAAAAATATAATGTTAATGAATTCTGGGTTGAAAAATCACATAAGGACGCTAGTTGGTCCTAGAAATTCGGCATCTTTTTTTATGAACCCCAAGAAAAAGAAGAAGGGAAAAAAAGTCTGTGAAACGCATAGCAACTTTGGCATGCAAACTAGCACTTCTGCTGTTTCGTCTCGATCTTGTTCGGTTTTTGGTCATAAGTGTTAGTGTACGTGTGATGCCTAACTAAATACGAGTATAGACACGGTTACCTGAGCAGAAGAGCTAACTTGTTCAGAAATAATCGACAGTTGTGCAATAATTTGCCACTGTGTGTGAATTTTTACCCCTGGGCCCGGATTTTATTGGGGAATGCTGTCATTGGGTGTGGGGTTTACCAAGAATCTCCTCTTTAATCTGGTCCTTAACGTGGCCTTGGATAAGTTGCCACCTGAAATCGAGTTAATTATCGCTTTTGGGGTGTTAGTAGGTGTGTTAGCAACTATTGATGATGCCATTGTGCTCACAGAAACCAGTGAGGACTTCAAGATCGACCTCAAGCATTTGCTGAGAGCTAGTCAGGGGTTAACCTCGCTTAGTATGGCAACTCTCAACAAATACCCTACAGAAAGTAAAATATCTCGACGTACAATTTCTGAAAACAACATCCTCGCACTCAAAAGTTAAGCTAAGGAAAACCTTAACGAGTAGCAATTTATAAAAAATTTCTATTATCGCTAAAATAATCTATACACAATCGAGTACATCCAAAAGTTCCAATCATGCAGCCTGCAGAATATCTTCTTTTTTTAAATTATCAAGTCCAATTTCTTCTGGAGTTTAAGCACTTTGTGTGCTCAAAGTTGTTGAATATAAAATATATCGGGAATATTTTTTTCTTCGAAATAATAGTCTGCTATACTTACTCACTGTACGATTTTCAACAATTTTTATTTGAAATTTAAGCATTATTATCAGCACAATAATTGTGTAGATAAATAAATAAAAATTTCTGAATGTTCTAGCTTATAGTTAATAAACTTTTTCTTCTGCTAAAATATAAATGTGACAGCTTACAAGATGCCCTAAGAACCAATTCTTTCTTTTGGAATGCTTTTCTGGCGAAAGAACAGACGTTTTATCTCAAATTCAAGGTAGGAGGGGGGGGGGGGGGAAGAAAGTAGATTCCTGTTTGAATTCAATTCGTTATCTAAAATAGTTTATTCCCAAGTAATAACCGAGATTGAGTACAATTTTAATACAAAATGAACTAATGTATAAAATGCATTTCCAAGTGTAAGCAATTTGATGTTTCCAAGATTGCATCCTTAATTACAACTAAATTGTGTTACTTACATAAATACATTTTACTTTAATCTTATTAGATCTTTGGTTTGTTGTTAAAAAAAAAACCGCCCACATGAGTACAAAGCAAGTCAAATCGACTCATGGTTGATATCAAAGTGATATTAAACAAATAACAGTTAACAAGTATCCTCACTCGTGTGTGAAAAGTGTGGACCCTTTAGTTCATCATGTCATCACCCACTCCCTTTTCCAAAGTGAGGGTACCTACGATCAGGAGATTTCGAAAAATTCGATATGCTGTGCTGGACCGTCAGACGGGTAAAGCAAAATCGAGAACAAATTTATAGGTACGAATCCACCGTTTCAAGTCCGAGGCATGCATCAGTAATCTGATCTTTACCTGCATGGAATACATAAGAACATTAATATTTCTAGAACTTATCAGTACTGGCAAAATCAATGTTTTAAAATTATGATGGTTCCAAGAGTCTATAGTCATAAAAAATTTACTACAATTCACCGCATACTATTGCAATACTATCCGTATTTCAGCAAAATTTCTCAAATTTAAAAAATTAAATATATATTCATTATTCTGCTCATTAACTACATCTTAACTAATGATGATGCAGGAACATTCATACGCCCCATTGTTGATTTTAATTGCAGCTAACTTCGTATCCTTAATTGAATTTAATCTAATATCTTAACAATCAACAAAAACGGAACGCTCTCCATCACATTTCAAATAAGTGCCTATTCAATTATTCCATGTCCGGTTCTCTTCTACCAACCGGCATAAAGCACATTTTGTTTGTATACCACCAAAGATACCGGTAGGTAGTTTTCCTAATAAAGGATTAAAGTGAGATTAGATACGATAACAATATCAATCATCTGGTCCGCTGATTGGGAGACACTTGTTTTTCTATATCACTTTGGCTAGTACGTTAAAGCTTGTAGGGGCTAATCATTAGAAAACATAAAATAGGAATGTGGAACTACATACACAAGGATAGTATAATATACATTGGCACTGGTTGGTAACTATGAAGTTCAAACAAGCTACAATGAAAGTAATAAAACATGGGCTTCCTAATATTGTTACCTCATCATTTTATTGAAAAACTCATGTCATGGATATCAAACAAAAAAGTGAAGAAAACCTATCACTGATCTTACGCAGAAACATTAAACTGCTGAAAAGCTGTGTTAATGGTAGGTTAACTTCATTGTTAATTTAAATTATCAATCACTTTGAATTTCATTGCATGAGTACAGAATTGCCAACAACTTCAACAAACTTAATTAACTTAATAATGGGTTTATCAACTTAGAGATGCGAAGATCTATCCGAAATTGGTGAACACAACCTTCTATTTACACATTAAGACTAGTAGCTAGCAGAACAAGATTTATGAAGCTATCAAGGTATAGTTATATCACTGGTTTTGGGTATACCTACTTGAGCCAGTCAAGAAAATTCCCTCTTCGTCTTGAGGCGTTCTGCAGAACAAAGTTCTATCATTAGTTACAACACTAAATACTACAAACTTGATTGTAGAAACATGACTTGGTTATTGGAGAATTAAATTGTTGGATTCATCACCTGAAAATGTTTGAGAGGCGTCCAAAATTCTTCTCCAAAATCAATACTAGTTGCGAGCAGGATGAGATATGCAGCTATCTTGGGATGATTCGTCGCTGTTTTGGGGTGAGCCCGAGCTGGTCGAGAAAATTTCCCCTTCATCCGAAGGCGTTTTGCGCTTGTGTTTGTCGTATGATCTTTTGTGTATCTCCTCTGATACTGGGCCATCTTTACAGCTTTCTATCGCCTTCCTCTTGCTATGCCTTCCTTCACTTCCTGAAGAACAGCTTCGTCTCTTTTTGTAATGATTTCCCATTATACTCTCTTCAACTCTTCGTGGTATTGAGTCCAAAGGATCAGGTTTATTGCTTCTGAAACCATCATTTTCACTCCAGCCGTCCATATCTCTATAAGATGTATTTTCTTTACAACCAGATTTATACGGTGTTCGACCTCTCCCATCATTCTTAGTAAAAGCATCTCCACCCTTCTGGTTGGTGGAAAGGGACTTATTTCTATTCTTAGTGACTCCATCTTTATTGTGCCCTTCATCACCTGTGTCTTTGCAAAGTTTAAATGTTTCCAATGATTTATCACCGTTTCCATTACCTTTTGAACTTTCTTTTCCAGCTGATTTTATATTCACTTCATTGGAATCTTCAACTTTCAGTTTTCTCTTAGGACTACGGCTACTTCTGACAGACTCCTCCCTTTCTGATGATCTATTATGGTTCCGTAAGCTAGACATACGTTCTTGGCGTCTGTACCTCGAATCTCGATTACTTTTGCATGAGGATAATGAGCTGCTTCTATCCCTTTCTCGATCCCTTTTTGGACTCCTACCTCCTGAAGATCTACTGTTTGACCTACTGTCCCGCTTGCTGCTGGGATCTCTAGTTTGCGATCTTCGCCTATCTTCACTATCCTTCTTTCTTTCTTTTTCGTTTCTTTTTAAAGGATTTCTTTTTTCATCCCGCTGAAACGGCGGATCTTGTTTTATGCTTTTTGCTATAACCCTTTTCTGATGATCAAGCTGTGGAAACAATTTCTGTGAGTTTTCCAAAGCCTCTTTTGCTGCATTCATTTCTGCTTGTTGTATGCTATGCCCTGTTGCCTGTGCTAAACGTTTTCCTTTAAAATAGACCGCAACAGTATAAAGTCTTGTATTTGTTGGGCCCATGCACTCTATCACTTTGTATATGGGGATTTCTGGTTCACCACCCTCCATAGTCCTCAAAGTTAAACAGCATTGTTGTAATTTTGACTTGGGATCATTCCAGTCTTGATGCATTATGAAATCATGCAGTCGTGGAAAGAAGCAAACATTACAAAATGTCTCACAATAAGTTAACCCTTTGTCGACGTACAGAGCACCTAAAAAGGCTTCCAGCAAGTCAGCTCGATCTTTAGTTTTCAATTCTGCTTTTGGGGTAGCATAAATCGCATGTGCTGCAATACCAAGATCATCACATACCACAGCTTGTGTCCTATTATTAACCAGGGAACTTCGCAATAGTGAAAGGTGGCCTTCGTGATGCTCTGGAAAATATTTGTAGAGATAGTCAGAAGCAATCAGCTGTAGAACTGTATCACCCAGAAACTCCAGCCTTTGGTTTGAACCTAATGTCAAGTTAGTAAAACCAATACTTCTGTCTGTAAAAGCCCTTGCCAAAAGCCGGATATGAGTAAATTGTACCCCAATAGAGTTTTCAAATTGAGTAAGGTCTTGGAGTATTTTGAATTTCGAAATCCATTGGCGATCACCATTAGGTTCTTGTTCTTGTAAAGGGTGAGGTGGGTAGTCTACCCAAACTTTCAGGTGGATTGATGATTCTTTAAAAAGTGTTTCGCCAAAAACCTTGTCAGCTGCCTCGATATTCCCATCTAGAAAAAGCGCACCCATGAGAGCTTCAAAACAATTGGCCATGGCATGTCTTAATTCAAGATCGTGGCAGAGGTCAGACCCATGGGCATAAAGCATATAACCATCCAGTCCCAATTTTTTAGCCAATACAGCAAGGTGTTGATTCTGAACAATTGCAGCCCTGTATGTTGCAAGACCACCCTCTTCGAGTCTTGGGAATAAATGAAACAGGTGTATGGAAGTAACGAATTCAACCACAGCATCACCCAAGAATTCAAGTCGTTCATTATGAGTTATATTTGATTCTGTTTCATATTTTTTACCGAACCGGGACATAATGTTAATTAAAGTGTTGATACCTCGTTTCCTAGTGTTAAGATAATGGATTCTCCTATCACCATACTCAGGTTGACGAATACTACAGTTTGTCAAGGAATTCCTTGCGTGGTCTGGGTTAGTACCAAAATTTTCTCTGTATGAAGGATGGGTTAAAGCTAACTGTAGAAGGCTTCTATTTTTGAAAGTGTAACCGATATCATTCTCCAGCACATCCAAGGATCTATGAAACCTCAAATGTGATACAAGCACCGGTATGAGCATTGCATGTTGCACGATGTCACACATAATTCCAGTTCTATAAAAACCCTCAGTTGAGATTGCGATGGTCACATCCCTTTTCATTTTACTCTGAGTCCTCATTTCTTGCAAATTGTTTTCTTTTGACTCCAGCTTCCTCTTATCATCAAAAGACGCTTTCGGCATATTTGCTAACAAATGACGGAACTTCACATATTCTCTCCAAGCTTTTTGGTATTCAGGGTTTCCTGCATAACTAAGCTGAGGGGGTCGGATCCCAAAATGAACGATTTCAGGAACTTTGATTTCTCCTGGCTTTGCATCTCTCTGATCACGATCTAACTGATCCACCCTTAGTGAGCAGGGTTTTTTCCCAGGGTATGTAACGACCATACCTTTAACATCATCAACATAGTTCTGCCATTTGTAATTGGAGAGGTTTACTATTTCCTTCAGGTTGTCCATATCAATTAGTGGTTTGGAGCTTGTTAATAAGTGGCTCAGAACTTGATTCATGGACAATAATTCTTTTCCATTTTCTGGTAGTTCCCTAACGAATCTAGGCATAAAATGAAACTGTGAACAACCACTAGAGTCACCAGCTGCTTTAAAATCCAAGTCAACTAGCTCAAGAATCTCTTTGAACAAGTATTCGTAGAAAAGATCGAGCTCTTTGATAATGAAATGTTCAGGCAACTTTTCTTCTATATAGAGAATCGTGTACTCAATATTGAAACGGATCACTTTGCAAACTGGGAAGTTTTCCAAGGGTTTATGCGACAGCATCGAGAACCCTTCAAAGATATACTCATGATTATCATGTTCAATCATAGTAGGAGTTTTTATCAAGAAATTCGTTGGAGGAGAAACTGTAATTCTGTAGTGGTGCAAACGGTCTGCATTGTTGGTAAATATATTGCACTTTTCCAAGTTGAGTTCCCCTGCATATATGTTGTGCCGGATACCAGACCTCTTGGCTTTTGCACTACATCGACAGAGAGGACCGTCGTTCATTTCACCTGGATCATTGTACCACAATTCTGGATGGAGTCTGTCAGGATGTGACTTCTTTCTCTCTAGTTCCTCCATCAAACCTTCCTCCTCCTCGTCTCCAGAGCATTCTCCAGGTTCTGCATCACTCTCTGAGTCACTATTTGTATTACAACATTTGTGATGGTGTAGTTTGTTTTTTCTATTGGGTGCAACATACACTGGTTTTCCTTCCTTGGCTCTCTCTGCTCGCTTCACCAATTCATACTCAAATCTTTCACAAAGATTGACTAGTTTTTCAGTCCCTTTTGATACTTTAGGGTTTTCATCGCATCTCACATAATACAAATCAGCTGGTGCAGTTCTGGTCCAAAATGTTTTCTCTTTCTCTATTATATCTTCTGGCTTCATCTTACTGATTTCTTCCAACTGATCACTCATTTCGTTACTAGAAGAACAATTGTTCAACCTCCACCTGTCAAGAAGTTCTTTCCTCTTGGTGGTTTGGATATGGCTGGATTCATTAGATCGATCAGATGAGAGAGACTTGTCTCTGTACCCCCGTCGGCTGTCTCTGCTTCTGCTTCTACTTCTATGGTACATTCGGTTCCTCGGCCTGTAAGTGACGGGGGATTTGTCAGCACATCGTCCTCTGCGGACGCTCCTAACTGGCGACCTAGTCCTGGATCGGCGTCTTGGCGGGCTAGGTATTTTTTCCCGACTAGACCTCTCATTTTTTCCTTTTTTACATTTCCTAATGAAGTCCTCCATGAGCTTCGCAGTACGGTCTTCGTCAACATCACTTGTGACTTTTGGACAAGTCCGTGACGTTGGTGCCACTGTTTGTGGCAAAGGGTACCCTGTCCACATTTCTGTTGGCGGTGGAGTACTGTTGTAGTACTCGGGATGACCTGCAATTTCAGGGGGATGGCCCATCGCAGAATATCCTGATTGGTACTGCAACGGCGGCATTGAGTAAGAGGGATACGCCGCTTGGCTATAGTAGTTATAGTTTGAAGATCCGGCTTCCGCATTTTCCATTATATTGTTGTTAAAATTATATTAAGTGGGTAAACAAAACGGGCAATCTTACCATTACATGCGCGCGTAAAAAATTGAGTAATGTTGATCAAACCCTTCCACAAGTACGAGTTAGCGCCACACAAATTCGTTGAATATCTACCATTTCCACACGGTTATTTATTCTCACCCATCTATAATTTTCGAATTATAAAATATACCTAACTGATTTGATTGTTTAAATAATTGCTAATTTTCAATGAAACTACAAAATGCAGGTTATTCTAGGTTGTTTTTTTATGTTAGCGCAACGTTGTTGTTGTTGTTCTGTTACCAAAATCAACATGGAACAAGATGAGAACAAAAGTTCCATGTGGTAAAATTAGTTGTATCCATGATGCCGCCTTCGAGCCAGAGAATAATGAGAGACCACGCCTTCCCATCTCCATTTTGTAGAGGTTCTCAGGAGTATGTATCTACTTCGTTTCCCAGACCCCATGCGCCAGAGGAATAACATTAAGTTATCATACTAACTTTCCTACGCCCCGCAAATAAGTCTCTCTAGTTTCTAGTTTTCACTTTTCCAGTACTTACCCTGATTACTTCAACTAATGGTTTACCTTTTCTTTCTTTGCTCTTGAGATTGATCTGTGCGGATAGCCACACAAGAAAAGTATATGAATTTGGGTGTGGCACATAGTTTCATCTTATGCATATACAGGGTGTCCCACCAACAAAGACCTCCCTCTAAAAACGTGATTTCTGGGGTAAACATTTTTTTATTTTGAATCTGCATGTTATTGTTTTTTCAAGGGTCTAAAATATGACTACGTTGCACATTGCGCACATGCACAATCATGTGCAACGCACACTAACTTTGTTTTTTCATTAAGAAAAGACCCAACACTTACTTTTTCAAGTGCGTGCAAACAGGCACAATTCTGCTCCAAAAGTGCGCAATTCCACTCTAAAATTGCAATACATGTGAAATGCTGAGGTTTCGAAGATATTCAATTGCCACATGTAATACATGATTCTGGAGTATTTTTTCGTGCTGAACCTCGTAATGATGTTCATTTATTGATATTTGCAACACCGAAAAACCTACATTTTAGTACGCTTTGTGCTTGGTGGAAATGTGTAAGAAAAGTGTGATTCTGGTCAATTTTTCGGTATTTTTCCAAGTTGAGGTTGCAAATATCAATAATTGAACTTCATTACGAGGTTCAGCACGAAAAAATACTCCAAAATCATGTATTGCATGTGGCAATTGAATATCATCAACACCTCAGTATTTCACATTTATTGCACTTTTAGCAGACTTTCGCACTTTTGGAGTGGAATTGCGCCTGTTTGCGCGCACTTAAAAACTCGAGTGTGGGTAATTTTTTCATGAAATATCACGTAGAATTCGAATCTGCAAGAAAAAATGGGGGTTCCCATTTCATGATTACGTGATATGGTTATACTTGAAAATTATTTATTTATCTTTTATAAATTTATCTTGGTAAAAACATGCAGATAAAAAAAAACGGAAATTACTTTTTAGAGGGGGGTCTTTGTCTGGTGGGACACCCTGTACAACCATTATGGATGGCTGTATACAGTAAACGGTAATCAAATTCAGAAGGACTTAAATCGTATGTTAAGCCGGCCATTCACGATCGCTCAAACACGCTAAAATGTGGCTACCCCTCCAAAAACCAATTGTGAATGGGGAAACCCGAATGGTGTGGCGTGGCGTGATCGGCCCAGTCGAATATTCACCAGCCAGAAATCCATCGTGTTGGGCCATTGTGGAAATCTGGTGTGGCATGGCGCAGTGGAGTGCTCGTGAATTGGGAAACCCTAGGTATATTTGGCTCAGTCCGTGCCGATGCCTTGTCGCAGTAGGATGTTCTAGCCATCATGTCTTCAAGTGACCGAGATTTTGAAGCGCAAAATGTGAACGGTTAGCGGTCTAATCGTTGTATGAATAGAAAAATCCTATTTGTAACTCAACGGAAGCCGAATACAGCTCCGAATAGGCATGCACATTGTAATATGGATGGTTGGTTTGCATGATTCATCCTCACTCAAATTGTGCTGACACTCTATAATTGGATTCTAAAGCTTCACAATCCACCATCAGTCCGATTTCTTTCAAATTTGGAAGGTATTTGGGTACTAGTCCTAGGATGGCATCCTACTAATTTCGTCTATAAATGGAAATTTTCCTGACTCAAAGTGCACCATCCTTATAGGAAATTTAAAGCTGATTCTGAAAATGTGTTAAAAGTTGGAATTAAATGAATTAAAGTGGGGAAATTCAAGTTTAAGAGGAAGAAACACGGTTTACCTTATGAAACCATTAAAAAATCCAGATCTCGAGAACGGATTGAGATAAAAATATGCAGTTGAGGGCACCCTATATGGACAAAACGGCCGAAAAGCCTAAATCTTGTTTGAATCGTAGAATATTATTATAAGAACATTTTTGCCATAAAATTTGTATTTAACAATTCCTTTTTACTCAAAGTGCTCTGTGATTTCATCACCATGAAATCGTACGACAATTTATGAAAATTCTCTCGTATGATCATGCTGAATGACTGGAACTTTTTTAAATTAGGGGCGTGATGAGCTCAAGCAAATGGCAGTAGGTGGGCTCGTCCATCCGCAAATATTTTTGTCAATCACAGGGTTCCAACTACAGATCATTGAACAAACTTATATGGGAATTCTGGCTTCAGTTCAACAGCCACCACTTCTTCAGTTTTCTTCTTTTTACATATAAACATATTGCCGCATACAAGAAGAGTTTGTCGTCCATGGCGAGAGAGACCCGTTCACGTGGAGTGACTGGCATGTCTTACCAAAATGGAGCGGCACATTAATGGAGCGGTTGATGTGGCAAGGCGTTTGGAGCGATCGTGAATGGCCCGATTTAGTGCTTGTGTAAATGCTGCTAGAAAACGCTCTAAGTTAACGACAGCATAACTCCACATATATTTAGAACTCTTTTATCGATCATATCTGACATTCTTCTACTGTTGTTAGTCCTGTGAACCAAAACTTGTCCTTCAACAATGAAAAATCGATCTCACCCTCCCCCTTTGTAGAGCCTCACCACCACGTGCAGTAGAGTATGACTGAGAGGTTCAAGGTGGAAAGAGTTTGGCACAACTACTAGCGTCCCCATGGCGAGCAGTGCGAAACTGCTGCATGTGGAAGGCTCTAGTCCTCCTGACGCCTGCTAAATTGTACTGAACCCCAGGGTTGAAAAAACAAGATATCACCAAAAGTTTTAAAATTTGTAGGAAACACTCAGTTTGGGGAAATGGAGAAGGTGGACGAGCTTGGGGTAGTGGGGGATGTTTACAAATTAGTTTGAAGCTCGCCTTGGTTCACCAACGCGCCACCATCTAGCTCAAACTCTTTCCAGCCTCAAAACGGTGGAGGTGCAGTACCCTAGGGCTCTGTAGAAACCGACTGAGAATAAAATTAAATAATAAAAAATCCATTGAATGGTTCGGTGTAATCGTTTTGAGTGTCACTGGCCATAGTCTGTCTGTAAGTTGAGGGGATGTTGCAGAGCTCGTCGGATGGGTTTCACATTGGACCATCCTGCGGTCCGGGGTCCCCCACCCTATCAACCTGCTAGGTCCGAGCGTGTGTGGAGCTGCCGGAAGACCTTAAATAAGGAGCCATTGAAGAGTGGAGAACGCAGAAGGTAAACACAGAATACCATATACTGGCGGGAAACCTTCGGTTTTAGCTGGGAATGACGGATCGTGTATGGAGAACGCACTCTGTGGCAGGAGAGCGAAGAGGGGAACTTCGTTGCACTCCCCATCTCCTGCAGCAGGGTTGTGAATGGGCCGCTTAACAGTTTTCTTCACCCGCCAATATCTTTGTGCCTTCGTTTCTAAATCTATAGTCTCTCACTCAAAATACTCTCCCTCTTCATTTAAACAATGTAATGTAATCGTTGTACCTATTTCCGAGGTGATTTTAATTATTGTATTGTGTTGACAATGTCATCCTAGGTACATTATTTTCATTCGAAGCACTTCTTGATATACCTAATTCTTCATAGGGCGTAATAATAATAGGGGAACAGAATATATTATACCTACTTTCCAAAAATTGTTTAATAGAAAATCCTTCATTTATTATTAACAAGTTTAGTCCTCTATGAAATAGGTGTACTCTTAAAAGAAATATCAGCTTCTCAAGCGGAGACCAACTGCTTGGAGAAAAAGGGGGAACTCCCTGAGGCAGAGTCTCCAGAAAGGAGTAACTGAAATTCAGCAATTTTAATATAATGCCAGTAATTTGAGGGCACTTAACTTATATATATACTTTTTTTATTGTCAGGTACAAATGCAGTGAGGAGATCGTCAGTATAGCCGCAATGTTGTCAGTGAATGGAGCAATTTTCTACCGGCCTAAAGACAAACTCGTACATGCGGACACAGCTCGCAAAAATTTCTTTTTGCCTGGTGGTGATCATCTGGTTCTTTGCAATGTCTACAAGCAATGGGCTGACACAGATTACTCCACCCAATGGTGCTATGAAAACTACATCCAGTACAGGTATCCAAAACCAAAATTAAATTTCATGAAGCCATAGAGTTGTTGTGAAAAGATTACATTGTGCTGTTCTGTAACAATTGTGTCCAGATCTGACCAGATTTAGAACGGGATCTATAAAGTCCAGTCGCAGTTTCCTTCCAATTCTTTAAACTTGCTCTCGAAATTTTCTTCAGATTCGAAAAGCAATAAACAATTATTTCTAATTTCACAACGACTATGAGACTTTTGTGCCTACATAATGAAGTCAGGGGTGCTGGAGACATTATATTATAATTTTTTTCTTGGAGTGTTCCTATTGCAGGTAAGTTCGATCAAAATTGGGTGCAAGTTGAAGGAGTTATTCATTTGACAAGGATTTGCTAGCATGCTCAGACAGAAATGCATGTAACTAAATTGAATTTAAAATATCATCTATTTTAGAGAAAAAATATTTTGATTATCTTTTTATACCTACATACATGTTCTAATATATTCTCTCTCTCTTTCAATATATATATATATATGTATAGAAAATACCTGAAATACATAGTAAAATTCTCCTTGAAAGTTACTGTCTTCATTCACTCATTTTATTAATATTACAATACCTAGGTCAGCAGTGCTGTAACCATTTTTACAGCTCTCTTCTTTGATTTTGGGCTCCTGGTTGACCTTAAAAATGTTTGTTTAACGAATTGTTACAGCTCTATCCTCAAGTTATTGCCTCAGTCACTGTGATACACCATCCATCACTACGATTGGTAGTGCTTCCATCAAACACTCGCTCTTAGCTTAATTTCACAAAACCTTTCATGCAGATAACTTCAAAACACAATGTTGTTCATCACATTGTTACTAAGGGCCCTCCGATTTCTTCTAAATTTCGCTGCCTGGACCCAGTAAAAATTTCTGTTCTAGAACCAAAAATTTCAACCATGTATCATGTTTTCTCCTCGATATTGATTCGAAATTAACAAGCGGTTGCAATCATGTTCACAATATCAATTATTGAGAATGATCACCTGTGTGTAAACAATTATTTATATAACCATGCTCATAACTCAGTTTGTTGGACACGCACTTCGCAGTAGTTAACATAATATTGTTGGATAAATCGAGAGCTTTCGAACGAATGGTCAACGAATTTTGTGGGATGAAAAACGACGAAGTACCATTTCCCTAGCAACGACTCGGTTGTAGGCGGAAATCACTGTAACACTATATGTTTCGTGCGCGGAAAAAAATTGACTCGCAAAATTTGCTAGGACCCCAGGGCTAAAACATGATACATGTTAATATATGCCATCGCTAAGAAGGAATTCGACTGCATGGTTGTACAAGGTATCTGCCGTCCTTCCAAAAGCTACTGGTCTAGTCCCTTGTGTATGGTCCCAAAAAAACAGGCGACTGGAGACCATGTGGAGACTATCGTGCTCTTAATAAAGTCACTGAACCCCATCGATATCCATTAGGTACCTAACATGCATGACATTTCACATAACCTGTAAAGTTTGAATGTTTATATATTAGTAATTATTTTGTAGGTCAATGAAGAGAGCACGAGATGTGCGAGAGCAGCTAGTAGGTTTGATGGAGCGAGTTGAAATGGAAATGATGTCCAACCCCCTCGACACAGTAGCCATTAGAAAAGCAATCACAGCTGGCTACTTCTACCACATAGCTAGACTAAGTAAAACTGGATCATACAAAACGGTAAGTGATAGATGGCTCTTCAGAATAAGTAGTAATTTGTGAGCTTTTTTATTCTGAGTTGTACACTTAGGGTAGATATCTAAATTTTCATTTTGGCACCAAATTATGTCAGATACTAAAACCCCATACCTGGTAGAGTCCACTCCGGGGTTGTACCCGTGATCCTCCACATAAATGCATGGGTTCAAACCAAGGTACGCAAATACCTGGCCGCTCATTCAAACGGTGATCTCGTGTGTGAAAGTTTTCATCTTTCATCCTATTATTATTTTTACCTAGGACAGGGCATCTATGAATATAGCTTCTTTGTCACCTCAGCTTGAGCTAAAACAGTTGGCCAGGTTTGCAAACAAATTATAAGTACCTAGGAATTTTCAAAAATATCGATCTATCGAAATATTTTCCCACCAATATGTCGATAAAGTTAAGGCTCGTTTACACGAGCGATTTTTTCCGGCAATAATTGCAGAAAAAAGTATTGCACAACTATTCCAAAAAAGTTGGACAACTATTCTCTCCTCGAAAAAATTGCCGAAGATTGCACGCAATTAATTGACGGGAGTTGCACAACATTTCAGGCCCACGAGCCCTCTCGGCAACTGTTGCATCGTGTTGAAATGAAGTCCAAGGGGTTTGGAAAATTATTGCACTATTGCGGCAATTTTTCGGCCTTGGGTCGGGAGAGGGAACGAAACAGCCAATCACATTGAGAGTTTATTTGTGCAGTATGGCCTTATGAGCAAATATTGACGTGAAACTGCACTGATGGGGTGCAGCATTGCCTCATGAGAGAATTTTAACGTAGGAAAGATAGGAGTTTATTTGTGCAGCATGGCCTTATGAGCAAATATTGACGTGAAACTGCACTGATGGGGTGCAGCATGGCCTTATGAGCGAATATTGACGTGAAACTGCACTGGTGGGGTTCAGCATTGCCTCATGAGAGAATTTTAACGTAGGAAAGATAGGAGTTTATATGTGCAGCATGGCCTTATGAGCAAATATTGACGTGAAACTGCACTGGTGGGGTGCAGCATTGCCCCATGAGAGAATTTTAACGTAGCAAAGATAGGAGTTCATTTGTGCAGCATGGCCTTATGAGCAAATATTGACGTGAAAGAATTTCAGAGGTGAGAGCCAACCCACATTCTCTCTGGCTCAGAAACTGGCGCTGCCAAATTCTCCTCTTCTTCCTTTGGTTGGCAGCAGCAGCGACGACGACCACAGCAGCAGCGACGACCACCTCTTGACCGTCCATAGCGCAAACTGTTGTCGCCCGTGTAAACGAAAAAATTGAGCAATTTCTATTGCACAACTTTTTGGTGCAACACAGTGCAATTAATTCCTTGCAACATCTTGACGCAACACGAGGCAATTTTATTGCTTTGTGTTGCGTACAACTTTTTTAGTGCAATTTTTTTGGAGTTGCACAACTTTTGTTGCTCGTGTAAACGGCCCTTTATATTATTTTGACGATAACGGAACCAATATTTTTTTCTCCTGAAAAGCTGAAAAATAAATCCAAATACCAACAAGTGATCTCGGATCCATGAAGGAATATCTCATTTTAAATCAGATACAGCCACCTGGGTCCCTCCAGTGGAACTGAATTGAAAGCTTCAACCATCCAGGGCCACAACAACATTTTCCTTAGTTTTGACTTTGTTTCTGTTTTGACTAGTCCTCATCAACAATTCCTTAAAGAGCCTGGCTTTTATTCACTTCAGCTGACAGAATCAGGTCGTGTTGCTACCTTTTGCCATATTGTGAAAACTGCCAATAAGTGGTTGTTGTACCTATATGTATTGCGGACCAAGTTTTACTGTAAATTTAAACAATGAGTCACCAGCCATACTTCACCATTAGGTTTTCGTTGAAAGTTTGGAAGTAGGTTTTCTAATGTTTTGATTGAAAATACTTAATATACTTGCAACGTTGTTAGAACGGTTGATTTTTGAATCTAATACATAGTACCTATACAAATATTCTTCTATATTAAGTTTTGATTTTTCCGGTTAAATCAAAAGAAAAACTCGGCGCTGCGCGCCTCGCCAGGGGGCAAGCCCCCTGGACCCCCGGATGCTTACCGTTTGGAGCCTGCGGCTAAAATTCGAGAAACATGGAACATGCTATATATATATATATATATATATATATATATATATATATATATTAATATCGATATATATATATATATACTCGGTCCTTCGGGCCTCGCAAGGGGCTCCGCCCCTTGACCCCGCCAGGGGGGCTTCGCCCCCCTGGACCCCCCTAATCTATACTCGGCGCTTCGCGCCTCGCCGGATCTTTTCTCTTTTCTACTGTGTAGAAAACAAGGATAATTTGCTATGCAATTCGTCTCACGAGAAAAAAAAAAAAAATTTTTTTTCAGGCCTGGCCGGGATTCGAACCCACGACCTCTCGCTTCCCATCTCGGGACAAAAAACGTTACACAAAAAAAGTGGACATTTTAAAAAAATTATTGGGGGTCGGCCTAAGAATTGCATAGCAATTAATATATATATCGATTATTAACAAGTGGTTGCAATCATGTTCACAATATCAATAATTTAGACTGATCACCTGTGTGCAAACAATTATTCATATAACCATCGCATTATTGGATAAACACCTCACACATTAATATAACACTCTGATATAAAAATGCGACATAAATCAGGAGCTTTCCAACGAATGGTGAACGATTTCTGTGCGATTAAAATTGCGGAAGTTCCATTTCCCTACCAACGGCTCGGTTGTACGTGAAAATCATAAGAAAATTTCGTCACCCATCCGCGTCACCCATTCCCCCCATTCCCAGTCCAAGGCTAAAGCATGTTCCATGAATAAAAAAATTTCCGTGATAAAAGTTGTGTAGGTAGTTCATTTTGTGCAACAACAGAACTACAACTTTTGTTGTCATTTCCAGATGAGGTTGTCTTGATATCATTCTTAGCTAGTAGATCACGGTGGGTAGCTGGTGCTCTTGTATCTGTGAAGGGTTGCCACTACAAAATTGATACCGACCTACAATATGTGAATGAATAGGCAGACTGCACTAGTGAAGTGACAGAATTTATCTTTCTTGAGGTGGTACCTCTTTTGCCCTCTACTAAACTATAATTTGATAATGTTCCTTCATTGGAGAATGAACTACAATGTTTGTGAGAACTGCTAATCGTTGATTACCTACGCTGTTTCTCGAATTAGTTACTGGAAGATTTGATAAACTGGCCCTAAACTGTTTTCTTTGTGGGGTAACTTGTAACGTAAAATAAGTACAATTGATTGGTCTACCTTATTATCATGTTGATTTTTTCTCATTTTTCTTATTATTTATTACCTACACAGGACAATAACAAATCATTCAAATGGTGCAGACGAAATAAGCTCGGTTTTATGGGTATTTTGGTGGGATGATTCCAAATTTTAAGCCCTTTCTCAGCTACTGTTTTTGGGATATAACGTTGTCAATATGTCTATTATAGTGCATACAGTTTACTCGCAATTCGCCAACTTCCTAATTCAGATAAACTGATTTGATAAATACTATGTATAATATTGTGAAGAAGAATTTGCTCTCTTATGAGGCCTTTCACAAGCAGAAAAAAACTGTTATACACAATTCTTCTAATCTAAATTTAATACTCCATTTCCTTGATTGAAATTATGGTACTGTTCTTAATATTATATATACAGGATGATTCCCTCGCAGATGCAAAAAAAAAATTTGGGTGAAATTACATCAAAAATTGAGTAAAATGCCGCCAACTGCATATTTTTATCTCAATCCGTTCTCGAGATATGATTTTTTAAAGGTTTTTTCAGGAAAACCGTATTTTTTTTCATTTTAAACTCGGATTTCTCCACTTTGTCTCATTTAATTTTAACTTTTGACCACATTTTCGGAATCAGCATTAAATTTAGTATAAGAATAGTGTACTTGGGTTCTTAAAAAGTACCATTCAAAGGCCCTCACATCAGCTCAAACATTGACGATTTTGAAAAAAGAATATTTCTGAAAATCTTTAAAACTTTACTACTCTTCCAAAACGAATCCTGGAAACTGGCAAACCTCATGAAAACTGCTTCGTCTAATACTCTTTCCAACGGTATAATCAAGTTTACTTTTATTTTGTTATTTAGTGGAGAAAATTATGTTTTAATGTTAAAAAATGTGGGTTTTTCAATGAAATTGTTGGTTTTCTCAAAAGATGACTCTCCATGAACCTACCCCGACCCCGAATATGGGGTCGGTTTCTATGCATTTTTTCACGCTGTATCGAATGGTGACATTTGTAGATCTCTCCAACTCCGTTATAACCGAGTTTTACACTTAAAATCGCAAATGTTAAGTTTGTTTGTTACGATTAAATGTATGTGTGTTATGGGGTAAAACTAGTTAATTAAAGTGTAAAACTCGATTATAACGTAGTTGAGAGATCTGCAAGAGTTTCCATTCGATCCAGCGAGAAAAAATACATAGAAACCGACCCCATACTCGTTGGTTCATGGAGGGTCATCTTTCAAAAAAACCAACAATTTCATTGAAAAACCCACATTTTTTAACATTAAAACATTATTTTCTCCCCTAAATAACAAAATAAAAGTTAAATTGATAATACCGTTGGAAAGCATATTAGATGAAGCAGTTTTCATGAGATTTGCCAGTTTCCAGGATTCTTTTTAAGAGAGTAGTAAAGTTTCAAAGTATATATAGATATATATAGTATATATATGTATATATGTATATACTCGGCGCTTCGCCCCCCTGGACCCCCCTAATCTATACTCGGCGCTTCGCCGGATCTTTTCTCTTTTCTACTGCGTAGAAAACGAGGATAATTTGCTATGCAATTCTTAGCCTGAATCAACTTAGTTTTGGAATGTAGCCAGGTACGTAAGGAGAGGGAAATTGGTAGCTTGAAATGTGAACATTTATCACATAAATCAAGCGCTTTCCAACGAGTGACGAACGATTTTTGTGCGATGAAAACTGCGGAAGTTTCATTCCCCTAACAACGGCTGGGTTGTACGTGAAAAACACTGAAATTGTGACACAATCTATAGCAACTACTCAACTACTCGGTTGTACGTGAAAATCATCTTTAATTTCGTTTGGGACGTTACAAAAAAAAAAATTATTGGGGGTCGGCCTAAGAATTGCATAGCAATTAATATATATATATATATATATATATATATATATATATATATATATATATATATATGAGGGTATAAATTTTTCCGAATGGATAGCTCAGAGAGAAAAACGGGCTTCATTTCTGGATTCAGCGTGTTCAATTTATGACGAAACAGGTCTACGACACCAACATACTTGTTGACTACTGCTATCAATACTACAATAATTGTACGTGATCAATGATAAAAGATTTAATTACTTATTCGTTTTTAATTCCGTTTAGGTGAAACACAACCAAACTGTCATGATCCACCCCAATTCAGCTCTTTTCGAAGATCTCCCACGATGGGTTGTCTATCACGAACTAGTCTTCACTACTAAGGAATACATGCGTCAGGTCACCGAAATCGAGAGCAAATGGCTTTTGGAAGTGGCGCCACACTACTACAAAGCGAAGGAGCTCGAGGACTCCACCAATATGAAATTTTCCAAAGTCATTGGCAAGACGAGGGAGGAGCTTAGAACGTGAACTGCGGTTAATGTTACACGGGCACGATGTTAATTATCTTTATTCTGCAACGTCCAACAATTTGGCGTGATAACAGGTTCAAGGAACCTAAAATGATGCCTTGTAAGAGAAAATGAGCCAATTCAATGTTTCAAAAAGCCTTGACTCAAACGTTATCACGCCTCTTTGACTTACCTGTTAAATAAGGTAAATCCCAACATTTACTCATCAGGTATCCGTTGCAGTCACCGTCTACATGTTCATACCAATAATTCAAAATACCGAAACTCCCGTTGATTGGGTTGGAGCTTAGTATAGTTGATATTAATATACTCGTACTAATGTTTGAATGATATTTTAATCAGAGTAAAAAACCATATCGACAATACTCGCTCGTTCAGTTTATATTTTAAAATTAAAGTGAATTCCTTCCCGACACCTCTCTCTCCTTCGAAAGGTAATTCTCCAATTACTATTTTTCAACGATTGTTGAAAACTACTGATCATCATTGTTAAAAACTAATGATCACACTGGGTAAGGAGATCTATTGCTGTAAGAAGGGAGCAATGACGTCACCAGAGTTATAAGGAGAAAACTCAACACAAAGGATTAGGGTAAGGTGCTGTACCGGGCGCCACTTTTAGGTTAATGATTTTTCATGAAGGTAATTATGGTCTGAGTTCATAATTTTTGGTCTTCTTCTATCAATTATTTTAATCAGCAGATCGCTAGATGCTGCATCAATTTTCCCACGCCTTTCCAAACTGGGGCCAGTTACAAACATGCATGTACTCGGCGCCACTCATGGATGTACCTGGCACCACCCAAAAAATTAAATAGTTTTTGATACATTTTGCATTACTATTTAAAAAGGGTAGGTATATTTCTTCGCATACACGACTAGCACTAGAATAAAGAATTCATTCTCAACAATCAATATGCAGTCTTTGAAATGAAAAATAAAGAATAAGAATATAAGAATTGTTATCAAAGAATTAACAAACAAGACCTATACTCAAGGGAGAAGTTCCAAAATTCTCTCTTCAAATTTAAGCAAACTAGGTTGGGTAACACTTTCAGTTCAATCACATAATAAAGTAAGTTAGGGTGACTTAAGGCGCCAAAATCCGTAGGTTCAACACCAGCAATCACGGTGGCAATCCCTCGAACTACTATTTCAAGTTGAAATGTTCAAGCGCGAAACATTCAAACGTCGATTATTTTCAAACCCCCTCCTGTTTTCTGTAGAGGATTCCCGTACTGGGGGTGTCTCTGGACAGTACATGTGCTGCATAACCTGCAGAACGGAGTGGGGTGAAGTGGTAGGCGCAGAGTCATCTTCTCTGTCATTGGGGCCAGTGACACTTTGAAAGATAGAGCCTTGTTGGGGCGTAGGTCCCCCTTCAGGGTGGAGTTTCCTTGGCATCAAACGAGGAACGTGTTAACAGGCCCTAAGGTCTATACGATTTCCAGCGAGCAACTGTAGAGGATTATAACTCGTTCAAAATGGATAAAAACTAGTAGGTATTTCATGTTTCTGAAAGAGATTCCTCTAGAAAAACTTAGATTTTATATCACACTTATTGCAATAAATAGTATAAATAGAATTCCAATAGAAGGAACAAGTATTGATAGATCTGAAAAATGTTGATTTTCGTACACGTCTTTGTTAAATATTGAAAGGTGACACGTTATATGGGAATTACATAGTGTGAACAATGGGTTCTTTTCCTCATATTTTCCACTTTCTATATCAAACTTGTGAGTAGGTATCGAACTCTCGAATCTCAGAGCCTAGGGGGGTCATTCCATGCCAAATCAACACACTTTATATATAAATTTTACCTCACCATTTTAGATTTTGCTCAAATTTAGTATATTCATAGTAGGTGTTGAGACTAGGAAAAATACCAAATTTTTATCTCAAACCGTTTCTTAAATATGGCTATGTTAAACTTACAAAATCTCGCCAAAAAACCATGAACGGAGTTTATACTATTCGGTCCAGGGACTATACTAATTGAGCTAGAGAGCTGGGAGAGGTATAATTTTGCAGCTTTTTTTATGCTCTTTCCAGTGATATACAACAGGACATAGGTTCTAATAAGAAAAGTTTGTCAAAATACAAATACAAATTTTGATTTAATTTTTTTCCAAAAAGTACATAATTTAAAATTTTCAAAATATTCCTATAAATACTTAGTACTGTTGTAAACAATGTGAAAAAAATATTCCTATAAATACTTAGTACTGTTGTAAATAATGTGACAAAATATAAATATGGGATGATGATGGGTTCATTGTTAAAAAAAAATATTCCTGACACTAGTTTTCCACTAATAGCCCGGTTTTGACTAAATAATAAACATACGTACTTTTACCAAAGAGGTAAGCTATTTAATTAAATGTATAGAGGTATACTATGTATAAAGGTAAAAAATATCAGAAATATTAATTCAAAATACTATCTTGGTGCAGTACTAACGGTAATGTTTAAACAAAAAACTAGATTAACACTAACCTGAGGAAAAATTAAGTTTTGAGTTGATAGCAGTTTCCCTAAACATTATCTCAGTTTACGGAATTACATTTTGTAAAAGCCAGTTGGGTTAAATTTACTTACCTACTCATCATCGTAATATGTATAATATTATGTAAATTTTGATTAATCTGTTTGTACCAGAATTATAACATAACTATTTAGACTATTTTCATACCTTTTTCAAATTTATTGTTATAAAAATGTTCAAGATTTTTTTTTTTACTAATTAATAGGCGATTAACTTAGTTTAAATTGTATAAAATTAAAGTAAGCAACCTAATTAACTTAATTTTTATTAGAATATATCTATGGTTATTGGTTTTGTTTTAACAAGATAGTATTTTGAATTAATATTTCTGATATTTTTTTACCTTTATACATAGTATACCTTTATATATTTAATTAAATAGCTTACCTCTTTGGTAAAAGTACGTATGTTTATTATTTAGTCAAAACCGGGCTATTAGTGGAAAACTAGTGTCAGGAATATTTTTTTTCAACAATGAACCCATTTTCATCCCATATTTATATTTTGTCACATTGTTCACAACAGTACTAAGTATTTATAGGAATAGTTTGAAAATTTTAAATTACGTACTTTTGGAAAAAAATTAAATCAAAATTTGTATTTGTATTTTGACAAAATTTTCTTATTAGAACCTATGTCCTGTTGTATATCACTGGAAAGAGCATAAAAAAAGCTGCAAAATGATACCTCTCCCAGCTCTCTAGCTCAATTAGGACAGTTCCTAGAGCGAATAGTATAAACTCCGTTCATGGTTTTTTGGCGAGATTTTGTAAGTTTTACATAGCCATATTTAAGAAACGGTTTGAGATAAAAATTTAAAATTTGGTATTTTTCTTAGTCTCAACACCTACTATGAGTATACCAAATTTGAGTAAAATCTAATATGGTGAGATAAATTGGGTGTGTTGACTTGGAAATGACCCAGGTGACTAACGTTATTTCGGTGAATTTTGTCATAAATAGTAAGTAGGTAGATCCTACATCTAATAATTTTCCACTTGCTTACCATTCCCTATGGCCCATATTCTCGTGACGTCACGCCTGGAGTAGGTTCGCGTTTCAGCCAAAGTCGGCCATGATACCGCCCTACGTCAATGAATCGCTACTCAACCAACCTATTTCTCAAAAGAAGTTTGCCGTCTCACGTCAACATAATTCGTGGATATAAGGCCATTTTTCAACAGTTTTGTTTTGAAAAAGTATAATATTGCAGCCATACAAAGTTTCAATTCGACTAAATGTTATAATAATCATGCATGCCAGCGCAATAATTGATTGTAGATTGCTGTCAACAATACCAATCTAACGTGAACGAGTTTTTATTTGGACAAGGAGCCTACTAAGTTAATCAGTGTCAGAAAACCAATGAACTTCATTCGTTTAGGCTTTGAGAATAATTAACCTGAATATTAGTAAAGAAAATATGATTGAAAATTCCTCAGGTGTCTGTAGTGCTGTGTAGGTACCTAGCCATTGCTCAGGTAGCTTCATCAGCGTTTTATTATAAGTTCGTAGTACTATGCTTAACTGAGGAAGCTTTACTTGTTATATTGAATGAATAAAAGGAGAGATTTGATAGTTTGTCAAAATAAACAAGGCAGGTTGTTGCTACACCAAGAAACGAAACTACTTAGGTAGTTACGTACGTCCTACCAGATTTGCTGTTGGTTTAAAGTGCCTAAACAAAGTAGGTGGGTCGTTGCTTTGCCGACGAATACAACCGCTGATTAGCAAGTTTGTCAAATATCGAATCAGGGAATATGCAACATGAATTAAAAACCAGCTGCAAGGAAAAAACCTTGAAATATTGACTCGGAACTAGGTGAGACTATGTTATGCTGTTGTCCAGCTGTGACTACAAATGGGGCATTTTCGCATATGTTTACTCGTCACCATGACAACAAGGTGAAATAACTTCGATTTCGCTTGCCTCGACGTAAGGATGCGCTAGTGTCCAAGTCTCGAGAATATCACCCATATTATATTGATGATTATTTCAATCGTAGGTAGTCAAAATGCCTATATTTAGAGTAGAACACAACTGCTGATTCTTTCGAGATAATTTCTATCGATCCTGTTTTTCTTCAATTTTTCAATGACTCCTATTAATGCTATCACCTGGTATAATTCCATGGCACAGCTTGACCCGTGATTTCCTTGACTTCGTTCTCAGAAAGGCTAATTATTTGAAGTTTTTGGTTTAAGCGTTGATTTGGAGAGAATTAACATTTCTAGGAAGTCAATTATGTTCTACCCAAATTGGTTATGTATACTAAACACCGACTTGCCTTCGAAAGTAAATGATATCTCGAGTTGAGGACCACAATTTTTAAAATGAATTTAATGTTTCTGGGTTATCATTAATGTTGTACACAAACTCGGGATTTAAAAAAGTCATGAAGGTATTTGTAAGGCAAAGTTAAAAAAGTAATAATATTTGTTAGAAACTGTACAAGTATTGAAATTCCATTGCGTATTTTGTTTATCAACATCTGTACTACAGATAACTGTAAATAAAAATGAATTCTGTTTTGCTCAACTCAATTTTTATTTGTATTACCATACCCATTATTTATAAATCACTATTTCTCTCTAAAGAAAAATGTTCCTAGCTAAATGGATCCCTAATATCTGCCCAAAGTGATTATGTATAAATGTGGATATTGTTTACTTGAATGGATATGATGAAACGAAATTATCGGCTTGACTATAGTTGAAAATCAACTTACCACGACGGTTGATGTTGTCAGGAACACTACTGTTCCGCACCTCGACCAGCTGGGTCATTAGTGGCATAAATTACTGTTAATAACTCAGTGGTAAGACGGCAAATTTTCTTTCAATCGGTGTTTTCGCTGAAGATGGTACTGGCAAGGTCTATCAACTGTCAAAATCCTGCCTCATTATCTTTACCTCATCAGCTAGGTATTAATAAACCTCATCTATAAACTATAAATAAAGGGGTCGAATCAAACATGGATTATGCTCTCCTGGAAACTTGTAAAAACGTCAATTCTTTAGTTTTCTGGAGTGAAAAAAAAAAAATATATATATATATATATATATATATACACACTCACACACACACACATAAGAAAATCGCAAACTTCACCCTTAAAACGGATTTCAATGAAGACATTTTTCAAAATTTTCTATTTCAAATTTTCTGAGCCATTGCAATAGCTTCATTTTTTATGAAAATTTGCTAATACCAAGAAATTAATGCAAGTAGGTACAAATGAGCGTTACCCACGTATTCATTTTATATTTTTAAATGAAAATAGATTCCATTCTAAGAAATTTGACACCATCCACACTCTCCTACGTTGAGTAGTTTTCTGTCTGATTTTTCAAAGTTTGCACTGGTGACGTCACACCAGCCCAGGCGGGAGGGGTACTTTGACGTAACCAGTGCGTAAAACTTTGAAAAATCATAAAAAAAACTACTTGTCGAAGGAGAGTACGGTTGATGCCAAATTTATTATCATGGAATCTTATTCTACTTAAAAATAGCTAAATTACCATTTTCGCACCCATGAGTAACGCTCATTGTCCATGTCCAGTGTGAAGTGACCTTAGATTTGTTTGGACAGACGATCAATAGATGGGTGTCAAGACTGACTAGGATATACAAATTAAGGGTTAAAATAGTATTGGCTAGAAGAAAATACAAATACCTAAATAGTAAATAAGATTTATTTGTGATTTTCGTTATGTACAAACGTCAATTTTTTTGATTTTTTTTTACATATTTACAACAAATATTATAACATGTATGCCTGATAATATAAAATGTGTACCTAAATATGAAATTGGTGGGGTTAGCGAAACAATAAACTGGGAACTTCCAACAGGACTGCAACTGCATTATTTATAAGTGTTCAATTGTGAATGAACGAAAACAAACGTATTTTGGAGAGGTTAAAATCGATCGAATGGTAGTGCAATCTCAAGATTTCTTGGAAGCTTTCGTTGGACTCGCAATCGCGTAGTTTTCGATCAAATTACCGATGGTGTAAGACTGGTCAGCATCATTGGAGAGCTTGTAACCCAGGTTCTGGATCTCCGCAAAGGCTGAAGAGTCGATGAAGCCGATCTCCTGGGCAAGTCCTGCAGTGTCACTTCCAGGAGTTGAGACGATATGGCCCTCGTCGTTGATGATGTAGACGCGTGGGGCGCCACCGCTCGTACCTGCCAGGGGAGCAGAAAGGTCTCACGTCTTCAGAGATTATCCTCTAATTGATAGAGGAGATTGCAACCCATGTTACCCAAGATGCATTATTTGGAGGTAGGCATCTTGGGCAAGCAGAGTGCACTTTTCCTACCTACCTACTTGCACATGTATTGATCCCCTGTTGCAATCACTAATTCCAACAAGTGGAGTAAGTTAGAACTAGTATGTCTAGCATAAACAATCAGTTCTATCAAATCTTGGTAACTACTCATACTCATCAAGAAATAGCAGCCTCCACACTGATTGACACAGCTGATTCAACTACTCTACTATCTACTCAATACTCCTCTAATTGATATAGTCCAACATGATTCAGACAAAAAAAAAAACGATGTAGCCTCTTCCATTCGCTACCATACCAGATATACTCAATTTATTCTACCCAATTGGACTGGACAAATAAACTTTCTATGCGAATGTAACCCAAATGTATCACTATAAGTTTTGAATACATAAGAAAACACACATTCATGTCTTTCTTATACAGACCATAAGTCCCATGATTTCATTTGAACATAAAATACATAGGTACTTACTACAAAGAATAAATCACCAAAACTAAATTCTAGTTAAATCAAAGTTCACAGGAAAGAACATTATTATAGCTTTTTATTTCAAGTAAATTCACCCATGCCAGAAATATATTCATTCACCAGTATTCAAACGATTATACAGGGAATGGTATGAAACTGTTTTTTAAGAGAACAATTTGGAATAGTGACTTTTGACATTAGACAATTATTCACTTCGCAGGAGTAACACTTGACAAATTTGGACTGAAATGTGAACCTTTTTAAGGATACCAATCATGAAGAAGTTACAGACACAGGCATCCTACCTACAGATAGGTACAAAAACATGTCATGTCTACAGTGGCTTAGCGCAAATCTGTAATAGACTAGAATGCAACAGTGATTGCTATCATTCTCTGCTCTCATTCTTGTACACAACCAGTAACTGATTCATGTGGTCACCAATTTCAATACATGTGCAAGACTGACCATGATTTTAGAGAGATCAAAAGATAATATCCAAAACTATGGAATGGATTCAAGAAGTGAAAAGCATATTACCTTCATCTTCTTCAATGAAGGCTTGAGAGTCTGGTTGGAGAACAATAACGTTTTTATCATGATCGATAGTTTGATATATAATTTTCTTATGTCCATAAGCCTGTTCACCTTGGATTTCCACACCCTTTTGCTCGACGACGTTGGACAGAAGCAAAGTGTTGAGCTGTTCTTCATCGATGTCGTTGATAACAACAGCTGTCATGTTGTTGATATCCTCATGCAGTGTGATCTCCCCGTGGTTGCCCTGGGCATAAGCGATTTGCGCAAACTGATGAGCTCTACCGATATCCTCCGTTGTCGCAAAAGTGATTTGCTGATCTCCTGCCATGGCCATCATACCTTCAATGGCCTGACCACTGTGGTGCTCCACTACACCGTCTTCCTTAACAATCGTGATGTTCTGTACACCATCACCACTGATGAGCGTTTCGTGCATCACTTCTCCTCCTTCTACTTTATGAACTATCTGTCCATCCTCTGTCATATGTTCTACATTTTCCACAATATGCTCTTCCATTTGACTCGAGTTCAGATCGGAAATTGTGAAGAATTTCTGAGGGCTTTCACCTTGCTGCTCTTCACTGGCCTGCATTACCATCTCTGGTTTCACTACAGTTTCGACCAAATCTGACGCAGCAACTTGCATCGCATGACTTTCTGCATTAGGATCAAGGCTATCGTCGTAGTGTTGGTTCACATACTCTTCTTGAGGTTCATTTTTCACTATTTGAATTCTAGGAGGTTTAGGTACCGACATATCTTTTCTAACTTGAGGTAACCTTTGGAAAGAAATTTTCTCTTGTTCTTTGATCTTTTTAGGTATAACGAATCTATTCCTCTTTTGTGTACCAATAGGACTAGAAGCCATAGAAATAGTTTTTGCTCCAGGAAGTAATTTATAAAGTTCGTTCTTTTCATCACTTTCTTCAATGTTACTGACATTGACATCATTTTCACTGGCACTTATTTGTAACTTACTTTTCATTTTAACTTTGCCATCACCGCCTTTTGGCATCTTTTTCAAAATAATGACTTTTCGATTACTGTTACTATTACCATCGTTCTCAAACACGACTTGGAAAGGAGATGACTGATTAGAATCCTTGACATGTTCCCCTCCTTCTTCAGGATGGAAGTTTTCCTCTCCTGGAGCACCACAAGCGTTTATTTCTTCCAGTGTGCCAGTGATTTCATTAACTACTCCAGGGCCTTCTTCTAATATCTCTTGACTCTCTTCCTTGTCTGACATATCTTCATCTGCTATGTTGTCCTCGTCATCTTCAGCTTTGTCTTTAGATAGCATAGTCATCCACCTTTGCAAAGAGGAAATTCCAGGAAGGGGATAATTCAACTTGTGTCTCAGGAAGAGGTAGCAAGCTTTGCTGAGATGCTTGATGGTGAAAGCAGTCAACATTTCTTCTGGCGACCATGCAACTTTCTTTGTTTCTTGAAGAGCCAGCTTGATTTGATTGGGAGTTAAGAAATATTCTAAAGCATTATTTGTTCTATTAATTTTGGCCTGGAGAGTGCTAATTTTTCTTTTAGAAATTTCCAATTCCTTGTTCTTTTCAGTGAGCTTCGACTCTAGAGCTTTTAGGGCTTCTTTACATTCTGTATACTTTTTAGACATGAGGTTCTTGTCCAAGACAGCACTGAGATATTTCTTCATTAAGTTGTCATACTCACGAATTTTCTCTATAGATGAAAAAGACTTCCCATCGTTGGAGTCATCGCCCTGAGCAACTTTTGAAAGCCTTGAAGGCGTCGATCTAGCAGAATTCACTGGTGACACAGGAGGGAGTGGGCTTTTCGCTGGGCTTGATGGAGAGGAATCTTTGGAAGTTGCAACTCTTACAGGTGGTTTAAGGCCCAGTTTACTGGGATCCGATACTTTCTTGAGAACTATAGTGCGGCTAGGAGTTGTCAATGAGCTATCTGCAATACTTATAGGGATGACTGTAGGTTTTCCTGACTTTTCAGCAAGTTTTTTGAGGACCAATGCACTTCCTTGGAGTATCTTATTGTGGTCAGCCAACTGCTGAGCACCCATTGTCTTCCCTTCAATGATCTTAGTGTGTTCGGATATTCGCTGTTCAACCAGTTGAATGATTTTCTCCTTATCTGACTTGTCGTTGTCTAAGATAGAGTCTAAATCTTCAGGTAGAGGTTCGTCCAACAACATATCCTCACCAACTAGTCCATCGTCTACAAGATTTTCCTCAGATACGGGCTTTTCCTGTAAAAATTTAGGAAGTTCTGCTGGCTTAACCTTCACTGAATTAGTGGTTGTATTCAAAGTACTAAAAGGCTCAGAAATATCATTCTCAGCAGCAGACATAGGAGAAGGTGGATTATCTATGTCTGAATCTGACTCATCACTCATCTTCAAAACTTTCTTCTTTGGACCAAAACGTTTAGGAGATGAGGGTATGTTGTCTAATTTCGCCAGCATACTTTTCTTTGACAATGGACCAGGTCTTGTAGCAACCCGATTAGCAGGTGAAGCTTCTGTGTCAGAGTCAACTCTTTTCCGCTTAGATTTCGGTCCAGGCTTTGGTTTAGGGGCAGGCTTTGATGTTTTGTCACTTTCCTTTATTCTAACTCTCAAAGAGCCAGAATCAGCTGCATCTATTACCCGTTTTCCCAAGCGTTCAAGTGAAACAATTGGTAGTGCCAAAGCTGCCAGAGATACAGTTCTGACGTTAGGAGACCCAGATGAAGAGGAATCTTTCCTAGGCCGACCCCGACCCCTTTTGACGACTTCAACTCCCTTATCAATCGAATCACCACCTTCATGCCGTCCAACCAGTTCTTTGTTGCTGCCTTTTTCAATTTTTATCTTCTTAGCTGGTACTGGCTCCTCAGGCTCAGACCCAGGGTCTGATGGTGCATAGTCCTGACCAACTGTCTCATCATCTGTCGGGGGTTCGCTCTTGATGTCTTCAATGATCGGAAGAGGCATGGAGATAGAACTGGTGTCGGGTTTATTCTTTTTCGATCCACCTCCTTTTGACTTTGATCTCTTCCTGCTCATGGCTTTATCTTCTCCTTCAGGTTCATCATTGGAGTCTTTCTCACGAGGCTTTTTTTCAGTGAGATACAAGGATGGCACGGCTGAAAAAGAAAAAAAAAACTTGTCAAGTCCCAACACGTCCGACAACTTTATAAACTAGAATTTTACCTAAAAAGAAAATTACAGGTGGAATTTAAATTACTGACTACATGATTGCAGTACTCTGTGGTTCAGACTTAGCAACATTATAGTGGTAATAGGTAATGTGAAATTTACCAAGGCAACCTGTAAGTATATAAATGGTAGTGACTTGACTGCGAGTAGATACCCTTGATACAGAAGGACCAAGCATAGTATAGATGAAAACATCATTAGAAAGGTGTAACTACTGTAATCGAACACCCGAATTCGTTTGTTTCATTCACTTACTTCTATTATCGTTCACTTTTATTTTTGACTTACTATTCAAATAAAGCTTCCATAAAATGAAAATTTACCGTTTCCGTCACGTTTGGAGTTACATTGTGGAACAATGACATAACTCACGCCAAAATGTTGAGAAGTACTTGTATACAATTTGAATACCTATATTTGTAGCAGCATTGGAGGTAATTAGCCAATAACCAATAAATAGGAAAATTGAAGTTGATGGTTTCATGTACTAAATGGGTGCCATTGATGACATTTGTTATTGTATAGTTGGCCCATTCCAATCAAAACCTTGAAATATACAAAAAATTAACGTATTTCTTTTTATATCACACATACCGTCATAATTTACATAGAAATGTATGTATAGTAGTAATTATTATCATTTACATAGCACAAGTGGGCACAAGCAAAATTGTTTTCTGATGACCATAACAAGTGACGCTAATAGTCCCTTTCCAATCAGCATTTCAGGAACAGGGTATAACCACAGAGAAATATCAGGAAGACGCAGTTCGGCTCAGAGTAACTACAGCTCTTGGTAAAATTGCAGCCTTTGAAACTGTGGTCATCATTGGAGAGGATGCTGATCTGCCAAATTGTTTGGTTTCAAATGTCTCCAACATTTTCCTCCAGAAAGGTGGCAAAGGACAAGCTTATTTGCAGCTACAGAAAAGTACAGAGGGATTCAAACTGTTTCTCCATGCCTCTAGTGGGTGTGACACCACCTCTACGCCTTTTGGGCAGGAAACAAAAAATGAATTTTGCTCCTACTTACTGGAAGATGTTAAGGTATTCCTCCAGATCGATGAAAGTCATGCCTCTGCAGGGGGGAGAGAGATGACTTGTAGCAATATGTGGTGGTTCTGATAAAAATAAAAACAATTTGAACCAACTTCTCTCCAAACTATTGGAAAAGTTTGCAGCCACAGGACAAGTAAACCTGGCCCATATGCCTCCAACAACAGACATCAGCAAGTCATCATTCGTACAGGAAGTAACACCACCACACAGTTCAGCAGTGATTGGGCTTAGCAAGAACCCTAGCGACTGGGGAGTGAACTGCAAATGAAGCCGGATTTACACTGGTCACCATAGACCTGGACCCTGCCCCTGCTGCGTATGATTTCTCATAAGCGCAAGAAGGGATGTATTGAAGGATGTATAAAGTACTCCACTTTGTGCATCTTCTGCTGCACCGAGTCTACCAGAAAATCGCCAACCTATCCATTGATTCTGAACAGTGGGAGCATGAGGACTCCACAGTTGACAGGGTATATCCACAGAGAAATCTCAGTCTCATTGAGGTGAGAATCTAGTCTCATTTAATAACTCCACTATGATATTATGACATCGCTAAATTACGATAAAATTGTTCATCACGATTATTTTTATTGTTTCTAATTATTTGAGTCTAATATCAAAGATTCGCAGCCAGGGCCAAATTCCCCAAGTTTACTGAACCTCTGATGAGCTTATGTACTCTACTCCCTACACTGAACAATGTTCAATGTTTTCATTATTTTTCAATAATCTAACAAGAGGACCACGTAAATTGCTTATTCAAACACCAATTTTCTTAACTATTGGTTATTGGCTAGTTACGAGAGAACTGCTGAGACAATGGGCACCATTTTTTTGCTCAAAATTATAGGTACCTATTTACATTGTCTACAAGTACTTCTCAATAAAAATTTTTTGTAAGTCATTTCAACTCCGAACGTGACTAAAATGGTAAATTTTTACTTTTTGGAAAATTTGACCAATTTTTGAAGAACTGTATCTCAGGAACCATTAAAAGCACTAAGTTCATCTTAGGCTTAAATTATAGAAAATTTAATGAACTTTATAAAATGTGTTAACAGTTGTTTCGCTGAAATGATTAGTTCAAGAGACTTTATCATAAAATCAAAATAAGTGCAAAAATTTCGCGGTCTTCCGACCACTAAGCAGCATGCACAATTTTTTGGGACTCAAAAATCTGTATTCATACTACTGATGATGGTCCCGACAACATACTAGAAAAATCATCGCTACCTGATATTTTGGTCCAGGCCATGTACAGTTCTACTGAACTAATAGGTGTCGCTTAACTTATTGTTCACTGTGGTCCTCGATCGGATTTGACCTCAAAGTGCTTGCCCTTCAAATTTTGTTTCGAAATATGATTTGGGAATATGTTAGGATTATAATTCAGCAAAAACTGAAATCGAACATTGAGCCGTTTTTTTTAAATTCAGTTTTTAACTTTTTAATTGATATTTTAATCATGAAAACACGCTAAAATCGCCAAAATTCAGAAAAAATATTATTTATGTGTCATTATACAATAGAATCTTCATCTAGTTTCATAGTTCTGACCTATTTTGTGATCAAATATAATTAGAAAAAGAAAAATAACTACATTTGATTAAACAAAATAATGATAATATTTTCATGAAGCTCTTAATAAATGCCTGTGAGTATACGTGTAGTATGTGCGTGTGTGTCTATATGTACGCTTGTGTGTGAGTTTATAATGATTCATTATATAAATTTTAACATAAAATATATATCTAAATTGAATAGAAAATAAAGATAATGGCATTTCAACAGTTTACATATATGCAGAGAATTATATTCGCGTACAGCTCTTAATAAACGTTGCCCATACTCAGGATTGATTCGCGATACTTTATATTTGGCCCAAGTCGCAGAAAAATCATGATGCACGGCCTCCATAGCCTGTTCACTGTAAAAGCCGAGGCCATTTCCGTGTTTGGTACAAAATTCTTCCACATGAAAGAAAACCGTGTGAACTTTTGGAGTGATTAGAATATCCAAAGATAAATATGATGCTTTGAATTCATTGATGTATTCAATGAATTTTGGATCCAGCCTGACTGAGAAAGATGCTTTGACAACTTCATTGAACTTCTGGAAAAAAATCAACGTATTTTAAACAACCTATGCTACAGTTTGAACAACACAACAAATCAAGTTTATATAGGCTCCCATGGGTCGTTTCACGCTGAAAACTACAGTGCTCTTCCCAAAGAAGAGCTTCGGCTTCAAATTCTTTGGACAAGAGTGTGGTTGTTCTGACCCATGGGACCCCTTCGTTCAAAGGAAATAGTTGCCGCATTTTGCTACAGAAACTTGATTTGTTGCGTTGTTCAAACTGTAGCATAGGTTGTTTAAAATACGTTGATGCTTTCCAGAAGTTCAATGAAGTTGTCAAAGCATCTTTCTCAGTCAGGTTGGATCCAAAATTCATTGAATACATCAATGAATTCAAAGCATCATATTTATCTTTGGATATTCCTGTCACTCCAAAAGTTCACACGGTTCTCTTTCATGTGGAAGAATTTTGTACCAAACACGGATATGACCTCAGGTTTTACAGTGAACAGGCTATGGAGGCCGTGCATCATGATTTTCCTGTGACGTGGACCAAATAAGTATCGCAAATCAATCCTGAGTATGGACAACGTTTATTAAGAGCTGTACGCGAATATAATTCTCTGCATATGTAAACTGTTGAAATGCCATTATTTTTATTTTCTATTCAATTTAGATATATATTTTGTTAAAATTTACATAATGAATCATTATAAACTCACACACAAGCGTACACATAGACAAACACGCACATACTACACGCATACTCACAGGCATTTACTAAGAGCTTCATGCAAATATAATCATTATTTTGTTCAATCAAATGTAGTTATTTTTGTTTTTCTAATTATATTTGATCACAAAATAGGTGAGAACTATGAAACTAGATGAAGATTCTATCGTGTAATGACACATAAAAAATTAATTATTTTTCTGAAGTTTGGCGATTATAGCGTGTTTTCATGATTAAAGTATCAATTAAAAAGTTAAAAACTGAATTTTAAAAAACGGCTCAATGTTCGATTTCAGTTTTTGCTGAATTATAATCCTAACATATTCCCAAATCATATTTCGAAACAAAATTTGAAGGGCAAGCACTTTGAGGTCAAATCCGATCGAGGACCACAGTGTGTTGGCGTACGGCAACTACGAAATTTTCACAGCTTGAAGTCATAATTATTTTTCTAATTCATGCAATCAATCTCGTATGTTTTTCTCAAGCAGCTCAGAAGGACGCTTTCCTGGCAGGAGCAGGTGGTAGTGGCAGCATATGTGATAGATCATAATACAACAGAAAAGAAAGCTCAATAATCAGATGCGGGTGTGATAAAAATGAGGGATGATTCCGATTAGATAGGTAAAACTTATGCCAATGGTTAAGATTAGAGTAATCGTATTTCACAGTCGCATTGTTATCAATCCTCCCAACAGGCAAAGGAAATTAGGTTAAAAGAGCAGGTAATATTATAAGAACCTTTTGGCTTGAGGTTTTTTCTTCCCCCGCCAGTTCCATCAAAATCTTTGTCGGTGAAGTGATCTGAGCAGATACGAGCTGTACGTGCGTTCAACCCTGAGTCCCCAATCTTCTTTATCCATCTGTCTGCAAGATTATTATCAAAAGGGAACCTGGAAAAAATGAAAATAAATAATATGAACCATTGAATACTCAAATGAACGAAAAAACTGGAAATCAAATGGAATGAAATTGCAGGAAACCATGGTATATTAATACAGTTCAAGTATATTTCGATAAAGGCCCGATCACACAGGCGCGTTATAACGCGACGTTAGGCGTTCCAGTAACGTCGCGTTACCGCGATACGGTAGTATGATGCAACATTGCATCACCCCCGTCACACACACGGCGGTACCCCTCAGCGATACTTTCAGTAACCCGACGTCAGCCAAGCGAGTTGTACAAAATTACAAAATATCGCGCGCTGAGGGCGCTCTCCTCGGTCCTTCTGCCATTGTTATTCAAGATGAATGTGGAAACTGAGGCTCTGATAGAAGAAGTGCGCAAGTTTGTTTATTTATTTGATACTTCACATGAGCTTTATAAGAATATGGTGAAAAAGATGGAGGCTTGGAATACAATTGCTGGAAGAAATTTTGTCTCGACATGCGGCAATAGTTCACAAAACGATCTTCACGTGAGCGCAACTCCCGACATGGTGGTATTCCCCAAGCTCTTCCCTCCTTTGATTGATTGGGTGAACCAAATACTGTCTATTCCTGCGATCTACTAGCGCTAGAAGAAGTAGAGCTTCTTCCTCATCAGAGTCATTGTCAGAAATCATAGATTAGATAAATTATAGACGCTGGGAACCGCGAACCCCTTGAGTAGCACAGACAAGACTGGGTCTCGCGCCCTGATAACGCCCAATAATAACGCGGCGTCTGTGACGTTGCTATATCGCTAAAAGTGCTTACTTATAACGCGTCCTGTGTGATTTGTGGTTGCCTGACTCAGAAGTGGATAGACTTAATTGATTGATTATAATGGGAAATTCTAAAATTAACCCTCAAGGGTAGGTTTAACGTGTGTAGGAGATGTACTTATTTATGATAGCTGGAATTGAAACTCCCTAGTCGTGGACTTTTTCCCAGTTTTTCTATCCCCCACCCCTCACAACCACCCCTTACTGAGCAGGGGTTGCGCTATTTTGTTGTGGTGTATATTTTGCGCCGGAAGTGGCTGGTCATATTAAAAAAAGAATCGCGCAAATCGGTCAATCCGTTCAAAAGTTATGGAGGTACCTACATACAGACACTTTATTAATACAAAGAAGATTCTGAAATTAACCCTCAAGTAAAACTAACACAATCAACAGTTATAGTTGAGTTTGTAGGGTAGCACACTTGTGTGCAAACATATGTTAAAAATAGTTGTAAGTACCTACCTAGTGAAGTCGGACGACAAAAACTAATGAATGGTCAAATATAACTTCAAGTGAAGAAAAATTTAGTAACAAGCTATAGCATAAATGCAAGAAAATAATGTCCCTAAAAAGTTTTGGACTGAAGGCGAGTGATCGAAGTAATTATGATGAGTGCAATCGATTATTTATTAGAAATGAAGGAAAAGTCTTGTTTCAAAAGAGAATTAGCTACTACATGCTTACTAGTCCACTTAACGCAACGTCCTATGAAAGAAGCTGTGTGGTTTGAAAACCAAAACCGACATTTTCAGTTCTTTCTGTGGAAACTGGACATTTGAAGCCCAGAGCGAACTTTAATTTTTGCCCAGACAGCTAACCCGTGTTCTATGTACGCCTTATTCTCAACAACGCAAGAGTAATCCCTGACTCTTGTTCTAGATACAGCAGACAGAGTTCTAATAGAACCTATCTCTACCAACACTACCTCACCCACTGTAATGCCAGGCAATGCAGTTTCCTGCGCCTCCTCAACACAGAAAAATTGGAAACAGCCTTGAGACCCCCTTCTTTTCATCAGCTGATTCTAAAACCCATGAAGAAAGATAATACAGAGCAGCTCGTTGAGCAGCAGATTTTAAGAAGTTTGAAGTTAAAAAGTTGAGGATTTTCAACTTTCGGTTTACCTATTATTTCCCAAACCACACCTTCTACACCCCCCCCCCCCCCCCCCCCCCCCCCCCCCCCCCCCCCCCACACACACCATATTTTCCAAAAGTTGAAAAAATAAGTCCATCCGCCTCCTGGACATTTTTTCTCAAATTAAACTAAAAATCGTTAAATTTATACTCTTAACAGAATTTTAGTCAAAAAAGTTTATCAACAATGAACTGGAACATTAAAAAATCTATGCAGAAATTGATGCTAAAATGGTACTTAAATTTCAATAATATTTGCCAAAAATAGATAAAACTTCAAAAAAGCTAAAAATGTAAAATATTTGTTGAATCTATTGCTGAATATTATTTAGAACGAGTTTTGCCATAAAAGTAGTAATTGAAAATTGCCTTTTTACTCAAAGTGCTGAATTTTCAAAACAATTTATCATAATAGAGTACGATAATTCGCTCATACGGTCATGCTGCATGACAGGAACTTTTTTAGTTTGTTATTGTTAATCCACTTCAAAGAATTGAGTGACACCACCCAGATCTCAACGCCGGAAATTTCTTCTCAAGAAATGGAATTTATTATAAATTCATTTTCTACTAACACAGGTACCTTGATTTTTTTAATTGCACAGGGTCGACATGTGCTTTATGTCATATCAATTATCTTTTGATGGGTAGGTACTTACGTCCACGTAGTAGATAAAATAATGTAGGTAGCCATAATTATCATCTACAGGCCTGAGATCTCCTCAGAAAAGCTATTAATACAAAATAATAACCCTCGGTGTAATGATGGTTTTGCTATGCACCACTGTATCACTTAGAATCTCACCCCTACCCCAGATTTCAACTACAAAGAGTAGTGTGGTTGGTTAATCACATGTTCTTGATATGATGTTACTAATATGATTATGTATCAAAATGTTCTATTTAGATTCCATCTGATATTACGGATCTTTCAAAGAAGGAGGAGGCACCTTCATTTGAAATTAAAGATTTGATATAAATGTATTCTAAGAGAATTTGCAATGTTTGTCTTTCAATATTGTGTTATTGAGGTAGTATTTTGAACCACATGTTTAAAGCTGAGCCTTTCACTAATTGCATTTCTGAGCTGTTGCATTTCAGAGAAGGAGTGGGGGGACAATCATATGGGTCGTCCACATCCTTTACCAGAATTGATCTAACTTAATTGATGTTGGGAGATGTGAGTCACTGAGTCATATAAGATTAATTTATAAGTTCAAACGTAGTATTTTGTTTAGAAATGATTAACCTGTAGTAAGAGATATTGAGTCCTTCAGCGCGAGTTTCAAACAAATTGTTGCCACAACAAGGCACCGAACAGTTAGTACCAGGAGTTCGACCCTGAAACAGATTGAAATCCTCAATTAGAAAAACAAATCAACATCAAAAGCGAATTGGCACCCAAGGAGTTCCAGCATCGGACCTTCTCTGCATGAAATGGTAAACGATTTTGACGTACCCTGGTCTCAGTTTCTGGCTTCTTTCTAATCATCGGTGTTGATGCTTTAGTAGACGAATTTGGCTGAAACCAAAGAAATGGTATTTTAGGAAAAGTGGCAAGTTCCATATGGCAGATACAAGGACAGACTGAAGTTGTGCAGCCAGAGACAGGAATGTTCAATGGAGATCACAGGGGTTTGTGTCGCAAATGAAGGATAGGCCTTGAAGATCATTTATATTGTGAAACAACAAATGAATAATCAGATCTATACGCTGATTGGTTTCACTCAGATGTCTCAAGCTGAAGGTAAATGTTATGAGCAGGATAATGGTGATAGATAGTAAGCAATGAACTTGAAGAAGCAGAGGAAGAAGTTGTACCTACACTATAGGATAAGATTTGACAGGACGCAGCTTCAGAAATAAGGTGACCATGATATATAAGAAATTTGCAGGATAAGGATACCAAAGGATGCACATGGATGCTCAGTGTTTTTAATGAAATGATGGAGATTCCGGATGGCACTCGCAAGCACCAGAGTTAAGTGAAGGATAAAAACAAGGCCACAAATATGTGGGTTCATGAGCAATAACAGAGGATGACATGAGAGCTTTCTACAGTCAAAGGAACGGAGCAACAGGAAACTGTCAGGAGACAACGAAAGCAGAGAAAAAGGAAGAGGATAAAAACTACTAGAAGGACAATTAGTTTGGCGAAGAGGAATCGCTAGAAGTGTAGCCTTGTGTGACTCGAATATCATACCTGGATGTTAGAGGTAGTAGAGGATGGGCTTGGTGACCTGGAGGCAGCCCTTTTTGCCTTTTCTTGCCCTTCCTTAGCTGCACCTTTCTTGGTCTCCTCTCCCGAGTCCTTGGTAAGCTTGGAACCGGCAGGCAGGGCCTTGGATGGCTCTCCTGCCTGATCCTTGCTATTAGCTTCCTCTTCCTCCTCCTGTGAGTCACCACAGGGAAGCGGCTCAGCCTTCACCTCAGCCCCTCCACTCTTCTCATGAGGTCGCCCAGCTTTCTTCTTCCTGTCGGAATTGTTTCCAATGCTGTTACCAGCAGAGTCAAGATGAGTAACAGAGATAATGTTGAACACATGATGATCATTTTAGCATGCAACTAAATTATATGTTATGCTTACGGGTCATTCCATGCCAAATCAACACACTTTAAATATAAATTTTACCTCACCATTTTAGATTTTGCTCAAATGTAGTATATTCATAGTAGGTGTTGAGACTAAGAAAAATACCAACTTTTAAATTTTTATCTCAAACCGTTTCTTAAATATGGCTATGTAAAACTTACAAAATCTCGCCAAAAAACCATGAACGGATTTTATACTATTCGCTCTAGGAACTGTCCTAATTAAGCTAGAGAGCTGGGAGAGGTCTCATTTTGCAGCTTTTTTTGTGCTCTTTCCAGTGATATACAACAGGACATAGGTTCTAATAAGAAAATTTTGTCAAAATACAAATACAAATTTTGATTTAATTTTTTTCCAAAAAGTACATAATTTAAAATTTTCAAAATATTCCTATAAATACTTAGTACTGTTGTAAACAATGTGACAAAATATAAATATGGGATGATGATGGGTTCATTGTTAAAAAAAAATATTCCTGACACTAGTTTTCTACTAACAGCCCGGTTTTGACTAAATAATAAACATACGTACTTTTACCAAAGAGGTAAGCTATTTAATTAAATATATAGAGGTATACTATGTACAAAGGTAAAGAAATATCAGAAATATTAATAAATTATCTTGGTGCAGTACTATCGATAATGTTTAAACAACAAACTAGATTAACACTAACGTGAGGAAAAATTAAGTTTTGAGTTGACAGCAGTTTCCCTAAACATTATCTCAGTTTTCGGAATTACATTTTGTAAAAGTCAGTTGGGTTACATTTACTTACCTACTCGTATACCTACTCATTATCATAAATATGAATAATATTATGTAAATTTTGATAATCTGTTTGTATCAGAATTATCACATAACTATTTAGACTATTTTCATAACTTTTTCAAATTTATTGTTATAGAAATGTTCAAGTTTTTTGTTTTAATAATTAACTTGGTTTAAATTGTATAAAATTAAAGTAAGCAACCTAATTAACTTAATTTTTATTAGAATATATCTATGGTTATTGGTTTTGTTTTAACTAGATAGTATTTTGAATTAATATTTCTGATATTTTTTTACCTTTATACATAGTATACCTACATTTATATATTTAATCAAATTGCTTACCTCTTTGATAAAAGTTCGTATGTTTATTATTTAGTCAAAACCAGGCTATTAGTGGAAAACTAATGTCAGGAATATTTTTTTTCAACAAGGAACCCATCATCATTTCATATTTATATTTTGTCAAATTGTTTACAACAGTACTAAGTATTTATAGGAATATTTTGAAAATTTTAAATTATGTACTTTTTGGAAAAAAATTAAATCAAAATTTGTATTTGTATTTTGACAAAAATTTTCTTATTAGAACCTATGTCCTGTTGTATATCACTGGAAAGAGCATAAACAAAGCTGCAAAATGATACCTCTCCCAGCTCTCTAGCTCAATTAGCTCAGTTCCTAGAGCGAATAGTATAAAATCCGTTCATGGTTTTTTTGCAAGATTTTGTAAGTTTTAGATAGCCATATTTAAGAAACGGTTTGAGATAAAAATTTAAAATTTGGTATTTTTCTTAGTCTCAATACCTACTATGAGTATACCAAATTTGAGTAAAATATAATATGGTGAGGTAAATTGGGTGTGTTGAATTGACATGGAATGACCCTTACATGCTCAAAGAATTATCAGTTTCAACAAAATCTAGGGCCATCAACAGGGCAATTCTATTTCACATACTTTCTATTTTATAGGACAAAGTGCCGATTTCACATACCCTACTGCCAAACAAGCTGTTTATCATACATCTAAAAATAAAAAAGTAAATAAAACACACATTCTCCAGAATTCCAGGAAACAATATTTGTTTTGGCTTAGTTATTCATTGTTTCATGGTTAGAGAAGGAAGGCTCTTGAGTGTTAGTTTCTCTACTATGAGATATATAACAATAACTTGTCAAGAAATCACTAACAAAAGGAGTTTTTGAAAATTAGTAGTATGGTAGATAATTCTTCTACATGATCATGAGGAGGATTGAGGGGACACCATATCGAGGGAGGAGTGAACCACTTCATGTTCTTGTTTTGTATCCCTAATTCCATATATTTCAGCTACGCCATGAGTGTTATTTGTCCTATGATTGAGAAGGCAGTGACTGGAAAGCGTGAAATCACTTGTTTCTAAGGTAATTATAATCGTTCTGTTGGTTTGATTTAGCTGTTGATTTGACAATAACTTCTCTGGATTTTCCCACAAATCCATGAGGAATAAAAAGTATTTTTATTGTTGAATGTTGCAAAACTAATGCAGCTGCAATTTTTTGTATGTGGAGACACGTTCAGAATGTTTCAACTGGATTTCCATTCTGACAGTTCAGAGGGATGTGAGTTAGGTTTTCGTTCTGGTTGTTGGGTACCGTATTTAATTCAAATTTTTTATTAAAAACGCTCATTTATAGTAATTTTGGATTGATTGTTTTCGATATTTTTATTGTTATAAAAAAATACCAACAACAGAATTTACAAATGAATTCAAGGAAACTCGCAGCAACGAGCTTTCTAATAAGTTCTCGAGAAGTTTCTTCAATGAAAATGAGACGACATCAAAATTTAGTCGCCCAGAAAATCATCAGTGAATGATAAAATCTCATGAATGAAACGTAAATCTCGTCACACTCATTGGAGTGGTTCAACAATCACATAAACACAATTACATTCATATTTCAGTTGACTCAAGTGAAATAACTGACTGATCTACGGTAATTAATCAGTAATAATAAATCACGCCATAATTACCTAATTATCGATTTATTAAAGCACTCTGATGCGATCAAGTTTCTTAATTACTCCACTTAGTAATGTGCCCAAATTAAAAAGAAGATCGCATCTTGTTTTGGTGAATAGTTTCTTCTTAAATTATAAAGGATCCCAAGAAATAAATTTTACACGTTATATATTTGTTCCATTACAATGACTGATTCAAGATTGAATGAGGATTTCTGCAATAGAACTTTCTCGGGAGAAATTTGACTTCATTTTAGAGTTTTCAAGAAAATCGTTAGTACAACCCTTAAATTTGTAGCATTCAAAACCACTTCAGGTTCACCCCGCTCAAATTGTACCTACCTGGGGGAACTCATGATTCACTACTGATAGAATAGTACAACAAACATAAAAAACACACAGCTCTTTCAAAAACTCGATGCACCCACTCGTTTCTATAAAATACAAGGCAGTATGATGAAGTTGTTTGCATCATATCAGCCTGATAGGAACACTCCGCAGGACTCTGAAATCGGCAATTTGAAATTAAATTGTCAATAATCTAATACATAAATACACTATATATGTACCAACTATGCACGCGCTGCTGTGAAAAATTGAAGGATCACTGAGGAAAAAACTCAGTTTCGGATTCGTAGTGGCTGGATCGTAAAATACCTGCCCGCTGAGAACAATTCTCACAATTCGGTAAATATACATCCAGAAAAAGAGTTTACGACAAATCCTAGCCCAATAGAATGGTCCAGTCTGAAGTAAACCAAGAATGCATTTTGTGAAAAAATCGATTTCTTCAGACGAAATGGTCGCCCAATTGGTCTCTTTCAAGGGTTTACAAAAAAATGTATGGGGAAAAGCTGATTTCATGCTGAACGAAGGTTTACAGCCAAAATCTCATTGAAAAAAAGAGCGATTTTTGAAAAATTGTGTTCAAAATTAAGGAATAACTGAGTTTTTGTCATTTATTGGGGGGAGGCGTGAAAGTTGGTTGCTAGAACTACAAAATGTCAGAACAAAAAATAAAAAATAAATAAAAATGGACTGTTATCGGACGATTCAAGTTAGAGAGGACGGTTGGAAATGAGATATATACCATTTCTTGATTTAAAAATTATCCACACCATCCTGTTATTGACTGAGGGCCCGATCTCCGATGGGTTTTTGTGAAAGTTCTACTCCTAGAAACCAACTTTCACACCTCCATAGCTCAGCTCAACCCTCAAAACCCCAATAAAAATACACTGCCAAGGAAATGGCACATGAGCTTCCTCGTGACCTGCACAGTACGTCACCGTAACAAAAACATCACTTTCGCGCATGCGCCTAGCGTACCGCTGCTGATGATCGCGAAGAATGTGATACGGGACCTCAAGAAACCTTTCCCGCATCATCCCTGAAAATCTGACCGGAATCCGTTCACAATTGCCTGAGTTATGACCAAAACAAGAAAATTTTGTTTGCCCCTGCGCAGAGGCAACCGTTGATTCGATCATGACGGAACTGATAGGGGACCATGTAGAGCTATACCCGCACGATCCCTAAAAATTTGAAGAAAATCGCATCAAAATTGAGGAAATTACGGCTGTTGCAAGGACCGTAGCAAGAATATTTCGTTCACGCATGCGCAGAGCGTACCGCTAATGCAATTATGATGATTGTCTTATGGGACCTCAAGGGACCTTACCCACATCATCCCTGAAAATCTGACCGAAATCCGTTCAACATTGACCGAGTAATGACCGTCACAAGGAATTCACGTTAGCGCCTGCGCAGACGCTACCGTTGATTCGATCATGATGAAGTTGATAGGGGACCATGAACATCTAGAGCTTAACCCGCACGATCCCTGAAAATTTGGTTAAAATCAGATCAAAATTGTGGAAGTTATGGCTGTTACAAGGAAATGTGGACAGACAGACAGACACGGAACCAAATTTGTTCAGGAGGCTCTGAAACGCAAAATGCGAGTGGAAATTTTGATTTTGGAGCAAAATTTTTTTTTTCATTTCGAAAGTGAAAACAAAGCTTCCGCTGCCTTGCAGTCTCGGAAGCAAAATAACTCAGCGATCGCTTACTTTTTTCAGTGAATTGTTTAGGTGTTCCCTTAAATAATGAACCATTTTTGAATATTTTTTAAATTGTTCATAATGAACTCAACTTCTTAATAACCAGTCGAATTTTTGTAAACACTAGAAAGAGACCAAATGGGCGATCAAGAATGCATAATGACGCCAAAATAATTTTTTTTAAACAAAATGTGTTCTTGGTTTACTTCAGACTGGACCATCTCATTGAGCTGGGATTTGTCGTAAACTGTTTTTCTGGATGTCTATTTACCGAAAAGTATGAATTCATCCCAGTGGGCAGGCATTTTACTATCCAGCCACCTCGAATCCGAAACTGAGTTTTTTCGACAGTGATCCCATCATTTTTCACAGCACTGTATATTAATGACAAAGTTCGTGGCGAACATCGCTGGGTAAATACATATTCTCGTAATTAGTGTCCTATGTGTTCACGCTTTGTAGATCACCAAACAACACCTGAACTGAAGTGATATTAACTTCGTGTTTCATATTATTTTGCTTTCACGCAGTCGTTCAGCAAATTTGAGATGCCGACCGGTTAAACCTTGTAGTATTATAGTAATACAAGAGAATGATAAACGAAGTAGACCAATGGAGGAAATTGTTAATGCCTAAGCAAGTTTTGTGGATTAAATAACACAAAGTAAGGAAGTTGAGGAATTTTTTTTTTTTTTGGACAAGTTTTATTGCGCCAAGTAATAACAACTTATAAGCAATATTCATGTGATAAATTATTATACATTTTCTTAAGATCTAATATACTTCACTTTAGACTTATTGTTCTGATTATTGAGTCACTAGTCTTGACGTTCATTTTATTTCACTTAGTTCATGCGGTTTAGTTCTTTTAAGCCTTCTAAGTAGATCTTCGGTGTCAAGGAGCTGAACGACATCCTCGTTAACATGATCTCTGAGCCTCAAAAGGTGATTGACGGCTTGCTTGCGGATAACCTCATTGACAGATTCAACTTTCAACTCATAGTGTAATCTGTCGTTTCTGAAGTATCTGTATGCATCAACGCAGAACATTATTCTGAAAGCGCTGAATAATGTTGCGGTTACTTTGTGCAGTGCACCCCCACAGTTGCGCACCATATGTGTTGAGGATTTAAAGTCATATTCTAGAATGACAGGCGACACTTACGACACATTTTGAAAAATGTTAAACAATAATTTAATCATTCGTTCCCCAATTATACTTAACTTGCAATGTTTGTTTCCACTTCGCCACCTATTCCCATCCCGCCTTGGACAATATGGGACTTTTATACCCTTTGTGGCGCTTGTTCCATAGAACTGGACGTTTATGCATTTCGCTTTCAATAAACAAAAAGTGCAGAAAACCAATTTATCAATAATGAGCCTTTGTAATCGAAAAAGAAAGTAAATATCAATTCCTTCAATAATAGTGAAAGTTGTCCGATTGCAAGGTTACCTTGAGGGCGGGTTGTTTACACTGCCACCGAAGGGAACTCATTAGTCATAATCCAACCTTGTTATTCCTCTTGATTACATTATTGGTTTATTATTTTCAATAATGAACCTTTGTAATCGACCATGAAAAACAGTTTTAATCCCCCTCCTAAATTTATTAGTTTACGTTTCAAGAATTGAATTGAATGGTAAATCGAGAGCTTTCAAACGAGTACCCCAGCAACGGCTTGGTTGTACGTGAAAAATCGAAAGAAAAAGCCCCCTGGACCCCCGGTTACCTCTATTTACATACTTCGGACGAAATTATTGAAACACAGAATGTGTTTGCGTTGTCGCGCAACCAAGTGACAACCAAACAAGCGTCATTGTTTACTATTCATTTATAACATCAATTTATATAGTTATAGTATGAAACTACGAAAATTGCGTTGTCGCGCAACCAAGTGACAACCAAACAAGCGTCATTGTTTACTATTCATTTATAACATCAATTTATATAGTTATAGTATGAAACTACGAAAAAAAATACGAAATAAATTCGTGATAAATCAAGAGCTTTCCAACGAATGGTGAACGATTTCTGTGCGATTAAAATGGCGGAAATTCCATTTCCCTACCAACGGCTCGGTTGTACGTGAAAATCATCCGTCACACATTCCGTTCCCATCCCGCGTTCCATTTTCGGCTAGTTAGTCCATGGCTAAAACACATTCTGTGTTAACATTTTCCTGCTATGACAACTACTAAGGGAGTTACACTTTGATAGTAACGAATTGGTTCTACGTGAAAATCAATAGAAAATAAAACACCTACCAACGGTGAACTCGGAAGCGAACCGAGATAAAAGCAAAGACAAGGCAAGTCTGGAAACGCTTGCATACGAGTCTGCAACACATTGGGACATTTTATGTCTTTAGCTGCAGACTCATATCATCAGAATTTAACAAGCGGTTGCAATTATGTTCATAATATTCACAATATCTATTATTGAGAATGATCACCTGAGTGTACACACTTATTTAAATAACCTATTATTCAAATCGACCATGAAAAAAAATGTTAATCCCCCTCCTAAATTTATTAGTTCACGTTTCAAGATGCGTTGAATTCAAGAATTGAATTAAATAGTAAATCGAGAGCTTTCAAACGAGTACCCCAGCAACGGCTTGGTTGACGTGAAAATCACAAGAAAAATTTTCCTGTTATGACAACTACTAAGGGAGTTACACTTTGATAGTAACGAATTGGTTGTACGTGAAAACCAATAGAAAATAAAACACCTACCTACGGTGAACTTGGAAGCGAACCGAGATAAAAGCAAAGACAAGGCAAGTCTGGAAACGCTTGCATACGAGTCTGCAACACATTGGGACATTTTATGTCTTTAGTCTTTAGTTGCAGATTCGTATCATCAGAATTTAACAAGCGGTTGCAATTATGTTCACAATATTCACAATATCAATTATTGAGAATGATCTGAGTGAACACAATTATTCAAATAACCATGCTCATCATTCAGCTTGTTGGCCACGCACTTCGCAGTAGTTAACATAATATGGTTGGATAAACCGAGTGCTTTCGAACGAATGGTCAACGAATTTTGTGGGCTGAAAAACGACGAAGTACCATTTCCCTAGCAACGACTCGGTTGTAAGGGGAAATCATCAGAATATTTTCGTGAGCAATTTCCGTGACGTTTTTCAGTTTATGTGCCATAGCAAAGACATAAAATGCCAAAATGTTAACCTCTCCTCTCCCCTCTCTCACGCGCGACCAGCATCAAGTTACGCTTACTCAATGGGGGGGGGGGGGGGCATCCTCAGAATCTCAGCTTTTCAACGGTATTGTCAATTTCATTTTAACTTTGCTAATTAGGGGAGAAAATGAAATCGCTGAATCAAATGGTAACACTTTCAGGTCTCCCCAACTCGGTTATAACCGATTTTTACAATTTAACTCACGAAGTTTCAGTTTGTTTGTTAAGCTAAATTTCAAGTTTTTAAGGGTGAAACTAGTTGGTTAAAGTTTAAAACTTAATTTTAACGTAGTTGGGAATATCCATTCGATTCATCGTGAAAAAAAAAAAATATATGTAGAAACCGGCCCTTCACTGTTCATTTCACGAAAACCCTCGATTCCATTGAAAACTCCACGTTTTACAACATTGAAGCATAATTGTTTCCCCTAATTAGCTAAGTAAAAGTGAAATTGACTATGCCGATGAAAATCTGAGATTTGGAGGAGGTTTTCTCTGTGGAGTACCTTTCTAAAATAGTATGTATCAGCGTGAAAAAATATTCGTTTTTAGAAACCGGGACTAACTCGTATTTTCTAAGGGGGTCATTTTTCACAATAACCCTCGATTCCATTGGTACAATCACGTTTTTCAACATACTAACATACTTTTCTCTCCCAATTAGCAACGTAAAACAAAAATTGATTATACCGTTGGAATACTGAGATTTTGGGCAAGTTTTCCCTGCAACGCGTACAGCTTTTTTACAAACGTTCTAATACTTGAAGCACCTTAAAAAACAGTAGGTAATTTTTTAAAAGTGAGAAATTCTTAGTTTAGTTCATTTGTTCGCCTACGTGGCCAACAGTAAAAAGAATCCAAACACCTTAGGGGGTGATGAGACATTTAACGCTCTTTCCAACGATATATCTATTTTTAGGATTACATTGTAAGTTTGGGGAGATATGGCCAATTTAATGATGCAAGGTAAAAAAAAAATAAAATAAAATAAATAAATAAAATGAAAAAACTTCAAAAATTGAGGGTTTAAAACAAATTGAAAGGAGGAATTTTTTGTTGGAAATTAGTAGTAGAATCGATCCCTAGAAGGTACAATCTTGAAGGAAAATAGCCCGACATCTAGTGCCAAACGCCACCACCACGTGGCAGCACCAAAATGAACAGATCACATTTTCGCTCTCATTCCATTAATAATTTATCGATTTTCAATCTATAAATTGTATTGGATTCAGAAACAGCTCAGAATTTTCGCTAATTGGTTCCGATGTTCAAAATTCTAAAATTCGAACACTTAGTTCACTGGGGATCAAATTTGGTCCATTTCTTGAAAAATCCCAATTAGTAAAATTCTGGAGGAGTGCGTACTGATCACGATGGTTTTTCACATTTGAAATTGGACCACTAAAACCCCATCAATTGTTGTCCAGAAGGTTAAGCAGGTTTCACATGGAGCGGTATGTCCGGAAGACGGAACGCAATCTGATTGGCTGTTGGGACAACAGTTGAGGATGGTGGCTGCCACGTTACCGGAATGGGCGGTCTACGGTAGACATTTTTATACCGTTGCCGCGTTCCGTCGAGCGGAGCGCAAGCTCATTGGACAGGAATGTTGATAACCGCAAGTAGAGCTTTCAGATCAGAGAGAGTTTCAGTAGGAAGGTTATGATTCCGTTCACCAAGGTGCCGCTTCATGTGAACACTCTACCGCATTCCGCCGCCCCCTCCACTGAGTTTTCCAGCCTTCCGTCTTTACGGTCGTTACGCTCGTACCGCTCCATGTGAAACCGGCTTTAGGGTTGGAGCGGTGTAGCAGAAGGCGGCAGGGGAAGCGGACCCCTCCTGCTGGCCTTCCTGCCACAGCTTCACTTCATTTCGTAGAACTCGTGTCTCTGCCGAACTGTCAAGATCTTTTGGTTTCTTCTTCTCTGTTCAAAGCTACGTAATTTTGCTTCCGAGCTGAAGCAGTCTTTACTTTTGGGAGATAAAAATTTGTTTTCTCCACATTGCCATTTCCACTCGCATTTCACGTTTTAGACCATTCTGAGCAACTTTCCTTTCATGTTGATTTGCGCGCGCGCACGTGTGTGTATGTGTTTGGCTGTCTCAATGAACTATACTACTGGAACGCTGTCCACGTGTTGAGCGGCGGATAAAGGTCTCAGGAAGATGTCATATACATTTTATCGTCTCATGATAAGTAATAAATATTGCACAAAAGCAAAACTAAAGTTGGTTGACCCACGTGGAGAACTCCGCCGTGACAAGTAGACCGATTTCAGTCTAGGCACTGGCTGGCTATTTATCAGAGACCAAACCTGTATTCTATTTTCGAATATCTACTGTACCATTTTGAAATAGGTAATATTTTTCCAATTAAATGATATTGAGAGATGCCAATAAATCTTAATGAGAAGTGTAATTTTGCACTTGTCGCTCGGCCAATTAAAAAAAAATATACATATATAATCCGAAGAATAGCTCATACGATCATGGTGCTTAACTGAAACTTTTTTCCCTAGATACCTAAACATTTTTTAAGACAAATTCTTTTCTTTCAAGTCTTTGGTTTCTGTATAAAACTAATTTTTAAAGTTCGTTGTGAAAAAATGATATTTGTTAGGCTTCATCACCAAGTATTTTTTCCGTAACATCCAAACTAAAGAGTGATTAACAATTTATATATATAATAAATAAACTTCTCTCCAAGGGAAAAAATTGCTTTGAATATGGAAAAGCCTAAATTTTTCACTGTTTTAGGGTATTAAAGGTGAATTAGGATAAGACAAAGACTATTTAAGATAATCTAAGATAATTAGTTTTCTAAAGCTCAATAACTATAAGTGGCGGCGATATTTTTGGGGTCTATTGAAAACTGCCAGTGGTCGTAGGAATAATAAAAGTTCTGAAAACTCGAAATAATGGGGAAATATACCTTGAAAATTTGACTACAACGAAAAAACAGTTGTCATTTTCGGATTCAGCACCCCACAAAACTAAAGAAAACAAATTTTGTAAACCTGCATTATTTGTTGTAAAATGATAAACTCTAGGATTCGTTTCAGAATGCCTCGAAGTAACCTTCTGCACAACAATTGAAGGGGTTTTAGTGGTCCAATTTCAAATTTGAAAAAACCATCGTGATCAGTACGCACTCCTCTAGAACTTGACTAATTGGGATTTTTCATAATATGGGTAGGCCAAATTTGATCCTCAGTGAACCAAGTGTACGAATTTTGGAATTTCGAACATCGGAACCAATTAGCGAAAATTCTGAACTGCTTCTAAATCCAAATGAGAATGAGAGCGAAAATTATTTTGCCCTTGATGGTGCCACCATATACCGAATATTCCTACAAGTTTTTCTTCGTGCTATTGCCCCTTAAGTGTGAACACCCTGTATACATATAGGTACATTAAAATCTGAGATCCATTTTTGTATACCAAATCCAGTATAATCCAACATTATACTGAAGAAACTACACGAAATCCCGTCTTAGCTTCGTTCTGTCTCTTACGTGACACTCCTTTTCACTTGAGTCGTTCCGGTTGCCTGTGACTGAGTTCCCGTGATCTTTCAACTCAACCCCCTAACGTGAAAGGGCCCTTAGGTTTTCCTTGTTTGTGGTAGTTACTTGAAAAATAACATTCATCTGATATTTTCAGCATTTTTATGAAAACTGATGAAACACAACTACTGTTTGGCCCGGCCATACAAAACGAAGTGCAGCTTCATTTTAATTTGTGTGTCTACCCACAATAATAGTTTCGTATGAGACATCATTGTGGAATACCTGCATGTTTGTTTTATATTTTTTGATGAAATCAGATAACATTCTTAGAGTACAGACACCAGCCGCAATCTTCTACGAAAAATATATTTGATTCGATCTTTCTATAATTTTTAGTTTTGGCGACAAATTGCGTCATCGCACCCCTCCCGCCTGGCTTATTGTCGAACTTTGAAAAAAGCAAACCACTCATTGTAGGAAAGGATTATACAGAATAGTTCATTCTTACCTGCGGAATAGGACCTACGCCGTTAAGCACCGCTCAGCTCTCTCCAAAGCACACAACATTCTCGCAGGAGTCCCGCAGGGGAGTATATGGGGTCCTCTGTTGTATATATTTTATGCTCATGATTATCCAAGAGGACCTGAAGTGCTCACAGCTCACTTTGCTGACGACCAAGCTGTCCTGGTTAGACGAGGAACCACTACAGAAGCCCATTCGATTCTCCAGGAGTACGTTGATCGACTCTCTAGATGGACCAGCCAGTGGAAAATCCAGCTCAACGCCTCCAAAACCATACTTGTGTGCTTCACGTATAAACGCAATTTCACAGTACCCGCCCTAATGCTAGATGGGGAACAGGTGAGGAGAGAGGATAAGGTTCGTTATCTGGGTGTCACGCTAGACAGTAAGCTCCATTGGAAACCTCATATTTCCACCCTGCAAGGGATGATAAGAAGCAAAATTAAGAAGCTTAAATACTTGCTCACTAGTGAAATTCTACCGCTTCATATCAAGCGTCTCCTTTACCTCACTATTTTCCGACCAGTCTGGCAGTACGCTTGTGGAATCTGGAGCTCTGCATCCAATTCAGGAATAAAAAAATTCAAACGCTTCAAAATCGCATACTACGGATTATAACTGGCGCTCCTTGGTTCGTAAGAAACTCCTCATTACATGCCGACCTCGACATACAACTTGTGGAGGATGTCATCTCCACATCATACAACAACGCAGCTACCCGCATGTTATTCCATCGCAACCCGATTATAAATTCGATCCTGGCCGAGCTGCCACAGCCAAGAGCCCAACGCAGACTGAAACGCAAATGGCACAGTGACCTACTAACTGACAGACTGACAATGACTGACTCTACATAACCTAATATTGCTGTTTTACTTTTGAAATACTTCAAGATCCAATCACAAAAAGAAAAAAAAAATTGTTACACGTTTAATTTAATCATACTTATAGTTTATCGTTGTTATCCTTATTCTATGTATTAATCTGTTGGCTAAATCTTTGTATTATTATTATTATTATCTACCACTTTTTTTTTCTAGCATTAGCCCTTCAATGGAAGGGAACTAATGCCACAAGTTTCATGTGAATTGTATTTATATTGCATATGTATTGAAACACTTAATAGTGTATTTACACAATAAAGTTTTCTTACTGAAAAAAAAAAAAAAAAGAGGAAAGGATGGATGGTGTCAAAATTCTCAGAGTGAAATCTTCTTTCATTTAAAAACAATAAATGTAAAATTATCATACCAATGGGTACACTTCTTACTCCCTTCATACGGTGAGTTAATAAGGGCAAGCGCACGGGTTGCGTTTTGGTTCATCATTTTCAATAATGAACCTTTGTACCTAATCGATCAATGAAAAAAAAAAAAAAAAAAAAATTTCAACCCCCGCTCAAAATTTGTTGGATTTACGTTTCAAGATTCGCAGAATCCAAAAATAGAATTTAAAAAAAAAAAAAAAAAAAAAAAAAAAAAAAAAAAAAAAAAAAAAAAGTCCAGTCATGCAGGATGACCCCATGAGCGAATTTTCGAAGAAATCTTCGACATTTCAGTCGCTATGATTGTGTAGAGAAATTTTAGTTTATGATTTTGATAGACAAAACATTTTCATGGCTGATATTTTCTAAGCCACAGTCAGTATTAAAGCAACATCAAGTCCTAAAACAGTTGAGCGTAGAACATTAAAGAGAGCGACCGAGAGAATCGGAGGACGGAATATTTCACAGAGTAAACTCATCGGTTGTGACTACTTTTTTTTTTTTTTTAACAAGCACCAACTACCTACGTTTTAAACAGCATGGTTCTAGGATTGGTTATACAGAATACTTCCGTAAGAGTAGTTCAATCTGAATTTGGACAATGTTTCATGCAAATATTACCGATTTTTACAACTAGCGAACGGCATTTTTTCGATTTTTGACTGATTTTTCAACTTTGAAATTTTTGAAAACTTGATACATATTCTTATAGGAAATTTTACGCTGATTCCGAATATACCACATGTTAGTATGCTGAAAAAATTATTTCGCACAACAATTCGCAAAAAACAGGCTATTTTGAAATTTTTGACAACATTTTTGAAAATTTCAACCCGAAGATGTAATCCGATCATGCTGGCCAACGAACTTGAACTTTCGTTTTGTGTCCTTAACATTTTAAAATTTGTTTGAAGTTTCTAGCACAATTCTACGGACAGTTATCGTCTGGAATGACACATATATACATACATACATATATACATACATACATAAAAAAATGCGTTAAACTTCAGAATAGCCTGAAACGGATTTCTGCATAAATTTTTTTTCAAAAATTCTCATTCTACAAATTTTGAGGCGAGAGCAATAGCTCAATTTTCTTCAAAAATTCGCTAAAATTATTAAATAAAAATCTGTTCATGCGCCGCGCTGTCCAGAGCTTTTCTACCAAACATCGGCCAGGAATGTGCCAGTAACATCAGCATCAATTTTGATCAACCCTGGGCTGAAATATTGAAAAGTCAAGATCTCAGAAAATTTCAAGGTTTTTCTTGTCTCAATTAGTAAAAATTGTTATAATATATTTAGAATTGCAAGAACAACGGAAATTGAAATTTTAATTGGCTTGTACCTAATAAATTTTTAAAAGATGAATTAAAATTAAGCAACACATTCGCAACGTACAAAAGCTTTAGAGCATTCAAACTTTTACCTACTAAATAACATCCAGCTACATACCAAATTTTAAAATTGTCTTGACTTTATCATAATTTGTTTTGGAAAAATGATTTGGATACATACTACTTTATACAGGATCAATACTATGGCAAAAAAAACTCTTAAGAGTGGGTAGTAGATGAACATGATGAAATCTAACATTTCAGCAAGACTACAAGAAACTAGTTCTTGCAATCCAGCTGACAGATCGCAAATGTAGGTAACATTACTTATCTTGGTTGTAAGCCAAGAAAATAAAAAGATCGTTGAACTTGGGCGAAATAAATATCAAATCCATGGCCTACATTTTTGTATTTAGTAGATACATAGGTCTACTTGCGTGCGTAATTCTACAAAGTCTTTCGGGTAGTGGATACCTACGTAGGAAAGTAGGTAGATAAGACTCAAGCAACAGTTTTGGCGCGGGACAAAATAGCTTCATATTCGGATCAACTAACGGACGCCACTCGGTTATAAATAAAAACTATGAGGTTTGGAAGACCTAAAATGTAGTTGGTGGCTTACCGATATCTTAAACTCTGCCGAGAAAGTGAAGCACAAACAGCGTAATCACTGGCGGTTGTGATAAAACTCGGAGGATACGTCAAATCCGTCAACAAACACCGCAAAAGTTGAAAACTGACGCGAAGGCACAAACAGAAAGGTCACCTCAATACCGACGCCATTTTTCACGAACGGAACGTCCGCGGGTGAAGAGGTATCGATATTTTCTATCGATACCACAACCATCGAACTCCTACTACTGATTCGAATATTCCAGGGGTCTCCACTCCAACCTTTTTTACTGAAGGGCCACATTATAAAATATTTGAGACTTTATTTACTAATATTTCCCTCCCCCCTCATAAATTCAATAAGTTTTGTTTTAATTAAGACAGTGGTGGTTATTGAGATATTCTGGGCTTAGTTTTCCCCCATACATCTTTGGTTGTTGGATAACTCAAATCATGTTCTTTTAAGATAGTTAAAAATGATACTGTGAACAAAATATACCAGACCTAAGTAAGACAATTGAAGGGCTTTGGGTACAAAGGGCGTAAGTGCCATAAATCCCAAAAAAAGTTATCGCTGTTTCAATTTTAATTTGTTTGTCATTCTCACAATATGCGTTCTAAAGAGATGATTTTTTTTTTTTTTTTTTTTTTAAATTAAATATTGCTGAAATAAGTTTTATTTGTGAGTTGGATTTGTTCATAACAATCTTCCCAAGATTTAAAAAAAAAAGATTTTGTTCACGATCCTATGACAACGGCCTAAGTGCCACCTCTGTTTACCACCTGCCTAAGTGCCATACCCACCTAATTCTTCAAGTTTTCTCCAAGTGAACAGTTTTAAACATCGCTTTTTTCACATAGGAAGGTAACTAACGGAGTTCTTAGGGGAATTAGAAGAAAGAAGATGTTCCCATGAAAGTTTACAAGGTTACAAACGCACAGTGTTGCACCGTTTCACTTAAGCCCTTCCTACTGAAAATGCCTCATGGACTTAGGTAGTACGGAAAAACGGTGAATTTTGGACGGAGGACGTTGGTAACACTGCGACGTGGCGGTTTATTTAAAAATGATTGGTGCATAAGCCCTTTCTAGAAAAGTAGCTAGTGGTATATAGGTCCAGAAAAAATATAATATGGAAAAAGTGGATATTGGCACTTACGCCCTTTGTACCCAAAGCCTTTCAATTATTAATGATTTTTACTTAGGCCTAATTCCACTAAAAATTGCAATGATTATTTCTAATACCCATACATTTTTAATAGAACGGTAAACTTCTAAAAATTAGAATAGTTCAGAAAACTGAATTAATATTACTGCTTGTCATAAAATAACATTTGTTCTCTAAAATAAGTTTTCAAGTAAGCCTTATGAAAACGCAGGATAATAACCGCTGAATGGCTGATCGCTGCTGGTTTACAGATAACTTTACACTTATCGAGAACGGAAGGGACAAAAATAGAGACGATTACTGTACTCACAGTTACTGGTAAAAATGTTTTAAGGAAAATATATTTTCAAATAAAAAAAATCTTTTTTCAGTTCGTAATTTTTCCGAGGGCCGGTCAAAATCTGCTCGCGGGCCGGTAGGTAGTAGGACATAAACTACCTATCTGTACCTACTTTATTAGATAGGTATCTACCTCAAAAGAACTCTGTATAAATTTATAAGAGAGTATAAATTTACTCAAGGAAAAGAAGGGATTCAACTGCCCTCATGCCAAAACGCAATAAATTATAAATTTAAACCTAAATATAATATCATTATAGGAATTTAGCATCGTCGCCCATTCTTTTTGAATTTAGGTGATCAGGTTCCAAACCGAAACTCAAGGAAGAAAGGAACGCATTATGATAAACCGTGAAACTATGAAGACGTACGTCGCTGCCTATCCAGGTTCCAAGATCTAATAAATAAAACGTAGCTTCCTTGTTTTCAATTTTGTTTAGAAGAGCATTTAACACTCAATGAGAACCTCAAATTTGTCTGGAACCTCAGATTTTATAATTTAATAATGATTAACAGGATTTTTTTTTTTTCCGTTACGTCACGGTGAAAATATTGATTTTCTATAGATTTTTACGTACAGCCAATGCGTTACTAGGGAAGTGTAGGTAACTCCCTTCGTTTTCATAGCAGGAAAATCGTTCGCCACTTTTTGGAATGCTCTCATTTTACCACAACAACTCATGATCCTTAAGACGAGATTCACACTACCCGCGAAGCTATACGATGCTATGCGAAGCGAAAGGAGGCGCGAATTTCCAAGCGATGATGTGTTCAAATTGCTAGCGATTACAGGCGAGTTGGCCAGTCGAGTGTTAGGTGTCCCGCCAGGATGTCCTTCCAATTCAACCCCGCTAATTCGTTTTTATTGGAGAACTGAGCGTTAAAAATTAAAAGAAAACGAAAGTGGGTGCATGAAGTCAATCAGCCAAGAAATACGTTAGGAGAATACCACCATTTGTACCGTCACCTAGGAGAGAATGAAGAGCCGTTTTGGAGCTACTTCAGAATGAGTACAAGTACTTTTGACTACATTTTATCCCGAATTTCAAATGCAATACAGACACCAATACAGGAAATGCAATGCAATGCAATACAGGACGTTGACGAACGCCATGTATTAATTTTTCAATGTCCATAGTTTATCCAAAAACAAAAGAATTTAAAACAAAATAACCAAGAGAGCAGCGCGAAATCGCTTCCAATCGCAACTAAGCTTGCGATTGCATCAGACAACTCACAAGCAATCTCTCACGATCGCTCCCCTCCGCTCGGAGTGGGAACACCCTTGTAAAATTAATCATTATTAAATGATCTGACTGTAGAAACGTAGGTAGGTCTATCGTCGGGTTTTTTTCCCCCTTCGAAAGAATGTGGATTCCTTTCTAACATTTCGGCACCCTTGATAAGCAGTTCCCTACGATTTTTCAAAGTATTAATATTATTTGAAAGTATGACACGCGAGACCCCTCTACGCGAAACTTCGAAAAATTGCCGAATACAAAGCAGCAATCATACGGAAATGCGTTTGGCGTCAAATTTCACAAAGAAATCTAAATAGATAGGGCCAGCCGGGGCAAGTGCGTCTCTTCGTTTTATTTCGTTATGAGGACACTCGATTTTAATAAGTTTCTTAGCAAATGATAGAACAGGTGTTTATTATCACATGATGAAAATGTTAACCTCTTCAGTGAACAAATAAGCGTAATTGAAACCATTTTCTGCGAAGCCTCCGTCCAATATCAGAGTGTGAATCTGAGGGAGGTACAGTTTTCAAATGGTTTTCTGGCCTAAAAACCCTTCCTTTCCTGTTTATCTTTCAACCTTTCATCTCTGTATGAACTGCGCACTTGGTGACTTCAAGGCCACAAAAATTGCTGCAGTAAATCAATAAAACGTTCTTGCCCCTCTTTCTTTTACGGTGGGGCAAGTACGTATTAAAATAAGGGGCAAGTGCGTTTCATTAAAAACCACATGAAATTACCAGGAAAAATAAGAAAATCAAGGTCTTAAAGCCTAGTTTCCACCAAGAACCTCTTCCTCAAGCCCCACGCACAACCGCACGCTTCTCCCAAACCTCAGCCCTATCTGATTCTGCAAAAATCTAGTCTTCAACTTCTCTCTCATGTAAACCTCATTCCCCAACTGACATCGAATCAGAGGACGGCCAACAAGTGGATGAGTTTATTGACCATTTTATCAACTCAGGAATTCATGTTGAGTTGCTAAAAATCTATTTTGCGGCATTTTATTTTTCATTAACAATTTATTTCAAATTATACCTAAAATCTACCTACATTGGTTCATTTCATTTCTATTATTTTCCGGGTAGAAAGTTGAAAACGCACTTGCCCCCTGTTGGGGGGGGGGGGGGGGTGCGTTGTTTGAATGCTTTTAGGTTTTTCCCTATTCTTAATGAATTAATAACTTCAATTCATTATATCCACACGTTTTTCGACGTAAAAAGGTCTGGGGAAAGTAATAAAACTGTAGTCATTATTCAACTTGTAGTTTGAGGGAAATAGTAGCATCACAAAGTCAGATTTATGAAAAACAGGTACGCACAATTTCAATGACATTTTCAGAGAATGTGTTGGTTAGACGGTAGACGGGACTATAGATGGATTTGTTTAATTACTCAAAAATGAACAATCCACTCTTGGCATGCGCAAATATCGAAACCATTGAGTCAAGTTTCATTTTCTCACGGCCTAATCTTTTCATGTTGCTCAAATTTAAAGGGAAGTCGTGAAAAGACGATTTAACCATGATACAATAAATTCCATAAAAATCTTATCATTAGTAGCTGCTTCGCATGCGCAAATGTTAAGTCTTTGCTATAAGCATAACAGCTATTGATTTTCTAGAAATGTGTTGGTAAGGCTGAGGATGGTCCCTATCAATTTCATCACTCGTGAAAATTCATAGCTTTCACTACGCTTGCGCAAACGTAAAATTCATTAAACGTCATTTTCTCATGACCTACTTATTGGTTCAATCTCGCTCAAGTTCGAAAGGTAGCACAGATTGATAACCTGAATGGTACTTCAGGCAGTTATGTATTTCGAAGCATCTAGATATGTTTTGTCTTTATTGTGAAGATCTAATTAAAGATAATGCAGGGGAAACATTCCTACTGTATTCCTTCTCGTCTCATCTTTTCCCTTAGTAAAAAAAATGGTGAAATTCGTGGTGAAACGTAATAAAAAAATAATAAGTTCCAAGCTGAGCAGCATGACTATATGAGCGATTTATCGTGATTTTTTTTTTTTTTTTAATTTTGAATTTTGAGCATTTTGCGTGCACAAAAGTAGTTAACTATCAAATTAATGTATAACAAACAACTTCTTCTAAATTATACTCAGCTTTACAAACAAATTTTAGGATTTCAAACATGTTTTAGCGAATTTTTGAAGAAAATTAAGCTATTGCTCTCGCCTCAAAATTTGTAGAATGTGAATTTTTGAAAAAAAATTTATGCAGAAATCCGTTTCAGGCTATTCTGAATCATATTCTGAAGTTTAACGCATTTTTTTATGTATGTATGTATGTATATATATGTATATATGTATGTATGTATATATGTATGTATGTATGTGTCATTCCAGACGATAACTGTCCGTAGAATTGTGCTAGAAACTTCAAACAAATTTTAAAATGTTAAGGACACAAAACGAAAGTTCAAGTTCGTTGGCCAGCATGATCGGATTACATCTTCGGGTTGAAATTTTCAAAAATGTAGTAAAAAATTTCAAGATAGCCTGTTTTTTGCGATTTGTTGTGCGAAATAATTTTTTCAGTATACTAACATGTGGTATATTCGGAATCAGCGTAAAATTTCCTATAAGAATCTGTATCAAGTTTTCAAAAATTTCAAAGTTGAAAAATCAGTCAAAAATCGAAATAATGCCGTTCGCTAGTTGTAAAAATCGGTAATATTTGCATGAAACATTGTCCAAATTCAGATTGAACTACTCTTATGGAAGTATCCCTGTATAACCAATCCTAGAACCATGCTGTTTAAAACGTAGGTAGTAGGTGCTTTAAAAAAAAAAAATGTAATCACAACTGATGAGTTTACTCTGTGCATGTGTTAATAATTTGATTCCATGTTTGTCTATCAAAATCATAAACTAAAATTTCTCTACACGATCAATAGCGACTGAAATGTCGAAGATTTCTTCAAAAATTCCCTCATGGGGTCATGCTGCATGACTGGACTTTTTGCATTAATCATCGATTTTTCAACACGTTATTAAAATGTATGTAGGAACATTTGTACAAATTTCGTGAAAAAATTGCTAAATCGTCTATTTTATTGTTGACACTTTTTTCTACGAATTTTCCGCCTAAAATATAAATGCAACCATTTTAAGCCGTATTATGTCATTTGTAGGTAGTGATTTTTTAGAAAGAAATCATCCATTCTGTTGGGATGTTAGCTTCTTAGGCAAAATAATGGATTTTTTCATCTCAGTTCTAAGGAGAGATATTGTCTGGGGTCACACATAAAGTATATGTAAACAACCATACAAACGAATAAGTGTTAAAACTCCAGGAATCGTTTCAGAATGCCTGAAAACGGGTATCCATAAATACATTTTTAGAAACTTTAATTTTTAAATTTTGCTAGAAAATGCGCTGAAACCAATAGATGGTACATATGAACCTACCTACCTACCTACCCTGGTGCCCACCGTACTGAACGAAGATCATTAGTTCCTGGATGTATAGATATATCCTACATGAATTTGGAGACTAATTTTCCATGAAGACCAGCTCGTCGTAGACGAATTTTCATACTGGGTCACTTACGAGTATATCACAACTTCTCTGTTTATCCCGAAGTGCTTAACAAATTCTACAGTATTCATTTGTGGAACAAACAGTATCTTTCAGAATGACCCTATTTCAAAATTAATGAATGAACTATTCTTTATTGTTATCATATCATGCGTTTGTACCTACTTATCCTAATGAAGGTAAGGCTTTTTAGCTCACTCAGCTGATCAGTGATCACCCTGGCGTCTTCAGCATTCTCCCTTGACCTTCCATCTCAAATTTCAGCTTCCTGCTTTGAATAGGAAAGAAAATGGCTTTGGAACTCACTCAGCTGATCAGTGATTCACCCTGGCGTCTTCAGCATTCTCCCTTGAGCCTCCCTCCCAAATTTCAGCTTCGGTTACATAGCTTACACCAGGTTACACGATCCTTAGCTTATTTAACCACCGCTTCACAAATCAAACCGTTCTCGCAATATTCGGATCACCTGCTATGAATCAAATCAATGAAATTCCAGAACCAATGAAATACACCAGCTCAATGAAATCATCAGAAATTAACAAGCGGTTGCAATCATGTTCACAATATCAATTATTGAGAATGATCACCTGAGTGTACACAATTAATTATTCAAATAACCATGCTAATAACTCAGCTTGTTGGTGTAACGGGCTAAAAATATTTTATACCTCGACAGGAGTTCGAACTCGCGTCGTCACAACTACGCGAAATTATTATTAATTTCCCGGAGTTGCAACGCTCTAACGACCAGAGCTAAGAGGCCAGGGTGACCAAACCTCTTCGACTGTGAGAGTTATTTTCCTGGAGCGTAACATTTCCCCGGAGTCAAATACCAGCCGTCTCGGCTGGTTTGGGGTCGGACGAATGACTAAGTGAAACTGCAGGCCGCTGGCTCAGCAGATGCTCGCTGGAACAAGTCAGCAGTCGAGCGAGGTCATTGTCACGGTGTGTTACAGTGAGGAAATGAAAGGCATAACAACAGGAAATGTGATGTTTACAGTCTTTTGGCTCGAGAGGGATTTAATTAATTATTGTTTCGTATGATTTCGGGTCCTATTTCGGCTGCGCCACTGTAACGGGCTAAAAATATTTTATACCTCGACAGGAGTTCGAACTCGCGTCGTCACAACTACGAGAAATTATTATTAATTTCCCGGAGTTGCAACGCTCTAACGACCAGAGCTAAGAGGCCAGGGTGACCAAACCTCTTCGACTGTGAGAGTTATTTTCCTGGAGCGTAACATTGGCCACTCACTTCGCAGTAGTTAACATAATACGGTTGGATAAATCGAGAGCTTTCGAACGAATGGTCAACGAATTTCGGCGGATGAAAAACGACGAAGTACCATCCCTAGCAACGACTCGGTTGTAAGCGGAAATCATCAGAATGTTGTCACAGATTTCGTTAGCTTTTTTGCCTAGTTAGTCCATGGCTAAAACACATTCTGTGTTAAAATAAGAAAATTAAAAAAAAAACTGAAAGGGGTGTAGTTCCGTCTGTGTCTCTACTTTCAAACCAATGTAAATCTGTCATTATCCAATAAAAAAATGAATTTGATGACTGTTTTGGAAACCTAGGAATCTCGTCTTTCCCATGTTTTCACGATAGATTAACTTTCTCCTTTTCGTACATAAGAAATATGGAATTGAAAAAAGTTGGGACACATGAGGAACTATTTCCCTAGTCAAAAAGTTTCGTATGTGTCCCCACGCTATATACGTACATACGTTAATACATTTGAAGGCTGTATATAGTTTAGTGGTCTGGATGCTCACATGCTTCGCATCTCAAAACTACATAACATCAAGTAGTCAATACCTTAGTCTGGAGCTGACCCTAGACTCCCCCCGTTTTTAAAAATGCCCAGTTCAGGTGGTTTAGTTGCTGCTGGTGTCCAGTTCAGGTGAGCCCGACTCTCCGTCGGGGGTCCGTAGGCTGTTGGTAAGTAGGTATAAGATGCCTGTTTATTCAAGAGTCTGTATCATCCTACACAATATAAACATCAAATTTGTTTAGTCAGAGAGGACCTTTTCCGTTATCGTCCCGCCAAGCCCTCCATTGTTATCGTTCCGCCACCCTGATACTTATCTATACGTCCAACTAATCTGAATTTTTACTGAGGGATTGACTACTTGATGTTATGTATTTTTGAGATGCGAGCGTAGCGAGCATCCAGACCACTGATCTATGCTAAAAACTGATCTGTGTAAAATCTCTCTAGGAGTGGTTGTAGATGAGCTTACACTAGTTATGACTAGTTGTTATGGAGTGTTGCCTTGTCCTTAGTAGGTTGGGCTGGCTGAGGGTAGAGCATTTACAGGCTTCTCTGATAATGTCGTTTTACGAGGTTTGCTGAGCGCTTTCCCCAAATTCAGACTATATTCATCATTTCAGACTATGTGTGTCTTTCCGCATGAAAAAATTGCATTTTTCTCAATTTAAGAACAAAATTGACCCTAGTAACATCGCCAACCACAACTGGTCATGACCAAGATGTTCAAGGAGGTCTCCCAACTTATACTTACACATTTAACAGCTCATCTATCAAATAATACGCTCTGAAGAGGCCATATATTTGGCGAAAGCGTTCAGCAAACCACATTAAACGAAATTATCTGAGAAGCCTGTAAATTCTCTACCCTCAACCAACCAAACCAAGTTATGACTAGTTGAAACGAGTTTTGGTGAATTTCGGGTATTTTCTGTAACATAATACGATTTTTTGCAATATAATATTTAGGTAGGTAGGTACCTACTCAGGGAGGCGGAACGATAACGGTGAGTAGCTGGGGGCCAGGTGGGACGATATCGGAAAAGGTCCGTCAGAGATCAACAACAAAAGGGTTTCAGGGTTCACTGCTCAACTTACTGACTCACAAATAGCGTGGGGACATGCGGAACTTTTTGACTGTCAAATAGTTCCGTATGTGTCTCCACTTTTTTCAATTCCGCATTTCTCACGTGCACGAAGGAGAAAGTCAATTTATCGTAAATCCATGGGAAAGAGGAGATTCGGAGGTTTCCGAAACAGTCGTCAAATTCATTTTTTGATAGGTTGATGATGGATTTACTTACATAGGTTTGAAAGTGGGGACACATAAGGAACTACACCCCTGCAAAGTCTCATCTCGAGCACCTACCTACGTCAAAATACAAACCACCATTTCAAAACAACAATGTCGCCTGAAGATTTAGGCAATTTACGAAAACAAAAAAATAATTTCCTATTTAGACATAGGTAAGGGACGGTTAGGTCGTTTCTTGTGACTTCCGGTATAGAAAAAAAAATTAAAATAAATGAACCAATAGAAGGTAAAAAGTCAGTATCAGAATCATTGAATTCACTCATAGTATGATTTCTTCATCTTAATCCATTACAAAAAATTTCTATACCACAAATGGTAGACACCGGGAATGATGTCATTTGGTATGTGGTACACCAGAAGGGGGAATACATCTATAAGAAGAGAGGGGGTGTGTGCTTTAGTCAGTATGCCACTGTGTGACTATGTGGTGAGCCAGAAACCCCAGCCTCGTTGTCAGTGCGTAAAGCATTTCAACTATTGAGAAATAAATATATAAAAATAAAAACCTGGAGGGGAGGGGGGTATGCACCTTTCTCTTCTCTTTAACACGTTCTGAGTGGAATGGATCGATCGATCCGGGCGCCCTCATTCGATTCACCCAGAGTGGATCGATAGATCCAGCTACAGAGAGCACATGGGCTGCCTTCTGACGAGATTACCACGCATTCTGTTGGCTGTGGAGATTAACACACTTATTGTAGATGATCAGGCCTCCTAAAGAATGTGCTCCGTTTCGTTCCCCATTGATATCAAGGCCCCCGTTCAGTAACATTTTCGCGCCCTTTCATTTCGCGTTTTTTTTTTTTTTTTTTTTTTTTTCATTCATTAGGGATGTTTTCGAGTGCAAAGTTCAATTTTATTGTGTTTTTTTTTTTTTTTTACTAGGCAGATGAGATGTAGGCAGTAACAAATAGAGACTACTATTGTAAAAAAAAAAACGTGCTGGTACTGTCCTGCATGTCCCGAGCAACCTGGTCTGTGCCACGAACCATGTTTTGAAAAGTGGCACAAGAATGTATTTGTAGACGAAGATACTGAGATGTGAATACCTATTCCATCATTCGACAACATCTTTCTCTTAGGTTAGTAGTACTATATTGTCAATTTTTTATTCAAATTTTTAAACATGGACCTGTATGTTTCATACCTACCTAATTATATAAATATGTTTTATATAAAAATGCGTTATATTTTATCGTTCCTTGAAATATATATTTATAAAAATCACTCATAGGGACCATTTTCAGTTTTATGTTAGAATTATAATTTCCTAATAGTATAATAATAATAATAAAAATAATAAATTCCTGTATAGATTCATCTGCCTACAAACATTGCGGGTTCTGTTTAGAAATAAATAATAATCCTAGGTTTGGTATGTGGGGACATCATTCGGACAACTAGGAGGGACAAAAAATGAAACATTAGAGATAAGAAATGGGAAATCGTGTATTGTTCTTACTGGGATTTGAGCCCGAGGTCTCAAAAGAACACGCAAGCATTGCGGGTTACATAACCAGCGGTACGTTACTGCCGATCTGGATCGATCTATCCAACTTCTAAAACTCCTCGATATTCATCGTATTTCGGTTCGGCATCGTTGTTTTCGCCAATTGCTATTTAACCTGGTTACTGCCTTAGATAAATTGATTGTTGAAATGTGGTTTGTTACTGTCTCTGGCTGCTGTCGCTTGGGCCGATGATGTAATCCTGATCTCGAAAACCTGTAAGAGCTTGCAAATTGCCCTCAACGCGTTTGCTCAGCAGCTAGCTAGGTGTAGTTTCGTGGTTAACCTTGCTAAATGTGGTTCAATCTCCTTGGACCTATCAGAAGATGGTTGGAAATCCTAATAATGCTCCGATTCCCCCATTTCCTTCCAGTGGGTGAAATGGGCTTTGAAGGCTATGACTGCCTAAACTCTCATGTTGACTGAATGCCTCTCCACTGGAAGCACCTCAATGAGGTGTTCAAGAAACAGTCATGGGACAGTAGGCCATCCTTCCAAGGTAAAAATAAGAACCAATAACATGTATCACGTAGTACCTGTGTCCACAGTTTCATAGTGAGGCATTCTCACGAAGAGGATGCCTAACACAGGTAGCAGATTTTTTGAAATCAAGCAGCTGGGATATGTAGTAGAGAGAGAGAAAGGCGCAAAGTGATTAGGACATGAAGCTAGATTAGTAGTCTAGCCAATTGGGTTTAACATAATTTTTTGATGTACAGGTTGTCAGCGGCTAATAGCTAGGCTAAAACCGACTATTCTTCACGTAGAACCATAATGAGGTTGGCAAGGTAGCCCTTATTGGATGCAAATCCATTTTATGACTCTGTTCTAATTCCATTTAGATAATTTCAAAACCAGGATAACGGCGTTGTTAAGATTGCGGTTGTGGAAAACCCTGAGCCCTGTCATCCGAGACCCTCTCCTAGTACCAAGTGTTAATTCATCTCAGAAAATTGTGTTTTCTTGATCGATTACGAATGTTCATTACTGAAAGTAAACTAAAACTGATTCATCAATCGCTTCCTCTTCTTTTTTTTTTACAATTTTACTGAAACTTCCTCATTTTTACATAGATTCTCCTCTTACATCTTTAATCGAATAGAACATTGAGACCTGCTAGACGCTTAACTATTTGTTGGCAAAGATTCAACATTTCTGAGTACTTAGGTAAGTATTTACAGAAAATAAAGAGCTCGTGATTCTTACCACTTGGTCTAGTGTCCCACCAAAACCTGTCTTGCTTGAAAATACTCTAGCCACCAAATTGAACAACCACCAAAACTCTTTTGTTCTGTCGAGCTATTTGGACGATTAAGATTATATACATACTGAAACATACATACCTGACTTCCATTTCTGTCTTCTTCCAGATCTCCACCTCGGCCTTAACTTTCTGAAGCATCTTATCCTTGACAGGTATACCCACAGATGGTATTGCTCCTGGCTTTAGTTTTCGGTAGAAAGTATCAGAGGGATCCTTTTTGGCTGAAACCAAGCAACAATTACAGCGAATTAATTTCAAGCAATATTTTATTTTTCGATAGATTTAGATAGATTTAATATTTTGCCCACAACTCAACCCTTGTAAATTTAACTCATCTAATTATTACTGTTAATTATTTACATAGATTTGATGAATAAATGTGTAATACTACAAATTTCATGTTACATCTCATGGAGTCTACGGAGCTTATGTAAACTCCTTTCTATTTTAATTCAAACTTATTGATTATAGATGATATTCAAATAGTTCATACTGTATATTTACCGTCATAATTATAATCATTCTCGGTGAAGTGTTTGCTGCAGATATAGGCAGTTGTGGGTCCTGGTGGTTCAAGATTGACGAGTCTCAACCAAAACTTCCGAATGGAGCCAGGACCAACTGGGAATCGATGAAGTGATATCCCCAATTGTGGAAAACATTGCTGTCGACAATCTGTAATGATGCAAACTTTATTACTCTTGGAAACCAAATCAGTGCCAGGTAATGGTTTCCTACCCTTCCTGGATTTCGCAGATTTCTGGCCAGAGGTCTTTTCATCGTCACTTTCAGAATCACATTCTGTTGATTTTAACCTAGCGGATTTCGGTCCAGGCTTCCTATAAGGTTTCGAGTTGGACGATTCCTTTTCCTTAGAGTCGTCGGAAAATTTGCGGGCTTTAGCGGTGGAATTCTTCACTTTGTCTTCAGAAGCTGAAGAATTTCCTTCGTTACTATCAGAATCACCTTCTCTAGCCTTTTGCCTCGCAGATTTAGGTCCTGGTTTCCTACGAGGGGTTTTGGAGTTCTGTGATGCCTTGGAATCCTCTGGTTTTGAGCGAGCCCTTGTTGTAGATTTATTTTGCTTGTCTTCAGAATCGGAAGAATTCTCTTCATCGCTATCAGATTGGCCCTCTGTTGCTTTTGATCTAGCAGATTTTGGTCCTGGCCTTCTGCGAGGTGTTTTTGCGTTCTGCGATGCTTTCTGATCCTTCGAATCATCCAGTCTTGTACGAGTTTTCATGCCCTTTCTTTGTTTGCTATCTTCAGAATCCGATGAAGCTTCTTCGTTGCTATCAGAATCACCTTCTGCTGATTTTGGCCCTGGCCTCCTACGAGGGGTTTTAGAGTTCTGTGATACTTTTTGATCCTTGGAGTCGTCGGATTTTTGTTGGAGCTTTCTTGTAACAGGTTTCTTTGGTTTACTGTCTTCAGAATCTGATGAACCTTCAGCATCAGCTTGATCCTTCTTCTCGGATTTGCCACGTGGTTTAGATTGAGACTTTTCTTCCCCATCTGATGAACTGTCTTCATCAGAGTTACTAGATTTTCTATCTTTGCTTTTTTTCACAGATTGACTTCCACGGTCAGATGCTAACTTCTTTTCCTCGCCAGACTTGATATTTTGCTTTGAACGATCTCTCAAAATTCGTTCTGCAGAGCCATCTGATTCAATGGTACTTTCCTTCAACATTTCCAGTTCTGTTCTTCTTTTTCCAGGTTTAATGTCTCCATTGTCTTTATTCTTTTGTTCATCTCCAATTTCATTCAAACTATCTTCCTCTTCTGTTCTTCCTTCCATTGGTTTAGTGTCTTCAATTCCTGTATTATTATGTTCACCTTCAATTTCAGTCGAATTATCTTCCTCTTCTGTTCTTCCTTGCAGAGATTTGGTTTCTCCGGCATCTTTATTATTCTGTTTGTCTCCAGTTTCATTCGAATTCTCTTCCAAATCCCCCGTCAATGCCTGCAAAACATCTTTCAACTCCAAACCAGAAGTCTCAGCTTGCTTCTGAACAGTATGTAAAGGTTCAACCTTATCTGCATGCAAGGCTTCCATCATGTCTTCCAAATTGGAGTCATCCAGAATTTGGTCATGATTGGTCGAATTCGGTTGAGATTCATCATTAATCTGGTCCACTGGTTTACTAAAAGAATCTCCAACAACATGCTCATTTTCATGTGAATCATCTCGAGCAGAGACTTCAGGAGTAGAGTCATCACCAAACATTGCCTTCATTTCATCATCTAAGCCAAGATCTGGATTATTTGTAGACATACTCTCTGTGGTACCAGCCACAATATTGGCCAGGGATTCTGACTTATTCTCATCTGGAAGGTCTGTGGGCTCCAAGTTTTCCACTACCTCTTCATCAAGATTTCCAGTCACAATATCCTGGGCTCCTGAATTTAAAGCGTTCTCACTATGTGAAATATCTTCATCCATTACTTCATCAGCCGTGCCAGTGACTAGATCACTACTGATGTCTGGCAAAACTTCATTATTCGAGTCCATAATCAACTACCTGAAAATAAATAATTAAAATCATTAGAAGTATTGGAAAAAGTTGCAGTAACGCATCTTGACCATACATGTAATTCCTCAAATTTACATTCATATCACTTTTATTTGAGGACTTTGTATGTACATAAATTGTTAACAACGAAATTCAGGTTAACGCAGAGCAACGATTTCGGACACAAAGCTATGTATTGCAAAAGTCTACGTTGTTCTGCTGAAGCGTTTCAATGGCTCCTGGATCAATGTATGTAATTACGGTACGAGTACTGTCTCGACATAGACGAACCTTAAGGGCCCGTTGCACCTGGGCTGTTGCATTTGGTCGATTAAATCCTTTATTTTCAATCTGATCAAAAGATAGCTAAGGAGATGTCTTAATTATGAGTCATTTTTACAAGTTGAAATGAAGGCTAAATTTAAAATTTCCCAAAAATTTGAATAAGACTTTTTTTTGGGGGATTTAGAGAAAAAAACTTCATACCAACACCCAAATATTAAATCCAGAGTTATTCCCAAAATTTGATAATGACAGGTTGAACAGTGTGTATAATAACTTGCTAAAACTATTATTTCTGGCGTTAGGGGTTTGAGGGGGTCGAGGGGTGCGAAATAGTTCATCAGTTTTCCAACAGGTACCGCCACAGTATTTAACTGAAACTTGTGGTGACATTGACTCCAGGTTGAAATAGGGGTGAGTAGAGCAGGTAGGTACCTACCTACAGTTGACCTCGAAGCAACGAACCCTACCTAATCCTTTCATAATGAGAGGGCTGAGAGTAGAGTGGCTTTCACAATGGGTAAGGTACACGATGAGGAAGATACTTCATAAACTGTTCATTGTGCTAGGGATTCAAGCCGGGATTATTTACTAAGTCGAGGATAAGGTCCCCGTACCGAAAAATTTATCAGAAGCGCACTTTTCTAACACATTTCCACAAAGCATAAAGCGCATTAATATGTAGGGTAATTCTATAGTATAGTGGCCTCAGCACCTTTTCCATATTCATACACAATAAAGTAGTATGCATGAAACACGATATTTGATGAGAATTGGATCCCGCAAAGCAGTTTTAGACATGTATGGAGCCTGTACAACTGATTAGACCGGCCGGCCACTGAGCGCAACCGTTCAGTGAGTGATGGCGTCTTCTTCAATTAGTAAAAATGAAGATTAGTTGGGCATGTAGATCAGTATGGTGTGTATAGTTTGGTGGTCTGGATGCTCGCAAGCTCGCATCTCAAAAAGACATAACATCAAGTAGTCAATCCCTTAGTAAAAATGCAGATTAGCTGGGCATGTAGATCTGAATGATGTGTAAAGTACACGTCTAAAACTGCTTTGCGGGGTCCAATTCTTATCAAATATCGTGTTTCATGCATTCTACTTTATTGTGTATGAATATGGAAAAGATTGGTGCTGAGGCCACTATACTATAGAATTACCATATGTAGGTTTTTCGGTGTTTCCCCAAGTTGGTGTTGCAAATATCAATAAATGAACATCATTACGAGGTTCAGCACGAAAAAATACTCCAAAATCATGTATTACATGAGGCAATTAAATATCTTGAAAAACGCAAGTTTTTAGAGCGGAAATGCGCACTTTTGGAGCGAAATTTCGCCCGTTTGCGCGCACCTAAAATATCAAGTGATGGGTCATTTCTTCATGAAATTTTACGTAAAATTAAAATCTGCAATAAAAAATGGGGGTTCTCATTTAAAATAACGGAGTTGATGTCAACTGCGCACGTTTGCACACGTGCGCGATTTGCGCATGCGCTATATCTATTACTCCACCAATAGCGATATAATTCATAGGGAATTTTCCTGGAACAAATACCCACATAATCCCCGTGTTTGAATGACATCGGACCAATGGATAATAAGAAGTCGACATTATGTACTACCACTTGCGCATGCGCGCAGTCTAACATTTATGTGACGGCAATGAAAGTTATGGAGGACCGTCTTCCTTTCCTAATGTATTTACTCATTTATTATTCTAATGAGCCCTGCAATAACATACGTGTTAATTAATTCCATTATATTCAGAGAGTCGAAAAACATAAACAACTGTAAACAAGAGAGTTTATTTTTATAAAACTCATTAGCCGTTGGCCTTGCATACCTACCCATAGCTATCAGTTCTAAATGCTTTACTGAAACACAGTACCCAAAGTCCCTCTACCACCTACAAAAAATAAATAAGATTGCGCATGCGATTTAACAAACCTTTTATATCCTAACGATATCCTTCTCTCAAGGATACTGTTTAGATTTGAAGTATATATCGATCCCATACTACTGGAAGCCACATAGCAGAAACAAAGCGAGTATTATACCTGGGTTGTTCCGTACCTACAATATAATTGATCATAGAGACGTCATCGGTTCAGAATACTGTTCCTACTTACTTTCCTCCTACACGAATATAAAATGAGAAACCTCTCAAGATCGATTCGTTCATCTATAATTGATATATATGCATAAGTGTAACTTATTTTAAAGAAATGATGAATTTTGACATTAATGCCAAAATAAACTTAGCTAGGTACTAACCTACAGACCTATACCAACAAATCGTAAATTATTCCAAAGAGTTCTGAGCATTCAATAGTTAGCCAAGGTAGGTGAGTACTTGGTATGTCTCAACTGATGTATCGAAAATGACTGTGTAGGATCACCTATTCAACACATCACAATTTACCTACCTATTACCCACCATATAAAAAATGACTGATCAAAAAGCCATAGGTAGGTTAGGCTTCCATAACGAGTTTAACACCTATACCCCAAGACGATTTAACTATAACTAATGTAACTACATTGAAATTAACTCGCGCACATACCGAGTGAAACGTAACAGGCTTACGATTATTGCTAGTAGGTAGGTAGTTATCCTTCATCATTCTTACCTATACTGTAATCACAGAAGCTAAAATTATTGTTTCTGAATGGAACAGAAGGATCGTACGTACAATACCTAATGTTCAAGGTTAGCCATTTCTAACAACTGGATTGCTGAAGCTAGGTCTAATATTTTTTAATTTTTAAACAATGATTTTCATTCAAGAAATCAGCAACTACGGCTTGCACCACTGGACAACCCCGCGCCACTAAATGAAAATGGCGCTGAACAGTGGTTTGATCGTGACGCGACGGTGCGGCGCGAAATCCATGTTCTGCCCTCCGGAAAGTTTGAATCTTTGTTTCTACGAATCTTACACAGTTCACACAATTAGTCATGATCATCGCTAAAGTACAAGTTCAGTAAAAGTGCCAATTCTACGAGCAACGTCGGCTGAGACAACCATTCGAAAGTTTATCGGATTCGTCTACAAACGTGAAAAATGGAATATCTGGTGAGTAGCTCGAACCTCCTTAGCTTATCATTTAAGGTACGAAAAAAAAAATTACCTTCATCCGAGAACGTAGGAAGCGGCGGTTCCCCAACAATTACAAATACACTCCGCTTTAGATTATTTTTTTTTTGCTCGATAATCACCTGAGAAAAGTAATCTTTTTTCGAGGGTTTGAACGGATCTTGATAAATCTGACGAAGAAACAACGAAACGCACTGAAAAACGAAGTCAGGCGACGGTACGGTACCTACTAAATTCTATCATGGAGGAAGAAATGCTATTCACTGAAGTTGTACCTAGGGAAAACGAGATGATGCTAACAATAAATTGTTAAATACACTGAATTTAATTCATATAACTTATTCCCCATTATTTGGTTTATTTTAAATCTACTTTTCATATCATCAAATTATTGTTTTAGTTGTTTTTCATTGTAATCAGAGGCGTGGGATTGTGGAACTGTTAGCCGCTGATCAGTTGTCCGCAACTTCAATGCGTGATAGAACTCAACTTTCCCGCGATTTTTCGAATCAAAACGTTGAAATCCTTGGTCTTGGTAAGTGGGAATTTTCCACCCACAACAAGCTCATTATGAAAACGGGATTGAATTCGAAAAAAATGTCTACCGTATAAAGACCTTACTTATAAGTTAAACCTCAAGCTAGACTTTTTTCGTAACTTTTTGCAATATTCTATTATTGGTACTTTTTCTTCAATATTCTACACAGAAAACCAAGTACCTACCTATATGTTTTTACTAGGTACTAGAATAATTATAAAATCATATATATTATATATGTTTGTATGTGTGTTGTTTAATATTTTTCAAGTATTATTACTACTTTTTAATTTATTATTATTATTTCTTAATTAATGCAGAAGTGAAAAGATTAATTTCAGATGAAATTTACCAGGTATTGTAGGCTAATCGATCAATGGTAAAGGCTAAAAGTTACATTGATATGTTTTAAACCTATTATGTATGTCCTAATTATTCAACAATGCAGAAAATATTAATATGTATACCTAATTAAATTCAGGTAATTAGCAAATTTCCATAGAAAATGAAGCTATTGCAAAGGTTTCACTATTTTAAAACAGGTAGGTACCTACCTATGTACCTACTTGAAATTTTTCCAAAATTTTCTTTGTCGAAATCCAATTTGCGGCATTCTGAAACAATTAATGGATTTTTATAGTTTTCATATTACATACGATAACTTTATAATAAAGCAGTGGGCCCTTTCGTAACCCTAATTCCAAGGAGGAATCGAATAGTGGTCAACCGGGTTGCCACTGGCCATACCTGACTTACTCACAGACCCCTGCTTAGTGCAGGAGCTCCAGATGTGTGCGGGAGGTGTGGGGGTGATCTGTCCATCCGCGACTTTCTGGAGGACTGCCCAGCCCTTGTGGTCCTCCGAGTTGCCAGTGGAGTCCATGATGGCGCTCCTTTTTAGTCAAGGATGGCAACATGGCTCCCCTTAAAATCGTGCCACTTCCAGTGTCCCTTTAGACACCTTGTTCAATGCCGCTAATGACTCTTCTGGTTGAGATGCGGCTTAGACCTTAATAAAAAAAATAATAAAAAACTTTATAATAAATACCTCATAAGTACACCTATATAAAAACGATAGAATAATAATTATATAGTAATATGCATATTATATAAGTGTCATTCAAAACGAGAATTTCCTTTTTAGGGTTCGTTTTTTTTTTTTTTTTTTTTTTTTTTTTTTTCAACAAAAACAACAAAAATCAAGCATTCCAGAAGAAAGGATCAGTTCGATAACACTTTTTGAGCACAAAAATTGAAAAAATTAAAAAAAAATACATTTACCTATCTATATATATAAAATCAATTGCTGTTCGTTAGTCTAGCAAAAAATCGAGAACAGCTGGACCGATTTGGCTAATTTTGGTCTTAAATTAAGTCTTAAAAGTTTTTTAAATTTGAGCCAGAGGGGGTGTTTTATGGGTGGGGGAGGAGGAAAAATGGGGTATCTTGGACACCATTGAACGAACTGGGGATATGATTTGGCGAATATGTTTGGATTATTCTAACATAAATCACAGGCTACTTGAAATTTATTAAATTTGCCCCATACGGGGTGTTTTAGGGGAGGAGGGGGGGAATGGGGTATCTTTGTCATCACTGAACAAACTGGGGATTTGATTGTCGAGTATGTTTGGATTACTCCAATTCAAGTCAAAGACTACTTTTTTTAAATCTGACCCACAATGGAGGGGGAGGGGGTGGGAGGGTTAAAGCGTTTCGAACGTCACTGAACCAACTGGGGATCTGAGTTGTCGTATATGCTTGGAGTCTTCTAACTTAAATCACAGGCTACTTGAAATTTTTCAAATCTACCCCATAGAAGGGGGGGGGGGGGTGAGGGATCTTTGTCATCACTGAACGAACTGGAGATTTGATTGTCGAATATGTTTGGATTACTCCAATTCAAATCAAAGACTACTTTTTGAAAATTTTCAAATCTGACCCACAATGGAGGGGGAGGGGTGGGGGAGTTAAAGCGTTTCGAACGTCACTGAACCAACTGGGGATCTGAGTTGTCGTATATGCTTGGAGTATTCTAACTTGAATCACAGGCTACTTGAAAATTTTCAAATCTAACCCATAGAAGGAGGTGATTCAGGGGAAGGAAGGGGGGGGGGGGGGGGGGGAGAAATGGGCTATCTTTGTCATCACTGAACGAACTGGGGATTTGATTGTCGAGTATGTATGGATTACTCCAATTCAAATCAAAGACTACTTTTTTCAAAATTTTCAAATCTGACCCACAATGGAGGGGGAGGGGGTGGGAGAGTTAAAGCGTTTCGAACGTCACTGAACCAACTGGGGATCTGAGTTGTCGTATATGTTTGGAGTATTCTAACTTGAATCACAGACTACTTGAAAATTTTCAAATCTAACCCATAGAAGGGGGTGTTTAGGGGAAGGGGGGGGGGGGGAGAAATGGGGTATCTTTGCCATCACTGAACAAACTGGGGATTTGATTGTCGAATATGTTTGGATTACTCTAATTCAAGTCAAAGACTAGTTTTTTCAAATTTTTGAAATCTAACCCAGTGGGGAGGGTAGGAGGGAAGATGTTAAAGTGTTTTGAACGTCACTGAACCAACTGGGGATCTGAGTTGTCGTATATGCTTGGAGTCTTCTAACTTAAATCAATCTATCAGAATAACTTTAACTTGGGTCACAGGCTATTTGATAATGTTGTGTAGTGTCCGGGGATGAAAGTAAGATCTCCAAATACTTACACAAAATTCACTTCGTTTATTCTCCGATATTATCACAAGCTTCAGTTAGGTCAGTACATGATAATGAAAAAAGGAAAAGACACACTGCCAATATAATCAGAGAGGGCATCACACACTGCCAACATAATTAGCTTTAAATAAAAATAGTTCTTCCCTCCTAATTACAAATTAGGGTAGGTACTCTACAGTTCGTCAACCTGTGCAACGCACGGGTGAACCAGCTAGTGCATTAATAAAATCACTGCAGCAACAAAAAGGCCAAAAAACGTTGCTTTTATTTTTTTTTTAGCAGCATGGGTATTTCTTTTTAAAAAAATTATGAATAAGAACTAAATTCTTAAAAAATTAGCATTGATACCTAAATATAATTAAAATGTCCTAACAAAATCGATTAAAAAAAGCTGCAAAAATTGGTCAAAATTCAAAAATTTCTTCGAATAGCAACATATAAGAATATTATTTAAAGAACTTTTTTCGCCATAAAATTTATAGTTTAAAACTTTTGTGCACTCAAAGTATTCACCGTAATAAGAGAAATTTACAAAACTTCGCTCGAACGATCATGCTGCATGGGTGAAAAAATTTCCGTAAATTGATGGGAATGGAAAAAGCTTGTGATGTCACTGTCCTTCCCTTAATACGAACTCATCGAGTTCGAATTTGAGATTAATGTGTTGTAAGTAGATATGCATGCAGTTTATGTCAGGCGTAAGTAGGTACTAAGGTATTACTATTAGGTATTATATATGTATAGGTATATATATATATATATATATATGATTTGTTTCGTTATTGACCGTTGGAGCAATATGTAGGTATAGAGGTTCTTGAGGATCGGTCGGAGGTTCTTGAGGAGAGGTCCTCAAGAACCTATATACCTAAATATGTATATATATATATATATATATATATATATATATATATATATACATATATATATATATATATATATATATATACCTTTTTCGAGTCAAATTCAAGATTTTTCGAATCAAATTCAAGATTCTTCGAGTCAAATTCAAGGTTTTTCGATTCAAATTCAAGGTTTTTCACATCAAATTAAAGGTTATTCGATTCAAATTCAAGGTTTTTCACATCAAATTAAAGGCTTTTCACATCAAATTAAAGGTTTTATATTTCAAATTAAAGGTTTTCATTTTCAAATTAAAGGTTTTCATTTTCAAATTAAAGGTTTTGTAGTATGCGATTTTGAACTATGTATAACATTTGGCTCAACATTCAGATGGCGAATATTTGTAAGTGTGGATTTCACCACCTCCGCTTAAGGTTCGGCTAACTGGTAAACCGGAGGCTAAAAGGCCAAAATTGAGGCTATGGAGGCTAAAAACTGAGGCTAAACCCTTAAGCGGAGGTGGTGAAATCCACCATAAGGGTGGCTAGTTTCCGCAAGCAGAAGGGATTAAAAGGTTGTTACTTCATTATGTGCAGCGAATTCCTTCGTTATGTAATAATCCACACTCCGGTCACGCGTTTGCCGTATTGCAGCCCAAAAGTTTTCTCGGATTCCGTTGTAATTTTGTTGCATCATGAATAGCGATTCTGACGAGAATGTCTCCCGCCAACCTAGCCGCCAAAGAATTGGTATTCTAAGTTCCAGTGAAACGGACACTTCTTTAGACAACGCTGTGCCGTCTCGTGTTCGTCGACCTAGAGGTAATTATAAAAAGTATTCGAAAGACCAAAAAGTGATGTTTCTGAGGTTGTACGAGGAGGGTCGGTCCATTAAAGAGGCTGCTACAATATCAGGTTTGAAGGTAAACACTGCCTACTACCTAGTTACGCAGTACAAGCGAAATGAGAGCGAGCTGGTAATGCGACCCAGAGGCGGTTCACGCCTTACGTTGTTAACACCCGAGATGCTTCAGGCAATTGAGGTTGCAACCGAAGAAAATCCAGCACGCACGTTGAAGGAAATTCAGCGCGTTCTATCTTCAAGAAATGTAAATTTGTCAATAACGACCATCAACAAAGGGTTAACTTCGTTGAAAATTACGCTGAAACAATCACATAAGGAAGTTGATCGCATGAATTGTAACGCAACGAAAGAACAAAGGAAGGAATATGCCACAAGATTCAATACGTGGGCACCAAGGGAGAGAGGACACATGGTTTTCATTGATGAGTCCGGCTTCAATTTGCACCTTCGCCGAAGTCAGGCACGTTCAAGAAGGGGTTCACGCGCTGTGGTTCCTGTTCCAACCGTGAGGGGGAGAAACTCTACTCTGATCGTGGCCATAAATAACCAAGGCATTGTGCACCATAAAATCTTATCACTTGGGAACTGCAATGCAAGTGAATTCTGTATATTTTTGACAGAGCTAGTCGCAAAGCTCCCCGACACAAACAGGTCCTACTTAATTATGGATAATGCGCGTATCCATCACGCTGATATGGTGAAACGTCGGATTGAAGAACTCTGCGTTGATGTGAAGTACCTCCCTCCGTATTCACCCCAGCTGAACCCAGCCGAGAAGGTATTTTCTAAAGTAAAATTATTTGCCAGAAATGTTCTCAGCGAAGGGCGTAATGAGCTTAGTTTGTGCGACGTAATAAGTCTAGGTGTAGCAACAGTCACCAGTACCGATTGCGCAAATTACGTCATGGACATGATGCTAATTCTTCCAGAGGCAGCAGCAGGCGTCGATTTGCATTGAACTTATTGTGAAAAGTCAAAGTACAGTTCATACTTTTTTTCTGTTCCCAATTGTTTCTTGTCAATACCTACCACCTCTTGAAAACGTTGTTCAATGTAATATTTATAGTTCAAAATCGCTTACTAAATAACCTTTAATTTGAAAATGAAAACCTTTAATTTGAAAATGAAAACCTTTAATTTGAAATATAAAACCTTTAATTTGATGTGAAAAGCCTTTAATTTGAAATATAAAACCTTTAATTTGATGTGAAAAGCCTTTAATTTGATGTGAAAAACCTTGAATTTGATTCGAAAAACCTTGAATTTGATTCGAAAAACCTTGAATTAGACTCGGAAAACCTTGAATTTGACTCGAAAAAGGTATATATCTTTTTTTTTTTTTTTTTTTATTGAATTTTGAAGAAATTCAATAGCAATAGCTCCAAAATTGTCTTCATGTACCTAATTCGTTTTGTGCCATTTAAAAACGAACCCTCCTGTTTTCTATACTGTTTCATATACCTACATATACAAAAACCTATTCCGGGATATTCTGAATTCCTCAGAATTGGGATAAAAAATTATTAAAAATCAAGCATTCTAAAAGAAAGGATGAGTTCATTGGGCAGCATTTTATCATCAGCATTTTGAGCATCATTATGTTCTCAAATTCCAAAAAAAAAAGAAGCTGCTTACCTACCTACCTAAAAAATGATGAAATTACTACCTACCTACCTACTTAAATCATTAATTTTATGTTTTTTAGCTGAATATTACTAATCAAAATTTATGAACTAAAACTTTCAGGAATTTGTGCACAAAATTGTGGCAGAAATTTTACTTAAATGACATTAACATGTGTTTGAAAATCAATATACCTACATATTGGTAGGTATGATGAGTAAGCTTATTAAAATGATACGTTACCCCTCAGGGACATCCAGTTCTGCTAGATGGGGCCGAGGTTTCCTGATACGGGCTTGCGAAATGAAAGTTTAGAGCGGTGTTCTTCGCTATGCCATCCGCTGACCTAAATGCTCTCTGGACGTCATCTATGGCATCAGCCAATTGTAAGCGAGATGCCAGAATCTTTCGGACGTGGCTCAAAACTACTGAAGAGATAGAGATCGGACGACAGCCTCCAGGCCCACTTCTTCCTTTCTTTGGGATAAAAATTGTCCAGACATGGGTCAACGCTATTAGGGATCTTCCCAATAGAAGTAACTGGTTGAGGGATGAGCAACTTGATAGGGCTTTATTCCAGCATCTGGTAGAAATACCATCAGGTCCATCATTAGTTGAGTTTTTGACACGGCATTTATGTGCCTGCATTTATGTGTATGCATAATGCTGCGTAAGAAATCCCCGGAGGAGCTGGAGTAACTCCGGTTTACCAGGCTTTTGGCTGGGACCACTCAAAAGTGGCTCCCTAAATTCCACAAGCACCTAGAGAAGGGGCACAAAATCTCTCATAATCTTCAATATGGCTTACCTGCTCCTCGAGCTTCAACATTTCAGTCGTCAGGACCGGCAGTAAGGAGGGGGTGAGGGGTTTGCTGAATGGTGGGCTATAGCCTCACGTCAGTAGGATGCAGGAGAGGCCTCATGGTTATTTGCAAGGACTGCATCCTGGATAAGCAGCTTATAGTGGGGCTTGAGGGAAGAGATTAAATGACAGAAAGCGAGCAAATAACGTTCCTGCAAAGCTGCATTATTATGATGTACCCCGCACAGCCTCTGCCTCCAATGTTGCCATTCGCCGCAAATCTTCAAAACCACACGTTAGTCCGTACTGCTTTAAATTCATAGCTGATTTGGCCTCAACAGGATACTTCTGTCTGGAACGGATACTGGAGGCCACGCTTGGAACCAAATGCTCAAAGTGGGCACATTGGTGGGTCAAAAACCCTAAAATTGGTTTGTATACCGCAAAATATTTGTTAGACAACGTTTTGTCTTTCTCTAAGGTACCTACGTAATTGAATAGTTCACGATTTCTGTGGGCACAAAGTGCTGAAATTTAAAGAGATTGACATGAATATGAAAAGTCGTGAAAGTTCTATGTCCACCTTATAGGAGCCACCTTAGTCTTTCCCAAATGAGTACATATAAATTTATTATTATTAATATTCATTTTATTTATTTACAACTCCAGGTGCAGGGGACCAACGATTCAAGCATAATTTCTAAACATTCTATGGTGCAACGAGGCTATTTTGAGGACAAAATCATAAATCATTTTGTGACTAAAGGCGCCAGACGTTCGCCCCTAATTAATATGGGTTACTTTGCTCGAGCTATCGTTATGGATTATGCAATCAAATCTTTTCTGCAGACCATGAAGAATTTTCAAGTATGTACCACCTACCTATCTATACCCAGTGCCTGTATAAATATGTGTAAGTACCTATCACTAAAATGACAAATGCACTGCAGATATATTGAACTATTTTGATTTATATCTGCTCAGACCGGTAGAGAGGTGGGAGGACGTTATCTCCTGTCAATCTTATGCTATTTCAGCAAATCTACTAAACAAACCTACATGGTAGGAGAGGTTTAATTTGGCAGCTTAGAAGGCAACACATTACTGCTGTAGGTACTTGAGTCACTTCAAGAACTCAGCTGTGGTATACCTACCTTTCTATAGTAGTCAGAGCGCTCTAGCGGTCTCCCAGAAACTAGAAGTTCTATGTACTAGAGCAAAGTAGATATGGTGATTGTCATCCTCTGCTAAGGTCCTCTGTGGCCGAGCGGTTTCAATCTTGGCTTTCAAGCGGAGGGTTCCGGGTTTGAATCCAACGTGGCTCAAATGTTTTTGCTTCATATCCAACTGATCTGTATTTAGCTAAAATGATTGATTTAGGTTTTTAAAAAATTATTTTTGAGATGTGAGCTTGAGAGCATCTAGACCACCAACTATACCTTCACATAATTCTGATCTTTTTGTCCAACTAAAAGGATTCTTACTAAAAGGATTGATATTGAATCGGCAATGATAGGCAAGTACTTCTACCAGAGTGGTAGAAACTAATTTTTGAAATAGGCATGATAACATAGCCAAGGTTTAAGTTATTATATGAATTATTCATCTATTGATTATACATACATCATATTTCCACTCATTGATGATTCTTGCAGTTTCCTAAACTGTAATCATCATAACTTCAAATAAGGAAGCGTTGAAAAGATTTACATATTGTTTATTTTAGATTCTATCGTTGGGTGCAGGCTTTGACACAACATACTTCAGATTGGTACCTCTGTTTCCTGATATTTCGTATTTCGAGGTTGATCTACCGGATGTCGTTGATAACAAAATCAGAACTATTAAACATTCTCCGGAGGTCAGTTCAGTTCTTCTTGATGTGAGTGGTATGTAGTATTGTTTCAAGGTGACTGAGGAATTGTGCATAAATGATTTTAACAAGCACTAATATTTGCGGTATTGTAATAAATTCTTTAGGGATAAAACCATCAATGATCTTCTATTGTGGAACTAGAGCTTTATATCTGGGGGATCTTTCCGCCCTCATAAAATTGTTTTCATTAATGCTGTTGTGGCCTGTGACAGTTCCCGTGAGATCCAAGAGAATGCGCGTCCGTTGCTCTTGGATCCATCCACATCCTCGAGTTCTTGGAATGCTGCGTTTGGCGATATATGAGGATCCGAGAACCGGAAAATCATCTTCTCCAAACATAGCACATACGGTATTAGTACGAGTTGTATCTATTATGGTACTGTCACACCCCCTCTCTCTATGAGTGCGGATATAGGCCCCATTGCACCTCTGGGGGCGACCTAAGTTTGTTACATGGTAGCAGAGCGTGGTTAGGATTATGTATAGTTGACGACTAGTAATCCGAGCCACTATTTTTTGGGTGTTAATGTTTCAGAAGAAACATGGCCCGGGTTTCCAGAAGTAATACCCATTATACTCCCTTGGATACATAAATACTTTCATTGGTTCTTGACTATTAATTTCTCAATTTTTCCCTTCATATTATTTCTATTTTTCTTACTTAATTTCTTCCAAGGGCATTGTTCCCAAACCCAGGGCATCATTCCCATTTTCCAAAGTCCCCAAAGTGGGCATCTCCCACTGTAAGTCTCCTGTTTGAGCAAGTTATATTATTCCCGATTGTTCCAATCTTTGATTGGGGGTTCATTACCTAATGAATACTTCATATGAAGTTTCATTGACATTCCATCCTGTTTTAATTTATCTTTTTTATCCTCAATCCCAAATGCAGCTATCTATTAGTGAGCATCAGTTCTCAACCAGTAAACTATTCCACCTGGTTTACATACTTGTTCCTCAAACAAGTATGTTTTTAAGGGAAGGAGTGTGACAGTTCCCGTGAGATCCAAGAAAATGCGCGTCCGTCGCTCTCGCGCCAGGCGTCATCCTCAAGTTCTTGGAATGCTGTGTTTGGCGATAGATGAGGATCCGAGAACCCAGAAAATCATCTTCTCCGAACATAGCACATACTCTATTAGTACGAGTCATATCTCATATGGTACTGTCACACCCCCTTCTCTCTATGAGTGTGGATTTAGGCCCCACTGCACCTCTGGGGGCGACTTAAGTCCGTTAAAGGCCTCACTTGTGTGACATATTTGCTCAGGCTGGCTATTTTAAGTGCATTTTTTCATTATTCTAACTGATGAGTTTCATGGAGAGCTCCCCAAAGAAGGGTTTGGCGATTCACTGGAAATAAATAGAAGCAAGTGAAAACTGGATTAGGAAAAGTTTCTGACGTCGTTTCCTATAATGCCTGTTTAACTAATATTTATCCCAAACATCCTAAATGATAACTGGCACAACCTTTGAGGTTTTGAGGATGATGAACCCTAATCTGATGTCAGAAATTGATGTACTACTTGGTAGTAACATTGTAATGAAATGCCAATGCCAATTAATGTAGTTTTATGTATGCCAAGTACTTTATCCTTTTGACTTAATAAAATTATTTGTTCTCTACAAGATCAAGTAATTAAATACACAAAAACCAACAAAAACCAAATAGAGCATGTACCTACCATTGTTACGTTCAAGGAAAACTTCTGCAATAGAAGAGGTTTCGTTGAATTGGCCTCATAGCTCATCTCATTGGAGCGTTGTTACTAAAAAGAAATTTCTACTTAGTAAGGACACGAGTTTGAACTCTGTCAAGGTATAAAATATTTTTGGGCTGTAACAGTTAGTGCACTTCTGTAAAACGAGAAATAATAAAAACACAATTAATTAATCCTCTCGGGGCCAAGACAGTATACATCACATTCCCTGACATGGTATCTTTCTTATGAGTCAAAACACACTGTGACAACTTGCTCGACTCCTGGACTTCTTACAGCGAGTATCTGATGAGCCGAGCCAGTGGCCTGCAGTTTCACTTCATCGTTTGTCCTACACCAAACCATCCAAGACGGCTGGTATTTGACGCTGGGGAATAGTTATGTTCAAGGAACAGCTTTGATTAAATCGGCCTCATAGCTTACCTCATTTGGCCATTGTAACCAAAGAGAAATTTCCCTTTAGTAAGGACTCGAGTTCGAACTCTGTCGAGGTATCAAATATTTTTGGGTCGTACCACCATAACTAGGTATAGGGTATAAGCTCTTTCTTAGGACATCCACTAAGAATGAGTTTCCTTTCCTGTAGTTGGAAGTTGGTATTATTTTCTAATTTACATCCCTAACAAAAACTCTGCACCTACTTTTGAATAATATAGGTAGGCTCCAACCTACTTTGTTTCAGAGGGAGAATCCGAATTTCGTTACCTTAGAAGCAAACATTACAACATCTTCACTCACGACCTAAGTGGCACAGACGGTCTGGATCACAAATTGAGCCAACTAGATTTCGATTTCAATAAACCAACTATAGTGTTTTCAGAGTGTGCCATCACCTACATCGAAGAAGAAAAGTTGTTACCTACCTGTTTTATTAATTTGTTCCTTTCATTTAAGATCTAATGAAGACATTCAATTGATTTTCGCATGAATTCTTCTCATGTTGATGTCATTTGAATTTGTTTCTCTAGTTCTACAGCTTTGATTAAATGGGTCAACCGTCGAATTAAGGCTGCAGTATTTCTGAACTATGAGCAGTTCAATCCAGATGACGGATTCGGAAAGATTATGATCACTCACTTCAATAAAATTCAAAGTCCTTTGAAGTCTTTAACAAAATACAGAACTCTTGAAGAACAGAAGAAACGTTATTGTGATGCAGTACGTAAAGCTATTTTTCTTTTGGTATATCTAGGATTTTACTCAATACGATCTTGACATGTATCTACGTATAATATATTATATTCTTGAGGTTTTAGGTCTTCTGAACTTGTGTAAGACTATAGTCATAGTGATTCGTTGTTTTTGTTTGTCAATGTAATCTAAGTTTGGGATTCAGTATGGAACATTTGTGAAGTGAGTAAGAATGACACGGACCTTATCAGCTAAGGGAGTGCGATTGTTGGTGGATGAAGAGGAACATAAGGAGCCAATGAGAGAAGAGAACTTCCCCGTAGGAATGAGTGATGAAACGACGCCAGTACGCCCTAGTGGAGGTTTGGAGAAGGTGGATCAGCTGTTTTGTGTGTGTGCCCCACCCTCCCACCCTTATATGAGACACTCAACATACCTAATACAGGTCGAGTTTTAGGCGTCTCTCTAAAACCAAACTCTTGGCCATTTCATTAGACTGGAAACTGGCAGCTTCCACTGAAGGTGAACCTGTACGAGAGAGCCATTGACTTGTTGACAAGAGTTTTCAGAATTGAGGAAAATTGTTGGCCCAGGCTATGTCTTGGGAACTCTCAAAGCACCACATGTCAGGCCCCTGTTCTGTGGGTTTCAATTGGGTCTCAAGGTTGGATCCCATCCTCATTACACTTGGTGTCATTCTGGACTGGGAGACGCTGGTCTATGGACCAGTAAGGACCCTTCATGGACTCTCCAATAAATTCAAAGGCAATTGTGTCAGCTCTGACATTTAAAGGACTATTAACTTGTGGATTTAGGTGGACTTGGGTCTGGGCTGTAACACCCATAGCGGGTTATTGCTCAGCTGCGTGTGGGTCCTCACACCTGTTCCTTTGGTCACACGATCAGCACCTGCCACAAACGCAACAGGTAGTCCTAGGAAAGTGATGAGCTGTGTTCTGCCTGTAATCAGATGGTGATTCTGCCTATTTTCTACTCTACTATCTGCTGTACAGGCCATATATGTGAATACTTCCTGGCTGGATTCCTCCCCCCACCTCTCCTGAGTTCTGTGCTGTGGAATAATAATCATATCAGCCCTGCTGGACTCAGGCATTGACCAAAGTAAGATACAGGCCCCGTACCAGTAAACCATCACACTGATGGCTTTCACCAGGAATGAGTGGTAGCCAGTCAAGCCTCCAATTGTAAACCACAACACTCCTCTACACTCAGCCATAGATGGGATCTCTCACTCTCCTAGTTGGATCCACCTACCTCCATGTACTAGTCTGCCCACTCTTGCACTGCTTCCAATGACAAATGATCTTCTTGGACTTAATGGAATAAACTTCATTAAATTATCAATCTAGGAGTGAACGTTTTTCGAATTTTATTATTTGCCACCCAGCACTTTTTTATCTGTCTGCATTGTTCATATCTATAATAGAACTCCTTGTAACAGCCTCTTGTGATTTTTTACAAAGTAACTATTTGATTCGAACATTTTTGGAAGGAACTTGGATACGTACCATTCAAAGTTGGCCCACCAATGGCTACGGCAGGGCTGTTGGTGTCAGGAGTTTTCCGTATACTCTACAATTTCCATTTCGTTTACTTTTTCAGTTTGTACAACAGTTGAAATCATTCATGAAGGAACATTAAGTGCAAAAGTTTCACCAAATTGTTGAGAAGAGAATCAATTACGTAAACAGAAATTTTGAGTATGTTTTACTGTTAGTAGTCATTTGTGGACCTCCTCAAGAGAGGATGGAGCTTTCTCTACTTCGGCAGAGGCCGTAGGAAGGGAAGAGAGGGCGTTTCAGGTGCTAAGTGGGATGCACTACTTTGCTTCTCATTTGATTCTCTGCAACGACCCCACGTAGCACAGCAACCCAGAAAAACTCAAGTTGCTCTCACAATCATGCTCTCAAGCATGCACACACGAATGTTTGATGTACCTATATTCTATTGTTGCAGGGATGGGAATATTGTAGAGTCCATTCAGTTATGGATTTGTTACAACACATCACGAACTTCAAAGATATGGCTAGAATTGAGCCTTTTGACGAATGGGAGGAGTTCCATCTGAAATGTTGCCATTATAGTTTGTCAATAGCAACCCAGAATGTTGATGTTTCAATTTCACTCCCCTCCCACACTTATAAAAGTAGGTGAAATTGAACTGCCAAAGGCTTGGAATACCTAGATATTTTTAATAATTTGTACCCACCATTCACCGTCGAAGGAACAAGCATTAAGTATAGGGCGTCAATTATTATTGTTTGTTAATATTTAATCTCAAGAGTATGACTTCAGCTATAAGATTCGAGTTCTATTGGTTGAATACAATGCATATACCTGATATACTATTTTGATAGGTACAATGAGAAGGAGTACTGCGCTGCAACCGATTACAACATGTACTATAGAAAGATACGCCCATTCCTGTGTGGAGGTCAGTAACAATGGCGTCCTCATCATAGGGGGCTTTGGATCCTCAAACACGCATCGGCATGGGAGGTCCAATGAAATTTTATACGTGGGACCCACTAACAAAATGGTCACGGTGTCAACCGATGCCTCCACAGTAACATGGGACTGCTTATACACAACCTGCACAGTTTTTGGACCAAACCATTTCATCATTTTCGGTGGGCGAACGTCACCAACCAAGTATGTTTCTGCTTTTAACAGTCAGAAAAATGCGATTAAAATTAAACAGCCAGCGTACACCACTAAAATTGGCTGAGAAATGAAGCGCTTCAAATTTGGTTTTTAATAGTTGATATTCAGTTAATCGGAATTTCAGTAAGGGGCGGCATAACAATCAACAGATCATAGTGTGATTTGTTTCAACTTTTTATTTTTGCTACGTTGTTATTTTGTTGATACCCCTTACCTACTATTCCAAATGGAATTCGTAGATTTTCTGAGGGGTGATTATTGACTTTACTTTATCCGGTTTTCTCGTGACCGTGATTTGGGGCTGATATTTTTCATTAACCTGTCGTAGAAAGCTCATTTGATGTGAATATGCAATTAACATTTGAGGCAACATTTCAAAAATATGGATTTACAGTTATACATTGGTTTTGTTTTTGTTATTTCACTAGGGAAGTTAATGTAGATGCTGTGCTCGTTCATATCTTAAACGGGGAATCGTTGGTTGAGTTATCTCCATCGAAAATCGTTTTAAGTGATGGGAACCGTCCATGTGGAAGGTGGAGGCACACCGCGGTACACTACAATCAGTCTGTATTGGTTTATGGCGGCAGGAATAAGGAGTTGGAAGTAAGCACCTTAACTTACGTATACCTGGCTATTATTGCTAATTCACAGAACTACAGCACTTAGAATTTACGTGGGATTATGCTCCAAGTACAGTAAATGAATAAATAAATTGATAATATTGATACCCGGGAGAACGAGACGTTCGTGAACAATCAATTTGAGACACGAGATTCTAGACCCTGATCTACTAATCTTAATTCTTACTAAGGGATTGACTACTTGATGTTATATATTTTTGAGATGCGAGCGTAGCGAGCATCCAGACCACTAATCTAAGCAGAAAACCGATCTGTGTAAAATCTCATGGCCACTGGAGCGCTGGGAATGCCACGCAGTGGGTAGTCGAACTAAAGAGCAAGTCAGGGTCTAGAGTCTTGTGTCTCCACTTGATTGTTCGCGAACGTCTCGTCCCGGGAGATAAGAAATTAAAGGTCCATGATTAATATTGGAATGTCACTCTTGGCATTATTAATGTACCTATTTACTACTTATTTTGTTTTGTAGGTGTTTGGGGATCTGTGGGAACTGAGATTAGTAGAGACAGACAGAAAGTGGCAGTGGACACAAAAAAAGTTCCATCAAAGTTCCACACCCTGTGCCAGGTTCGCTCACGCTATGGTAGCTGGAAATAACAAAATTTACGTGAGTGGTGGTTTAGATGCCCAATTATATCCACTCAACGACGTTTGGGAACTCGAAATAAGAGTGAGTTGAAACAATTTGCGTGGCACCATCGTTGTTAGCGAATTTTTGAAGAAAATTAAGCTATTGCTCTCGCCTCAAAATTTGTAGAATGTGAATTTTTGAAAAAATTTTATGCAGAAATCCGTTTCAGACTATTCTGAATCATATTCTGAAGTTTAACGCATTTTTTTATGTATGTATGTATATATGTATGTATATATGAATGTATGTGTCATTCCAGACGATAACTGTCCGTAGAATTGTGCTAGAAACTTCAAACAAATTTTAAAATGTTAAGGACACAAAACGAAAGCAAGTTCGTTGGCCAGCATGATCGGATTACATCTTCGGGTTGAAATTTTCAAAAATGTAGTCAACATTTTCAAAATAGCGTGTTTTTTGCGATTTGTTGTGCGAAATAATTTTTTCAGCATACTAACATGTGGTATATTAGGAATCAGCGTAACATTTCCTATAAGAATATGTATCAAGTTTTCAAAAATTTCAAAGTTGAAAAATCAGTCAAAAATCGAAATAATGCCATGCCGTTCGCTAGTTGTAAAAATCGGTAATATTTGCATGAAACATTGTCCAAATTCAGATTGAACTACTCTTATGGAAGTATCCCTGTATAACCAATCCTAGAACCATGCTGTTTAAAACGTAGGTGCTTGTTTAAAAAAAAAAAAAAAAAAAAAAAAAAAAAAAAAAAAAAAAAAAAAAAAAAAAAAATGTAATCACAACTGATGAGTTTACTCTGTGAAATATTCCGTCCTCCGATTCTCTCGGTCGCTCTCTTTAATGTTTTACGCTCAACTGTTTTAGGACTTGATGTAGCTTTAATACTGACTGTGGCTTAGAAAATATCAGCCATGAAATTATGAAGAAGTTCTATTTATGTACGTACTAGCACGCAGACCCAAGGCCTCGCTCCACTCGAAATGTCGAAGATTTCTTCAAAAATTCGCTCATGGGGTCATGCTGCATGACTGGACTTTTTGTTGATCTGTTTTGGAATTTTTTTACCAGCTGCAATATTTCTGAAATATTGCATTTAAAACCTCCACATAGGAATCCTCCTGCTTCTCAAACTAAGTTTTTGAAACGTGTATTCAAGTATCATCTATCAGAGCTAAAAATTTACTGATGCCCCAACACACTTCTTGTAGTGGATTTAAATATGTTTTACTTGGTGTAGGTAGACCAAGTGGGACATTTATATTCTGATTATGCGGGTTCGTCCCTGGGTTATTCCTGTAAGGAATGTGAGCGAAACCGTCAAGGTCAGCTTGCTTGGCGGGATGAACTGAGAGATAGTTCGTGTCGCAGCCGCGTGGAGCACTGGGCTCGCATAGTGGGTGCTGGGTTCGATCAGTTTGGTACTGAGCCGTTTTGTAATATTCCGGCCTAAGATTTATATCTGTAGGAGGAATATGTTGAGCTTGGTTGAGGTACTGAAAAGTATCCTTTGTTTTTTGTACATTTGGAGTGTATTTGACACTCGGATCGGCCGGGTAGCCTTGTGTCGAATATCGTGGATATTCGGAAATCTTTGTCGAATCATAATGATTGACTTCAGAGCGGGTCTGAAAGGTATCCTCGAACTTTTGTATAGGTGAGGCTTGATCTAACGTTTCCTTCGTGAATACGTTAGGTGAGAAGGCGATCTCGTCGCGAGGATCGAGCCTTGAGCTGTCGCTAGGAACGGCGGACTGGCCGGGCAGCGGGTAGGTAGCGCTGCGTGGGCTAAGAGGCCCGGCCGCGCCGTGTTCTACCTCCCCTTGCATGAGGAAATAGGACGGCCGACACTCCATCGAAATATCCGAGTGATTAGCTCGTTTTCGATGCCTCTATGTATAGAAATAGAGGGTTTAGAAGGTGGACTCGCTTGACAGAGCTTCTTTCCTTTGCTCGTATGTCAGGGTCCTACCTTGTAGTCTTGAAAAAGACTTCCTTGGACGGTAAATTAGAGCGTATGAGCTGAGTAATTTACCGGCGTGCCCACAGCGGTCGGTGACGAGCCTAGTGCTACGAAACCCGGGCGACACGACTAGGAACGTCCCAGCGGGCGTACGATCTAAAGAGAATATCAATAGATGTACCGGGTGGCGTCCTGACAGATGAACTACGTTGGGCAATGAGCAGGATGAATAATCACTGGACTCGTAGATGCCAATGCGAGATCTGTGTGGAGAGAAGGTAGGCCTTGTAGAAAGCAGTAGGAAGCCGTTCTTGAGATGAACTCGGGATGCAGAAGGTTCGTCAGCGTAGAGCGTGTAGAAATCTTCGTACTTCCAGGTGTAGTCGTCGAGAGCGGAGAGTAGAATGAATTTCGGAGGGCTCCGAGCGGGGTATTTATAGGGAGGTGGCCGCCTCCTGCCGCCTCCTGATTGGTCCGCTTAATTTCATTAATTCGACTGTGTAATCTCATTGGCTCGCACATTGTTTTCTCAGTATCTGCGAGTATGATAGCTGAGCTGGTCCTCCGGGGTGGTTTCCCCACGTCCGTCGTTGCGACGGGGTCCCCGGGGGTGGCTTACGAGCGTCCGTCGCGGAGCCGACGACCTTGAGTTTAGACGGGGACCTCGGGTGGTTTCCCTGCGTCCGTTGTTCAGACGGGGTCCCCGAGGTGGCTGCTGGACCAGAGGTGGTTGCTTGCCGCCTCCTGGTTGGTTCGCCTATTGTCTCTCGTGTAATCAGTGTTTCTGATTGGCGAGTAGGCTTGTTTGAATTGTCCTTTTTAGTTTTAGAGGACGTTTGATTTTCTGTTTGAGTTTTCTCATTCAAGGCGACTTGGTTCGAGATACTTGTCGCGTCTCTCTCGCCCAGTAAGTGTCTAGGGAGGTCGCCTTGTATGTTATTAGTTAATATTTCACTTTTGAGAGAGAAATTCGTATTTTCTCTCTGGTGAAATATCTTGTTTGACGGAGTTGTAACTCGACGTCTTATAAATATTTTTGTGTTGTGTCTACCTCTTTTTGGTAGCCCTGAAAAGGGCTGTTGAAAAGAGGGGGTGGTTTTCACCACAGGCGCCCCCCCAAGACGTCGTGTTAATAACGACGACGCCGGCTGGGGTGTTTCGAGCGCAGTCACCCACCTCTCGTCGAATTTGGTAGAGGGGACGTGCCTTCTGGCAGATTTTCGGGGAGTCTCCTCCTTATTTTCTGCCTGATTTTTGTTTAGTGACACAGCTTCGTCTGTTTTTAGAGTGTAAGCTGGTTTTATTTGCTGTTTGGGAACTTTTTTCGTATGTTCGCCAATTTGCACTGTAACCGAAAACTTATCTCTTTTAACCACTTTGAATGGTCCCGTGTAAGGACATTGCAGAGAGGTGAGCTGTGTGGGCACTCTGATATAGACATGTGTACATGTATCCAAATTTTTGGGCATGTTGACGGCATATTTCGTATTATTATGTTTAATATGCGTAGGCCGGAAGAAGAGAGGCTCAGAAAGGTTTGTAGAAGTTACGAAAATGTCTCCTGGGAGTGGTACGTCAATTCCGTAAACTTTCTGGAACGGTGTAGTTTCCGTTGCTGGGTCTACTGCTGTACGCATGGCGAGTAGTACTTTTGGAAGGGCGTCGAGCCAATTTTCGTTTTGTGCTTTGAGAGCCTCTTTCAAAGATCTATTTCTGCGTTCTACCCTTCCGTTTGTTGACGGTTTGTATGGTAACGTGTGAGTATGTTTTACTCCGAGACGTTCCATAATGGAATTAAATAGATCTGATTCGAATTGTGTGCCTTGATCACTTGTGATGTATTTAGGTACGCCTTTTGAAGCTACCCAAATATTGATAAAGGCGTTTGTGATCGTGGCTGTTTCGATGTTGTTGAGAGGGACTGCCTCTAGCCAACCCGTTGCTCTATCGACCATCATTAGAATGTAACGTTTCCCTCCTTTAGCTAAAGGTAAGGGTCCGGTAATGTCAACGTGTACATGTGCAAATTTGTTAGCCGTTTCAAATTCGGAGTAAGGGAGCTTCACGGAACGAGTGATTTTTGCTCGTTGGCAAGTCTCGCACGCTCGGACCCAGTTGGAGACATCTGCACGGAGTCCGTGCCAAAAATATCTTTGTTTAACTTTATACACTGTAGAGTGTATACCTGGGTGTCCCAAATTGTGAATTTGGCTGATTATTTCTTGCCTTATTTCGTTTGGAATATAAGGTCTTGGGTGTCCTAGGTCTAGGTTACACCAAATTTCTCCTTGAGGGAATTCAACTCGTGTGAGTTTCAATTTGTCCTCTGCGTTAGGAGGAGAACGAATTTGTGCATTTGAAATGTGCAGTAGAAGATTGCACTCTATTGCAGCCGTAATATGCGAAATTTCGGCTATGGGTGGACCCTCGTCAGTTTGTGTTGAAATCGATTTTGTTTGAATTTCAACTGGATCGAAGGGTCTGGAGAGTGCGTCGGCGACGACGTTGTTCTCTCCGGGTATATGACGAATGTCACTTGTCATTTGAGAGATGTATGTTAGCCATCTTAATCTCATTTTAGAAAAATGTGCATTTTTCTTAAGCATCGTGCCTAGCAGAGGCTTGTGATCCGAACAAATATGAAAAGATCGGCCGTCCAAGTCATTGTGCCAGTGAATGCAAGCTTGGTAAACGGCGAACATCTCTTTGTCGAATGATGCTTTATTCTTCCATTGTTCCGGAATTTCTTTACTGAAAAATCCCAATGGTTGGTAAGATTTCGAGCCGTGTTTGTCTGTAATTTCCTGCTCCAGTGCCGCTCCGATGTGTGTGTCGGATGCGTCGCAGACTATTCTCCACTCTGCTGTAGGGTGTGGATGAGCAATATTATGCAATGTAGCTTTAATCATTGCTTGTTTTAAGCTGTTGAAAGCTTTTTCTCTCTCTGATGTCCATTCGATAGGTGTTTTGTCATTTTTTTTGTTTGACTGAATGGAGTCATACAGAGGTTGTGCCGTGTGAGCGAATTTACTTGAGCAAGCTCGGTAAAAACCACACATACCTAGGAATCTGCGTAGACTTCGTACGTCTATCGGCCTAGGAAATTGTTCTATGGCTTCTATTTTATCTCGTTTAGGAATTATCCCTTCTTTCGAGATAGTGAAACCTAGGAAATCGACGGTAGGTTTTGAAAAAATGCATTTATCAAAACCTACTCGAAGTCCGTGTTCACCTAGCTTGTCGAAAATTTGTTTGAGGTGGTTCATGTGTTCTTTATAATTTTTAGAAGCCACCAGTATGTCATCTAGGTATACAAATGCGAAATCAAATTTTCGCATGATGCTGTCCATGTATCTTTGCCATGTTTGAGCCGCTCCGGCCAAACCCATGCTCATTTTCTTAAACTCATAAAGACCGAAAGGTGTAATAATTGCAGTTTTATGAGCGTCATCTGGGTGCATCGGAATATGGTAATATGCCGATTTTAAATCTATTGTCGAATAGATTTGTGTATCATGTAAATTCGCTTGGAAAGAGCGAATGTGAGGAGGAGGGTAGGCGTCTTTCTTCGTTTTCGCGTTCAGGAAACGGTAGTCGCCGGTGATCCTCCATGACCCGTCTTTTTTTGGCACACAGTGTAACGGGGATGCCCATTCGGAATCTGATGGTGCAATTATGCCTTCGGAAAGCATTTTGTCAAAAGTACTTTTGACTTGAGCCCGTTTTTCGCCCGCCATGGGTCTTGCTCGGAAGTGTACTGGTGTTCCTTCCGTGGTTATACGGTGGTAAACCCCGTTGTTTTTCCACTTTCCTTGAAGTTTGCTCATTTTATCATTGTATGTTTCAATGATAGAGCGAATGTTTTCGTCCTCCGTGATTTGCATGTCCTCTGGTTGAGGGCTGTTGTCACGATGAGGGATAGTAGCTGCTATTTGTTCGTCAGTGAATTTTTTGTTCATGACTGCAGCTATTTTTTGATCGGCATAGCTTTTTATTTTATCTTTATAAATGTATTTGTGTTTGACCCGTATTCCGATATCCCAAGACTCGAGGAATGGTATACCGAGGATCGCTAGATCAACTTTCGTGATCATAAAATCGGTGGTCATGTCTCCGAGGCCGATGTTAATTGTCGTGTCAGCCCGCCCTAGTGTGTCTATAGGGGCTCCGTTAGCTGCTGTGAGCTTTACGTTGGACTTACGAATTTTTAAGCCCAATTTTTTGGTGACATTGTGGGGCAGAATGTTCACTTCTGCTCCCGTGTCGATGAGAAATTCAGTGCCATTTAGTTTGCACTTGAAAAAAAGCCTTTTATACTCAGTAGACTGCCGGTGTATAGGCTCAGATACACTGGCAGTTATTCGTTTTCCGAACTCTCTACGTCGGAGGTTGGAACGGTACTTTCTTGTACCGATCTCTGAGTATTTTAGTTTGAAACCCAGGTTTTAGGCTGGCTTATAGTCGCTGCCTTTTTGCTAGTTTTGGAAGTAGTGTTTGCCCTCCAAGTGCAGTGTTCTGGGTCTGCACATTTGCGAGTTTCGCTACCGAAACGTGCGTGGTTTCGACAGACATAGGCCGTCGGTTTGTGAGGCCTACTCTCTACTGGTTGGGGTTTGAACTCAGCTTGTTGTGAGAGGGCCTTTTTGAAACCAGTTTTCATGGGTTTCGGAGTAGATTCTACTCCTCGTATGTTGAGAGAGGTATTCTCTGTTTTGTACGCGTGTAGCGTATCAGCTAGGTCGAGCCGGGCGGTCGTGGTAGGCTGAGCTGCAACCATACCTCGTGCTTTGATAGGTAGAGTTTCGATCCACTTTTGAGTGATCAGAGCCTCTGAGAAGTACCCAACAGCTTTAGAGTACATTTCGTGGTACTTGGTGCTGGGTTTTTTGGCGAGAGATGCGGGGTCCTCGAGTGCGAGGAGCCTGTCCTGTAAGGACAACCCGTATTCTCGCTGTAGGCGCTGTTTGGCCTCTTCATAAGGTGCGTGGGGTGCCGTGAGGTAAGCTGAGTCGATAGCTTCCCTCATTTCTTCTGGTACCCACTTGTATATAGCTGAGAAGCATTCGTTCTGCGTTCTCAGGTGTTTTCGCACGCAGTATTGATCGAACTCGGCGAGTGCACGATCGATATTCTTCTTTTGGAAGATTGGTTTTTGATAATCTCCCATCTCCTCTAAAAGTGCTCGAAAGCCACTTTGTGTAGAGGGTTGTTGAGTGAGATGTGGGGCGTAGAGGCCCGGCGGGGGTCGCACGCCCGCAGTGGTTCCCTGAAATCCACTAGCTTCATAAGAGGGAACGAAATGCTCCGTGTTAAGCCTGTTCAAAGGCGGGGTCACCATTTGTAGTGGATTTAAATATGTTTTACTTGGTGTAGGTAGACCAAGTGGGACATTTATATTCTGATTATGCGGGTTCGTCCCCGGGTTATTCCTGTAAGGAATGTGAGCGAAACCGTCAAGGTCAGCTTGCTTGGCGGGATGAACTGAGAGATAGTTCGTGTCGCAGCCGCGTGGAGCACTGGGCTCGCATAGTGGGTGCTGGGTTCGATCAGTTTGGTACTGAGCCGTTTTGTAATATTCCGGCCTAAGATTTATATCTGTAGGAGGAATATGTTGAGCTTGGTTGAGGTACTGAAAAGTATCCTTTGTTTTTTGTACATTTGGAGTGTATTTGACACTCGGATCGGCCGGGTAGCCTTGTGTCGAATATCGTGGATATTCGGAAATCTTTGTCGAATCATAATGATTGACTTCAGAGCGGGTCTGAAAGGTATCCTCGAACTTTTGTATAGGTGAGGCTTGATCTAACGTTTCCTTCGTGAATACGTTAGGAGAGAAGGCGATCTCGTCGCGAGGATCGAGCCTTGAGCCGTCGCTAGGAACGGCGGGCTGGCCGGGCAGCGGGTAGGTAGCGCTGCGTGGGCTAAGAGGCCCGGCCGCGCCGTGTTCTACCTCCCCTTGCATGAGGAAATAGGACGGCCGACACTCCATCGAAATATCCGAGTGATTAGCTCGTTTTCGATGCCTCTATGTATAGAAATAGAGGGTTTAGAAGGTGGACTCGCTTGACAGAGCTTCTTTCCTTTGCTCGTATGTCAGGGTCCTACCTTGTAGTCTTGAAAAAGACTTCCTTGGACGGTAAATTAGAGCGTATGAGCTGAGTAATTTACCGGCGTGCCCACAGCGGTCGGTGACGAGCCTAGTGCTACGAAACCCGGGCGACACGACTAGGAACGTCCCAGCGGGCGTACGATCTAAAGAGAATATCAATAGATGTACCGGGTGGCGTCCTGACAGATGAACTACGTTGGGCAATGAGCAGGATGAATAATCACTGGACTCGTAGATGCCAATGCGAGATCTGTGTGGAGAGAAGGTAGGCCTTGTAGAAAGCAGTAGGAAGCCGTTCTTGAGATGAACTCGGGAGCAGAAGGTTCGTCAGCGTAGAGCGTGTAGAAATCTTCGTACTTCCAGGTGTAGTCGTCGAGAGCGGAGAGTAGAATGAATTTCGGAGGGCTCCGAGCGGGGTATTTATAGGGAGGTGGCCGCCTCCTGATTGGTCCGCTTAATTTCATTAATTCGACTGTGTAATCTCATTGGCTCGCACATTGTTTTCTCAGTATCTGCGAGTATGATAGCTGAGCTGGTCCTCCGGGGTGGTTTCCCCACGTCCGTCGTTGCGACGGGGTCCCCGGGGGTGGCTTACGAGCGTCCGTCGCGGAGCCGACGACCTTGAGTTTAGACGGGGACCTCGGGTGGTTTCCCTGCGTCCGTTGTTCAGACGGGGTCCCCGAGGTGGCTGCTGGACCAGAGGTGGTTGCTTGCCGCCTCCTGGTTGGTTCGCCTATTGTCTCTCGTGTAATCAGTGTTTCTGATTGGCGAGTAGGCTTGTTTGAATTGTCCTTTTTAGTTTTAGAGGACGTTTGATTTTCTGTTTGAGTTTTCTCATTCAAGGCGACTTGGTTCGAGATACTTGTCGCGTCTCTCTCGCCCAGTAAGTGTCTAGGGAGGTCGCCTTGTATGTTATTAGTTAATATTTCACTTTTGAGAGAGAATTTCGTATTTTGTCTCTGGTGAAATATCTTGTTTGACGGAGTTATAACTCGACGTCTTATAAATATTTTTGTGTTGTGTCTACCTCTTTTTGGTAGCCCTGAAAAGGGCTGTTGACAAGAGGGGGTGGTTTTCACCACACTTCTTCCCTCAAGGGCTCCATTACAGTGAATGGTGTTCGGTTGTGGAACGCCCTCCCAAGGGCTATCAAGGATTCTCCCTCCTATTCGGTGTTCAGGAGACGGTGCCTTGCTCACTGCAGAATGCTAGCAACCACTCCTTTCACTTTTCCTTATTTTCTTCATTCATTACCCCTTCTTCCTCTCTTTTTTATTTTTTTTCATCTTTCACCACCCATCTTTTCTTCTACTTAGCATTTCACTCTTTTTCTCATTTCTTCTTTCTCTCATGAATAGGTCATTTTTTTCTTATTTATACTATTTTCTCGTTTTTGTCATTACTTTGTAATTTTTTAAGTTATTGGCATTACGATCCATTTGTTATTAAGTTTTTAATTTTCACTACTATTTACCTAATCTAAAAATTTTGTTTACAACTTTCTGCTCTGCTCCGAGGGTGTACGCTAGGTGGGCCCAGGTCCTTTGTACACTGAACTAAATAAATAAAAATAAAAATTATAGAGCCTAGGTGTTCTGGATGATCTAGTGATTCCATGAAAGGGCGCGAACCTTATAAATATCCTTTTTCCGCCTTCCCCTATAGCTCCCTTTTGCTGCTGCTACCTGTCCCCGTAGATTTCCCATTGGTTTCGAAAAAACTGTGAGTTTAAATTAATTAATTTTTGGACTCTAACAATGTGCCCAATTTCGTATTTTCAATCTCGGGAAGTGCTGAAGATTGGAATCAATCCCAGTTCAATTCATCCCTCAATGTCATTATCTCCAAGAATATTTATTTTTGAAGTTAATTAAGCTACACTACCTTATAAGTACCTAATGACGTTGTATCACGCTATTCATTAACCTTTGGCCATGCAAGAGCAATAATTGCTCCTTTTCAACATTTACGTTCTCGATTGACAGTTTTAACGCCAAAACTTTTATGGGAAAAATGCAGAATAAGTTCTCAGGGTGATTTATGGCCTTCAGATTACTTGCTGAAAAGCCAGCCTAATTGATTATCAAGTAGGTAGTTAAGTAGGTACCTATCTAAATAATGTTAGATGCTAAGATTTTCAATTATTATTGATTTGTCTTTTAAAATTGCAGAAAGAGGAAGTTGAATGGAAAATGATACAGACGCAGACAGCTATCCCCCCTATGTACAGTCACTCACTGCATTACCATGAAAATAAGCTAATATTTGTAGGAGGAGTAAACACTTCTCCGACGCATCAACCCAGTTTTTCGATTCTGGATCTATCTACCTTTCAAACGAGTCATTATTGCTTCGAGGTAAACACCTATATTGTACATAGTATTAACCAATGGGTAGTTAGTGACAAGTAGTTAAATAATAATGACAATTTGAAGAGCAAAGACTACTAAGTACTAAGTTGTCCATTAAAACCTCACTTAAGGCCATATCACACTAGCATTTTTTCCGCATTTTTAATGCCTAAATGTAAAGAAGAAGTGATTTTTTCCAAGATCAGCTTTTTCGACCATTGCGCATCCTGGCAGAGCATTTTTAAACACACTTGGGAAAATTAGAACATGTTCTAATTTTTACCTCAACGCGAAAAACGCGAAAACGTAACCCTTGGGAAGGTAACAATTCAATGGAAAACCCCTAGGAGGCCTAACCTGACAGACTTAATAAAACTGCATTCCGCCAGAATGCGCTGTTTTTACATTTATACCCCCTCAACATTCACAGCTGACCTTGGAAAAAAGCACTTTGCCTTCTTCGCGTTCGAGCATTAAAAATGAGAGAAAAAAATCTCTTAAAACGATGCTTATTTCTGTTCTAGAACCAAAAATTTCAACCATGTATCATGTTTTCTCCTCGATCGAAACACCAGCTCAATGAAATCATCAGAAATTAACAAGCGGTTGCAATCATGTTCACAATATCAATTATTGAGAATGATCACCTGTGTGTAAACAATTATTTATATAACCATGCTCATAACTCAGTTTGTTGGACACGCACTTCGCAGTAGTTAACATAATATTGTTGGATAAATCGAGAGCTTTCGAACGAATGGTCAACGAATTTTGTGGGGTGAAAAACGACGAAGTACCATTTCCCTAGCAACGACTCGGTTGTAGGCGGAAATCAATGTAACACTATATCGTGCGCGGAAAAAAATTGACTCGCAAAATTAGCTAGGACCCCAGGGCTAAAACATGATACATGTTAAAAGCTAAAAAAATGCAAGTGTGATACGGCCTTTACAATACATCGAGTTGTATAATGTCAACGGTTTGTAGTAGTAGCCGACCATGCAGTGGTTATCATAACTATTATCAACCAGGAAACATCTTTAAGATACACTAAATTAATATATCAATCTATCTACTTTAAAGATTGCTGCTGCGATTTCCTGAAAAAGTTTACCCGTTTTTAATGATCGGTAGTCATAATAGTTAGTCAATGCAAGTCCTCAATACCAGTTGTCGTATATATTGTAATAAATTTCTGTTCTAAATGCAATTTTAAATCCATATTATTGTTATGCATTAAAATTAACTTGTCAGCACCATAAGTCTAGAACAATATATTTGAAAGTAACATCGTTATTTTGTTTTGGTTACAAAGAAATGGTACAAGAGATGAATAGTTAGGTAGGTACCGATATAAATATCAAAATTTGTTGAATATTTAGTTAACGTTACAAGAACCGACTCATTAGTTAGGTACCCAGATTTCTGTTTTAAAAAAAATTTACTTATGTAAATTGCTCAGCTTCCTGTAGTGTATCTGCTATGGACACCCACGGAAAAATATAAAATTCGACGTGAGAAAGTAATTTAACGCAAGCAATTGCGGTAGGAAAAAAAAGCTAAGAGAATTTATTCAACACTTGTATCATGCACAACCAGCAACAGTGTTGCCAACACAATATATATGGTTCTCTACATATAGGTAACACTTTCATTTTTAAAAGTCATACGAGGTATGACTCAAACGAACTAAATCTCAAGTGAGGAAGTTGTGGAAACCCATTTTAATGAAGAAGATGGAAATTAACTAAGAACGATGTGTTTCTACAAAAATAAAGAGTTGCAATGTCAGACTGATTTTGAGAGTTAGGTTACTGTCAGTAACAAGCAATAACTATTATTGTAATTACAAACTGTTAATGTCTGGTACTGATGATGACCTACCAGCCTAAATCAATCTACCATCGTAACTGTTTATTTTCGTTGAAATAAAGAACCACCAGATTGAATGAATTGTCATTGAAGTTACCTGGACTAGACTCTGATACACGATCACAGCAAACCGAACCTATCCAAAAGGCACTGACGATTATATTATAGAAAGATGATTGTAAAAGCATGTTATCGATAATGATAATTTATTTCAATTATTTCTCAGGGAAACAGTATTGATCCATTCAAGCTAACAGTTCCTGTCATAAAAATAGATGCTCTAATCTGGAGATATGTGGTATTGTAATCCTGTGGTGCCCCTTCTTGAGTCCTACAGACACGTTTGCTACAGATCATTATAATCATGTTCTGCTACATTGCGTTATCAGTTTTATAAATTACCTTTTTAAATTCGTGGTTGTGCTAAGCCATCATTTCAGCGATTCATAATTTTAAGGGTACCTACTTATTTGAAAATAATTTTGTATATTATTTAAATTGAGTAGGTAGCTACGTACTAAACTGTTCCTCATACGTTTTATTTCAATTATCTGATAAATTGGTACTAATGTTTAATTTAAAACTTATGATTAACAATAAACCTCATTCGTTTTAAGGCAAGTGACCTACCAGTGATGCTTCACAACCATGCAAGCATTCTAAACAAGGACGACTTCTCTATTACCTGCTTTGGTGGAGGAGGCAACTGCTTTTCATTCGGTACTCATTTCAATAAACATCCTTTAAAGATTCTTGTGCCCGAAGTTTAATTAAAATATTTTTAATATCAATTTGATTTTTCTTTCAATAACTACTACCTCTATGTTGAATGTTGGATGTCTATTGTGTTCTGATCTGACAAACCATAATATTACTGGAAAGATTTTCTATTGGTATGAGAAATAAATTAGGTACCTATGTCTTAAGATTGTATTAGGAACATGTAGAACTCATTCTGGAGTGAGTTGAGACACTCGGGAACAGCAGATCCACCTTCTCCAAACCTCCAATCAAAAAAATATTATCTCGATTACAAATCGAGATTGAAAATTATGGTTCTTCTGGTTCTTCTCAATTTTCAAACTAGTTTAACTATGGACGACACGATAATTCAAAGTATTGATAATTCTTTGATACAATATTTTCCCAAAAGTACTCGATATTTTTCAATACTGAAATTTAAAAAGTATCTATACTGATATATGAGAGGTAGTGTCGAGAATCAATAATCGATTATCATTATTGGCATCGAATCAGCTACCTTCTCAGCTGGTTGTGAAGGGGCGCCATTTTCTCACTCAACTGACAGCAGGGTATCTGTGAAGAGTTATTGAACATATTTTGGTGCTTACCTAGTCGTAAAATTTGATTTTATTCGAGTTCCAAGGGGTTTATTGCCTTCCATGGACTTCCTTGGTAGTTGACGGAGAGAATCAGTCAGTCAGGCTGCGTATCTAGAATAGGTGGCAGTGGTTACCTCTGTGAAAGTTGGTAATAAGGTGTAACTAGAACGGAGGTTATCTCTCAAACCCCAGGTACCCCTGCCGTCAACTGCAGGGGTACCTATGCTGTTGTAAGCTCTGTGATTGGCTAGGCCATTGGAAAATCTAGGCTCACGTGAAACAATTAACTGGTGTGATCGAGCTTTCAATAATCCATTGCAACGAGACTTGCCGTGATAAGTAACTAAGTAGATTTTTGGCCCAATATTGGATTCCTCCTGACCACACCCTGTCGGCTCCTTAATTTTCATTGCATATCCGGGGTGGGACATGTCGCCTGATGCCTAATATAAGATGGTAGATATATTATTTATACGCTAACACGAGGTGACAAAGTTAATGCTTCCGTACTTTCTTCATTTCAGCTTCCTTTGTGAACTACAAAAAACAATACTGCGAAAAAATGGATGGGAAAAACGAAAATACCATGATTTATCGGAATCACCCTCTCCATTTACCCCCACCATCAGTAAATTTGTACCTTACTGTGTATTTTTGAGCAATTTGACTAAAATATGGATTAGAAAAAAAGTAGAGATGGAATCAGATAAAAAAATAATGAAAACGGAAAGATTTATTACAATTTTCCTCTCCATTCACTGTCTTCCATAATAAAATTTGAAACTCCTGAGATATATTCCAAAACTAGAACGAATTCTTAATACACAAAAAGAATTACGAAAATCAGATGAGAATAGTATTAATGTCAAGATTTATCAGTGCTACCCCCTCCATTCACTCCCTTCGCTAATGAAATGTGAAACTCCTGGTGTATATTCCAAAACTATACCTACCAAAAAAATTATTTGGGGATTGTAGCTCAAGCAGTGCTTGCAGCATGAATTGGTAACTACTCCCTCCACCACCCATCAAAACTGTGAATCCGGGATTCCCAAAGTGTGTAACGCAACTAGACTAAAATTAGGATTGAACAAAATAAGAATTTCGAAAATAGGTCGAGAATTGTAGCCTGGGCAGCGTAGAAAATTTTTTCGTAGAATAACACATTTTTTATTTTATACTTTCCCCCTCAATTTTCTCCTTTTTCATAATGAAATTAAAAATTTTGGAGGCTTGTTGCACATCTAAATGTGTCATCAAAATTTGGCACACAGACACACATATTTTTCCCAAAGGATTTGGTCTTAGAATGGTCTGAAACGGACTTGTATTCTGTTATTTTTTCTCTCGTGCTTCAGTTGTCCCCCCCCCCCCCCCCACCATCCCTGGAATTCCAATAAGTCGTCCCTCTTATATACGAAGCCTTGCCAATATCACCTAGCTTCTGTGGGATGTCCTAAAAACGGTCGAGATGAACACTCTACTGCTAATGTTGGCATATTTTGAATAAACTAAGAAAATATGTGAAGAAAATTTCAAAATAACTAGGTAAATTTACAATCAACTGCAAACAATAATGGCCGTTGAGCCAGAGACGAATAATCGAACAAGATCGATATAGTATGACGTAATGTGGCAACCACTCATATCAGCTCTAAGTATCAATACCCACTCTTATCAGAAACGTGGAACCACTGTGTCGTTATCAGCATTTTTAGCGGCCTCGAACAATTATGGAGCAATTCCACCACGAGGTTAGGTTCCACATTCCTGATCCAAGAGTATTTGGCTCACCTCTAGCTACTACACTATATGCAATAATGCTGTAATATGATTTAGGAGAATGGAATTAGGATTCAGAAATAATGCATTTAAATATTATGGATGTATTAAGAAATATTTTACTAGATCAACAGTTAAGTCATAAAACAGATATACATAGGTACATAATTCTATGAACAAAAATCGTTCATTCAGTATATTAAGAAATAATTTAAAATAATTACGTAGGACTGTCATACTGCACTCCAATGGAGGTATCCTTACACGAAAGTAAACATTAATTATAATATATGTGATTTGTTTATTGACGCCAAATTAAATCAGCGAAGGCGAGGGGTGTAATTAAAACACGATTACGTTTTCTCAGCTCAAGTTAGCTTTGTACTTTCAGTGTCAAGACACCTCAATTTGGGTTAAGTATGATAGTTCTACGTTAATATGCGAGTCTATTAATATAATCAAGATCTGAAATAGAGCTACAAACTTGGGAGAAGTGAGTAGAATATTTCTACAAGTCCTAGATCAGGGATTCAGACTTGTTAAATTCATTCAAATAATAAATTCAGTCTTTTTGCTAACATAAACTGAAACATTGCTCAAGATGTCGAACGTTGAGCTATCGAGGCTGTGTCCTATATGTACATGGAAGGTCAACGTCATAAGAAATATTCAGATAAGAGTACTGTTTTAGAACAGAACTGATTGTGATGTATCGACTGAAAGTTAAACTAACTAAAAGATGATTTCATAAAACTAACACCGTCATACGGCTAACAGAATAACTTAAAAATCAAGAGAGATTAACTATGGGGAACAAATGGCAGGGGTCACTGGAACCTGCAATGAATTATACTCAAAGGACTTCAATGGATTGTTACTGAGCAAATTCAAGTCCAAGATGCCATGGAATAAGAACTATAGCAATATTGCAAGATTAATTTTTGATGAACGTTCCACTCGAATTATGACACTTAATTCTCAATAACCAAACAGTAGTGTTGCAGATACTATCGTTCACCCTAGAATCCAATAGAAAATGATCTTTACGTCTAGCTTAAGATTTAAATTCAACAAATAGGACTATGAATCCTACTGTGCCACGATACACTACAGTGTGGTGGAAACTTCACAAATCAAGGTAGAAGGACATAGAGACGTAATAATCGGTCTGACCACATACCATCATCGAGGAAGAAACGAGTGCGTTGATATATAAGGCGTGACTTGGGCCTTCCATGGAGGTATACCACCTTTCCAGTCTTCTAAGTAAGTTTTCTTCCTCACGAAGTAAGTGGCTTTACACAGTTTCAAAGACTTGTGAAACCTCATAAAAATGGGGTTTTCAAACTATGAAATGATTCACAAGAATAGAGCAGAACGAGGCGTTCCAGCCAATCAAAAATAAAAATATTAAATAGCTGTACAAAAAATTCAATATCACAGACTGCAGATTTTACTCTTGTTCGTAACACTGTCAGGGTTTTCGAAGTATTTTGGATATAAAATTCAAATAGAACCAACACCAGAACTTACACAGTCGACGACGAACCCTTCAATAAACCCTTGGAGCTCTTCTAACAGCAGCTACAAGGAGTTGAACGTTACTACTAAATACAATACATGACAATTGTATTCAAACAAATAATAAAGCTATGAGTAAATGAAAGAACAACACAAACAAAATTTGCAGCGAACGTGAAGCTGCATATTACCATAGGTTTCCTATCCTCTATTCTAATAACGAAAGTTTCATCATTTAAAAAACGCTATACATAAGAGGAACATAATCCACTTTACAGTAAATTGAAACGTGATAAGCTAATTACATCAAAATTTAAAATAAACTTGTTGGAAGATTATAGAGAGGCTGCAAACTAAGTACCGCAATGAGGATTAATCTGGGAAACTTCTTTCTTAGCTTTTGCAGTTAAAACAAAACTATTCATCGTAGAGGAATTTTGAACATTTGATTGGAATTCTTTATGGAGAAGCTAACCAGCAAAAATTAATGGATTGCTGTCTTGTTGAAGTCAACAAATCATTACATGAGTCAATATCTTTATGGGTACTATGGATACTACAAGGCCAAAAGCATGTTCGATGACAATAGGACATCGTTAAATGAGATAGTTAGATTAGTCAAAGCATTAAACGCTTGGATATCATTAACAAGGGTTTCCGCGAAGTAACATTACTAAATAGTGATATTCTTGTCAGTACAATAAATCGCTGTCGAACTGAACCGACAATAGGTTTACATAAAAACGGTATCTATAACTCATCTATTGTTTTAAAAAAAACTATACAGGGCGTAAAGAACGAAGTAAGCGGCCAAGATTGTTCACCTACCAGGATTGCACTGTATTTATTTTGGTTGTTTTCGAGAAGAACGAAGGATCCTACGTGGGGGTGGATGACGTAGGGCCAAGACTTCCTCCATGGCGTATGTAAGAGGTGAACTGACGAAGCTGAAACAACGTTCAAATTAATATTGTAATCAATAACTCCAGAACAAGAGGTATTAGTATGTTATTGATAGGCAATAGTGTAGTTCAGGGGTCTTCCAACCTTCTAAGGTGTTTGGAAATCCCCTCTTCTTACAAACAGTTAATTCATTTAAGCTGGATTCACATGCAGCGGAAGGAGCACGGGAAGTAGAAGAACGGAACGCTATCTGATTGGCTGTTGGGATACAGTTGAGGAAGGTGGCTGTCATGTTGTCGGAAGGGACGGTCAGCGGACAGCTCCGCGCAAGCTCATTGGACACGAATGTTGATAACTGCAAGTAGAGGTTTCAGGTCAGAGAGGCTTTCAGTAGTAAGGTTATGATTCCGTTCACCAAGGAGACCGCTTCATGTAATCAATTTTTCTGACTCCGCCACCACCTCCACTGGTTTTTCCGTCCTTCCGCTTTCCACGCTCTGCTCCATGTGAATCCAGCTTCAGGCCTAGTTCCACCAACGGGAGCCTTGTAACACAAGATCATGATAACAACTGCAAATCAGTTTTTTGACCGTTCCACCATCCATTTTCACTCCATGACTAACCATATGTGGGTCATCTGTGGGGCATCTGAGTGATTCCTTTCAGACCAAACATTAAAAAATAACATCTGATGATAGTGGGGCTACAGTATATTTTGTTCGCCACACATCGCCATACCAACTTGAAATTTGTTGATTGCCGTTTTTTTGGATGTTGTACGAAATTTTTTCCACTACCAAGTCAACACAAATGAATAGCCCCTGTGGATAGACGAAAGCCAATAGTCGGATTCTCTGACCCTCTAACTGCATTTGGGAGTAAGACACTTCTTCAATGGCTTGGCTGATTTTCGTCTATTACACATTAAACACTACTGCTGTTCTCCTAATATTTTGGGGGAATATCTCCTTCGAATGGGGCCAGTTTCACTAAAGGGAATTTTCCTTGGATTAGCACAGGACCCTTAGTTTTCCTGTCGAACCGGCAAAATGACCGTTCCATCAACGCTTGACTTGGGATCTACTTGTCATAATGCACGGATTCAGGAATCCATTTGTTGAGGTGGGTTGACCCACGGATCAACGCTGTTCTGCAACTATTTCTCAGCTCACAATATAGAAAATTGTGTACATAACCCTACTATTTTTCCGTTTGATGTTTTTCTTCATGACACAACCCCACCGTATTTCCGTAATTCATAATTTTCTAATCGTCCTCGTCCTGTTAACGGAGAAAAATGAGTTTTCGGAGAGAAGACGAAGATTTCGTAGAATTTCCTCGAACGAGAATATGTGGGGAAGAAGTGGGCAAGCATCAATTTTAAAATATTCATGTCTTTACTTTGGCAAGCCACGGAAAAATCAACAGTTTTTACATTTTTTTACAGTTACTAAAATTTCTTGCTTATGATTTCCACAAAGGAGCCATTCCTAGGGAAATGTAGCCCCGACAGCTCTTATTCCACGGACATTGTTCACCACTCGTTGGAAACTTTGTTGGAAAAATTGAAAAATGTATGCTAAAGTTTTAAGTTGCCCAAACCGCTCCGAAAATAATCCAGACAGTACAGTCCAAACCTTGAGAATCGACCTGCATGAGTGGGCACCTTTCAAGCTGAGACATCAATTCCAGGGACAGATATGGTAAAAGAAGAGGGATGGGAAACAAGCGAGAATGAGCATCAACTGACTGAGTTCCTCAAAACCGTTCAACGTACTACTCAAGAAAACCCGGACGATAAGAGCTATATTTTCAATGGCTCTCTAATCCCTTTCAGATCATTGCTGTTAACGAGTTGGAATACCTTCGATTTTTGTTGTAATTTCATATAGCTATTTACCACAATGAACGATTATGAAGACAATTCTCAGTAGTTACCCATGAAGATTACGTAAAGATGAGTTGAAAATTCTTCTCAACTTCCAGAGCAATATTAGTCTGGTCAGATCGAAATTTTGCCTTTACCACTCACAAAAAAACTTCAAACCACATCACAAGAAGCCTTAAAGCCTACATCGGAAGGAAGAAATCCTGCGATGACTACGTAAGTACTCAAGTAGCCTTAACGTAGAGATAAACAATAACCCATAACGTAGTAACAAAATGGGGAGATAAATCAGGGTGGCCCCCAAATGGAAATTTTAAATTTACCTGACTAAACTTCAGATTTCCCTGACAAAAAATAGCAGTAAAATAGTTTTTCTCGTCATTTTAAAGTATGTATAACGCGCCACCTTTAGTGTTTCTAAAACGAGAATCGTATAATTTAAGAGAGAAAAAACCAACCTACTCCAACATTCTGGTGGTAATAATGAAGGTGAAGCATGGGAAAAAAGATACATTTTTTTTAAAGTAATGGCATTTGTGAAAGAATGTATTAATCGCAGTTAGACATTGACTCCCAAGAAAGGAATGGTTTTGAGTACCTACATACTCAGGGTAACTAAAAACCTTTAAAACTTGGTAAAAAGCACAAAATAGCCAATTCGGTTAAAAACCGTAAACTTTACATTTTTAGCGGAATATTACTCAATATTAATTCATTAACTATACCTAAATTAGAACATTCAAAAATGTATGCACAAATCGAACTGAAAAATGTCCTTGAATTTCATTAATATGTGCAAAAAATCAATAAAAACTTTAGAAAAAGCTAGAAATCCAAAATCATTTTTTGAATAGCAGGCCATTATTTAGAATCCTGCATGAATTTTTATTCAATATTTTACGGTCTCTCACTTTGTAATCTGAAGCGATATGTCCCACCAATTTACCTCACCATATTAGATTTTGCTCAAATTTAGTATATTCATAGTAGGTGTTGAGACTAAGAAAAATACCAAATTTTAAATTTTTATCTCAAACCGTTTCTTAAATATGGCCAGGGGCGGCCGGTGAGGGGGGGCATCGGGACATTGCCCCAGTACATTTGGGAAAAAAGTAACAAACTGGAACGAAGACTTTACAAAAAAACTCATCGTTTCAAATTAGAACGAAAAGTGGTCTGTAGCTCCATGCTGTGGCTCCAAGGTGGATGCTAGAAGGATCAGGTTTACGCTCCATCCAAGGAGGTTTGATCCATCTACCAGTGAAAAAGCACGTAGATTGCCATAAAATCACTCTATCAAGAGAGAAATTTCGTCAATTCAGGTTAGACTGTGATGGGAAATAAAGGGCAAGAAACGGGAATTAAGGGGCAAGGAACGGGAAAAAGAGGTCATAACAGTAAATTTCTCATCATTTTCGGGTCCATGCCCCAGGCAGGGTTTCCACTTTTCTAAAGACCGTAGAATGAAATTTACGTTATGAGTGGCTTCCACTAGAGGAGTTTCGGTTTATTCCATTAGCCAAACTGAATGTTCATAGTTGGTAGGTTTTTTTTCTAGTAATGTTTTGCTGTCTCTGCTGGTAATTTATGATGTTTTTTAAGTTCCTTCGGGCATGTGGTTGTTTCCAAGAATTTACTCTAAAGTAAAGTCCGTATTATAGCGTTGTGTTATAAATATCTATTTTTATTCAGTCCTAAGTTGTTGAATACGTCTTTTGTAATAAAGTCCTTTGTATTGTCGGTCGAGTTGGAGTGCGTTGTTTATGTGTAGAGCTACAAAACACAAAAGTTACAAAAAGAAATTTTGGCATTTTGGCAATGAAGAAGAAGCAACAATCACTTTGAATAGAATTCGCACCGAAGTACGACGTTCATCGACGGATTTACGTAAGCAGATTAGTCAGGTAGGTCCTGATTTTGACATTTGCATGCCTTTGCTTTGGCACATAAACTGAAAAATCGTCACGAAAACTTGCTCACGCTACTTACCAATAAATAAAATAGACTCACTGTGTTGCGTAGAGAACAATCAACTGTTTTCTTTATGTCTTTGCTATGGCACATGAACTAAAAAAACTCACGGAAAATTGCTCACGAAAATATTTTGATGATTTCCGCTTACAACCGAGTCGTTGCTAGGGAAATGGTACTTTGTCGTTTTTCAAATTCGTTGACCATTCGTTCGAAAGCTCTCGATTTATCCAACCATATTATGTTAACTACTGCGAAGTGCGTGGCCAACAAGCTGAGTTATGAGCAAGGTTATTCGAATAATTGTGTACACTCAGGTGATCGTTCTCAATAATTGATATTGTGAACATGATTGCCACCGCTTGTTAATTTCTGATGATTTCATTGAGCTGGTGTTTCGATGATTTGATTCATAGCAGGTGATCCAAATATTGCGAGAACGGTTTGATTTGTGAAGCGGTGGTTAAATCATTTTAATAGTTAATTTCTATGCTTTACACTCTAGGAAACTGTAATTTCTTATGTAGCCTCTTATAGTAACAAAATCAGCCAAAACTGACGACATTTTGAGGTCACATTTGGAAAAAGCTACAGTGTTCAAAGGCACCTCCAAAACCATACAGAATGAGTAACGAAAACGTCTCTGATCAATATTTTCAGTAGAATATTGATCATTCTGGATGTGTTGCATTCATGAACCATCCCCCTCCTAGGTTCATGGTTGCATTGAAGAAAAAGGTTATATACATAAGTGAGTGGTAGTTGTGGGGTTAGACAACATTTCTATAGCCTTTTGAAACAATTTTTAATTGACGTATGACGTCACACTCCTATCATTTCATCATAATTTAATTTGAGTTCTTTAATATTCCTTCAGAATTACTTCTCCTAAGTAGTTGACTAGTGCAATACAATCGAAGCCTTGATAATTTTTAATACTTCTAATAATAAAGTAGTGTAGGTGTTTTTCTTGTTAGGATTGACGATAAACAGCCAGTTTTTTTTATTGGACCTATTGCAACGTACCTACATCCATAATAATTTTTCTCAGCTCTTTCCATGTTAGTTCGTCACACCTAGTTCCATGAACATAATATCCATCGTAACCCAATAGTATAGTATCCACACCAGCATGTAAGCCACAACCAACCAACAAATACGCAGAAACGTTGCAATATGACCAATAAAAAAACTGGCTGTTTATCGTCATTCCTAAAGCCGGTTTCACATGGAGCAGTACGAGCGTAACAACCGGAAAGACGGAAGGCTGGAAACCCCAGTGGAGGGGGCGGCGGAATGCGGCAGGGTGTTCACATGAACATGGACACACAGAATCATAACCACCCTACTGAAACCCTCTCTGATCTGAAACCTCTACTTGCGGTTATCAACATTCCTGTCCAATAAGATTGCGCTCCGCTCGACGGAACGCGGCAACGGTATAAACATTTTTACCGCTGTCCGCAGACCGCCCATTCCGGCAACATGGCAGCCACCATCCTCAACTGTTGTCCCAACAGCCAATCAGATTGCTTTCAATCTTTCCGTCTTCCGGACATACCGCTCCATGTGAAACCAGCTTTAGTAAGTAAGTAGGTCCCTATAAGATAGTATTTTTAATTAATTTATTTATATTTATTTATCAATAATATTTAATGATCATGATTTATTGTCCATGGCATTTGACATAACCCAAGTGGGATTAATGTTGCATGTGTTTAGATCAAAATTAATTTACACTGAAAGCAAAACAAATGGATGAAAAACCTCCATGCTCTTTTTGACTGTCAAATAGGTAAATATTTTCGTGCCCCACTCCTTTTTCAGACCACCGGCCGCCACTGAATATGGCTATGTAAAATTACAAAATCTCGCCAAAAAACCATGAACGGATTTTATACTATTCGCTCTAGGAACTGTCCTAATTGAGCTAGAGAGCTGGGAGAGGTATCATTTTGCAGCTTTTTTAATGCTCTTTCCAGTGATATACAACAGGACATAGGTTCTAATAACAAAATTTTTGTCAAAATACAAAAACAAATTTTGATTTAATTATTTTCCAAAAAGTACGTAATTTAATATTTTCAAAATATTCCTATAAATACTTAGTACTGTTTTAAACAATGTGACAACATATAAATATGGGATGATGATGGGTTCATTGTTAAAAAAAAATATCCCCGACACTAGTTTTCCACTAATAGCCCGGTTTTTACTAAATAATAAACATACGTACTTTTACCAAAGAGGTAAGCTATTTAATTAAATATATAAAGGTATACTATGTATAAAGGTAAAAAAATATCAGAAATATTAATTCAAAATACTATCTTGTAAAAACAAAACCAATAAGCATATACTCTAATATAAATTAAGTTGATAGTTACTTTTTTATACAATTTAAACTAATATTAATGGGTAAAACAAAAACATTGAAGGTTCCGGTAACTACAAATTTATAAAAAAAATAAGAAAAAAGTGTAATATATATTTAATATTCTCATCTTAACATATTAATCAAAATGAACATTCCGTTCAAAATAACTTTTCTTCATCCGTGTGGGCCAGCTACATCATTCTCCTATCCTACACACAACTGTGGGTGTCAGTTGTGGATGTTCTAACAAAAGTAAATCCAATTACACCGACCGAGAGAATATACACTCAAGCTGAAAGCGATCTTAGCCAAACCCAACTGGATTTTACAAAATGTAATTCCGTAAACTGAGATAATGTTTAGGGAAACTGCTGTCAACTCAAAACTTAATTTTTCCTCAGGTTAGTGTTAATCTAGATAGTTGTTTAAACATTATCGTTAGTAATGCACCAATTGTGTTACATTTACTTACCTACTCGTATACTTACTCATCATCATAAATATGTATAATATTATGTAAATTTTGATTAATCTGTTTGTACCAGAATTATTACATAACTATTTAGACTATTTTCATACCTTTTTCAAATTTATTGTTATAGAAATGTTCAAGATTTTTGTTTTAATAATTAATAGGCGATTAACTTACTTTAAATTGTATAAAATTAAAGTAAGCAACCTAATTAACTTAATTTTTATTAGAATATATCTGTGGTTATTGGTTTTGTTTTTACAAGATAGATTTTGAATTAATATTTCTGATATTTTTTTACCTTTATACATAGTATACCTTTATATATTTGATTAAATAGCTTACCTCTTTGGTAAAAGTAAGTATGTTTATTATTTAGTGAAAACCGGGCTATTAGTGGAAAACTAGTGTCAGGGATATTTTTTTTTAACAATGAACCATCATCATCCCAAATTTATATTTTGTCACATTGTTTACAACAGTACTAAGTATTTATAGGAATATTTTGAAAATTTTAAATTATGTACTTTTTGAAAAACAATTAAATCAAAATTTGTTTTTGTATTTTGACAAACATTTTGTTATTAGAACCTATGTCCTGTTGTATATCACTAGAAAGAGCATTAAAAAAGCTGCAAAATGATACCTCTCCCAGCTCTCTAGCTCAATTAGGACAGTTCCTAGAGCGAATAGTATAAAATCCGTTCATGGTTTTTTGGCGAGATTTTGTAAGTTTTACATAGCCATATTTATGAAACGGTTTGAGATAAAAATTTAAAATTTGGTATTTTTCTTAACACCTATTTGAATTTAGTTTCAACACCTACTATGAATATACTAAATTTGAGCAAAATCTAAAATGTTGAGGTAAAATTTATATTTAAAGTGTGTTGATTTGGCATGGAATGACCCGCTCTTTATTAATTTAAAATGAAGAAAAAAGTATATATATGTATATGTACAAAGTTTGAGGGGGGGTTAGAAAAAATTTTTGCTATACGATCATATAGGCTTATAATTGGAAATAATAAACCAAAATCCCTGACATTTGGAGGTTTTTGCTAATTTCCCTGACTTTTCCCGACGCAAAGAATTCCCTGACAATTCCAGGATTTCCCTGACCTTTAGTTAGGGGCCACCCTGTAAATAGTTAACAGGGTAATATGTGGGATTTTTCGTCCAAAAACTGGAATGCTGGTATGGCAGACCGATGTCTCCAAAATCGCAATTTGAAAGAAGTTGCTACTCAAGGATGTTGAAAATTTACACTGCGAATGGATCAATCAAATTAGTTTGACCATGACTTGGAACTCATTTGGTTGGTTAATGAAGAACGTTGTCTAATTCTAAGAATAAATCCTGAATTCTAATTATAAATTTTCGTGGAATTAGACAACGTTCTTCTTTAGCTTCCGTTTTTTTACCACAACAATCAACCGGGAATTTTGAATTTCATGATGGAAGTGAGAAAATGGAGGGGTAAAGCAGAAAAAAACGTGTTATTCTACGACAAATTTTTTCGACACTACCCAGGCTACAATTCTCATCTCAACCTATTTTCGTGATTTTTATTTTTATTTTTTTTTTTAACTCAATTTAAGCCTTGTTGTGCAACCGACCTAAGGAAACCCGAATTTGTGGTTGTGATAGAAGGGAGGGGAGGGAGTAGTTCCCCAATTCATTTAAGCGCTGCCCAAGCAACAATTAATTTTAGACAGATTTTTTTCTTTCCCCAACTAAGAATTTGATCCAGTTTTGGAATATACGTCAGGAGTATCAAATTGCATTATGGAAGGAGATGAATGGAAGGTGTAATTCTCATAAATCGTGATGTTTACACTATTCTCATCTGAGTTTCGTAATTCTTTTTGGTTCAATTAAGAATTAGGTATAGTTTCGAAATATATGTCAGGGATTTAAAATTTTATTACAGAAGGGGCGAATGGAGGGAATAATAGTAATAAATCACGGTTCCCACTATTTTTCATCTGATTTCCGTTACTGTTTTGTTCGATCCAGATTTTAGTCCAGTTATTCAACAAACCTTGGAAGTTTCAAATTTATTAGTGACGGTAGGGGTAAGTGGAGGAGGTAATTTCGATAAATCATGATATTTTCTAGTCCTTTTTTTGACGTTGTAATCGTTCGGTATGGCCCATATTCTCGTGACGTCACGCCTGGAGTAGGTTCGCGTTTCAGCCAATGTCGGCCATGATAGCGCCCTACGTCAATGAATCGCTACTCAACCAACCTATTTCTCACAAGAAGTTTGCCGTCTCACGTTAACATAATTCGTGGTTATAAGGCCATTTTTCAACAGTTTTGTTTTGAAAAAGTATAGTATTGTAGCAATACAAAGTTTTAATTTGACTAAATGTTATAATAATCATGCCTGCCAGCGCAATAATTGATTGTAGATTGCTGTCAACAATACCAATCTAACGTGAACTTGTTTTTATTTGGACTAGGAGCCCACAAACTATAGTAGTTAATCAGTGTCAGAAAACTAAAGAACTTCATTCGTTTAGGCTTTGAGAATAATTAACCTGAAAAATAGTAAAGAAAAGATGATTGAAAATTCCTCAGGTGTCTGTACTGCTGTGTAGGTACCTAGCCATTGCTCAGGTAGCTTCATCAGCGTTTTATTATAAGTTCGTAGTACTATGCTTAACTGAGGAAGCTTTACTTGCTATATTGAATGAATAAAAGGAGGATTGTCTAAATAAACAAGGCAGGAAAGGCCAGGCTTGGGTTGCTACATCAAGAAACGAAACTACTTAGGTAGGTACGTACGTCCTACCAGATTTGCTGTTGGTTTAAAGTGCCTAAACAAAGTAGGTGGGTCGTTGCTTTGCCGACGAATACAACCGCTGATTAGCAAGTTTGTCAAATATCGAATCAGGGAATATGCAACATGAATTAAAAACCAGCTGCAAGGAAAAAACCTTGAAATGCATTCCTCTGAAGGTAAGATTTCATAAAGACGGCAATGGCAGTGCAGTTATTGCGCGAGTTTTGCAGTTACGCAAATTGTATGGACAAAAAAGGTAATTAGGTAGGTACCTACTTTCGTTTTGATCAATGAAGTACCTACATGAACAAGTAATAATATACGGAAAGTACGTAGGTATACCTTACCTCTAGTTGGGTACTTACCTTTCCACATGTGATACAACTTACTATTCCCGCCTAACAGAGCTCTCATAATGCATCCTTTCACAAGACCGCTTTCACAGTACTCTAAAGATTTTTAGTTTCAATTGATTCAAAGAAGAGTTCTAAAACTAGATAGGTAATCCACAACATCTTTGCGGCTGATGTCTGGATCATCTAGAACACTTGTATGTCAACTCCCCAACACACATTTCATATGGATCTCTACCCCACAGATTAAATCTTGCGTTCGTAGCGTTTGAGGTCAACACCTGATAATAACTTGATGTAATTTGCATACAATTTATCACCTTGCGTATTACAAATAATGAAAATATTGACTCGGAACTAGGTGAGACTATGTTACGCTGTTGTCCAGGTTCGTTCACAAATGGCGCATTTTCGCATATGTTTACTCGTCACCATGACAACAAGGTGAAATAACTTGATTTCGCCTTGCCTCGATGTAAGGATGCGCTAGTGTCCAAGTCTCGAGAATATCACCCATAGGTATGCTAAAAATCGGAGATTTCATTTTGATGTCAGATTTTTGTGAACAGAAGTGATAGAGGGGAACTGAAATCGACTACGTACTTACGCTATTTTATTCAACATGGTATTTCGACTATTTTACTACGTTGCTCGAAGTATTTGGTCTTTGTTAGAATTATTCTCAGTGATTTATTATGATTTCGAGTGTGCTGCATATTCTTGTTTTTTTATAATGGAGAGGTACATTAAAAAAAATCACGATCTATTCGCCATTCTCGCCAAAACCATATATAACCCGTACAAAGGGACGTCCCTGTAATGTATGCATTATTTAACAATGTTTCTGTCATAGCATTGATGGCAATAAAATATTCCATTCAGACCCTTGATTACCTTCTACCCTCACACCCTCTCCGACTCAACAACTTAGGGTGTTATCAAAGCGCAACTAACTCTCATTCGGCTCTCCATAATTAAATAAAAATATAAAAAAGGGGGGGTGAGGTGGAAGACCCCTGATGTAGAGTACCTAGACAACCAAATTAGGTTTAACAAAATAAAAATGGAAAAGGATGGTTCACACCTTAGGAAAACGTGTGGTCTATTCATCATTATTGTATTGGAATGGATTATCACTATTTTTCAGACATCGCCATTTTGATCTGTGATCAGAAACTATTGTCCACCAATATCCATGATAGGATTCATCTAGGTATACACTTCATTCAAACTGTGCATCCCAAGTCATCAAAATTCAGAATTTATAAGGGAGAGTATATAAAAAAGACTTCTCTGGGTTTATTATTAAAAGGTAATATGACTTCAATGGAAATCCAATATCTCGCAAGTCTGTTTTTTTTTTTTTTTTTTTTTTTTTTTTTTTTTTTTTTATAAATACAGGGTGGTCCACGGGAACCTGACGTTTTTTTTATCGAATGGGTAATACTCGGCAGGTAGGTGGAGTGGGGTCATCGGAAGGGTCCCGTTCGAACCGTGGGGATGTGCCACGCATGTTAGCGTTCGAAGCTTTTATCGAAAATGGTGAATCAGTGGTAGTGACGCAGAGACTGTATCGGCGTGAATTTAATATTGGCCGTCATGGAGCTGTCCCAAGCCGTAACACGATCCTAAAGTGGGTCAACGACCTTCGAACTACTGGAAATGTGATGAAAAAGAAGCCACCAGGACCTACTCGCACGGCACGGACCCCTGAAAGTGTGGAGAGGGTGAGGCAGGCGTTGCAATGCGAAAAAAAGCTCAAGCATTAAGAGTAAGCACGGCACTGTTACGGCACTGTTTGCCGTATTGTCAAATATGACCTCAGATTCCATCCATACAAATTGGCAATTGTCCAGCAGCTGAACTTTCCACAACGCATTGATTTTTGTTTGTCTATGCTCTCAATGCTTGAAGTTAACGAAGATGCTGTACTGTTTATGAGTGATGAAGCTCATTTCCATTTGAACGGTTTTGTCAATCGGCAAAATTGTCGTTATTATGCCAGTGAAAACCCTCAGCAACTTCATGAACATAGTCCGAAAGTGACGGTTTGGTGTGCAGTATCGTTCAAATGTGTGATTGGTCCATATTTTTTTTAGGGACACAGTGATTGTGACTGCAGCCCGTTATGTTGAGATGATAAACATCTTCCTGAGACCTGAGTTACGCAGACTACGACTTCCTGCTGAAAGCATTTGGTTCCAGCAAGATGGGGCAACCCCTCACACAGCTAAAGTAACGATGGACAAATTGCGCCAAATGTTCACAGAGCGCTTGACCTCACGGTTTGGGGACATGCCCTGGCCTCCGAGGTTACCTTATTGGAGCGTGTCCACCAAGAGTTCATGAACAGACTTGCAACATGTTACGAGCAAGACGGTCACCACATGAGAGATGTTATTTTTAAGGTTTGATTTCTTGAATGGCATAGTACTGGCTGTAAGAATATGAAAACAAAATTTTTTACGTTGAAAAACAAATGTGTACTACTCATTTAAAAACGTCAGGTTCCCGTGGACCACCCTGTATATACAAACTCATATATTTTAGTTCTGAGACCTATCGCTAGATGCCAATAATAGGCTAAAATGTTTTCCATCACCGTTAAATGAACCTTCCCTTCCATGATATAGATAAATAATGACATAAGTGCACTTACTTATCGTTTCCACGAGAGTTCTTGCGTTGAACATCCGAGGAAGAGGAAGATTTTTTCTGCATTAGTTTCAGCAGTATTGGGGTAGGATTTGCTAACTCGCTTGCCACAGGAGATGAACTAGATTAAAAAAGACATGAATTCAATAATGGAAATAATTATACATTTGCACCGTCACAAATCATAGAAACGACTGATTAAAACACACTAATAAAAGTTTTAATAGATATTACTCACTTGGGAAGTGAAATACGTTCCTCAGACTTCCTGTCTTTACCCTTCTTCTTAGCGAGGCGTTCCCTCAAAATTTTCTCCGGATCACCAGCCAACACTTGAGCCCAGTTGAAATCTTCAAAGGATGCATTTGCCCCTTTGTCTACGTTCCTTGTCACTCGACTAGTAATTCTGCAAGTGGTAAAAAGAGGGGTTATGCTTAGTCAATGTAATTAAAAACTTTAATTCGTTTAAAAAATAACTTACCATGTTAAGATTAAAACAAACAAAGTTAAATTAAGTGGGATTAATTCTCCAAGTTCCAAACAAGATGGAAATAAATGGTGAGAACTCTAGAGGGCCACCACAGAACCAAGAACAACCAAGAACCACTGGTTAACAATCAAGAATCTTGTTATTTCCATTAGATGTAATGGTACCTAGGACTTAACCGACTTAGTACAACTTTTTCTATCCAGGCATGATTTTTGTGAAACAATAATTTAAGGGATAACAGTAGGAGATGATTAATGAATAATAAAACATAACTAACTCGTTATAATCTGCGCACGGCTTTCTGTCACCAACGATTATCCTCTTTATTTTCTTGGGAGGCACGATGTTCTCTCTTTCTGCTATTCGCTAAAAGTATAGAAAAACCAGTGTTAGAACATCAAACATGGAACATTCAATCATTAAAGTAACGAGCAAGAAGAATAAAAATATCAAGTAAAACATGAAGTTAATGAGAAACATTATGAGCAACGAAGAAAAATAATGAAATATCACTTAGAGCTGATGACACAATAATACCTTGAAGGCTTTTCGGTCCAGCTTGGCATGAGAATCAAAAGTCATTTTCATATCACAAAGAAATCCGGCTTGAACAATCGCAGCTCGTAGCAATTTTTTAATATATTTGTAGTCGGGTTTAGTAGCGAACTCTAACGAAGAAATATATGCGAAGTAATATGATAATATTCCTGGAAACAGAAAGAGAAATTATTGTTGGGATATGGTGCAAAAATTTCGACCTGAATCGTTCTAATCACTTTTTATCACTAGCCTGAATGTATCTCTAGTTACTTATGTTGAGATTATGAGAATATAAGTCCTTACTAAGGGAAGGAGGGTGTGTGGGAAAGGCTGTGGCCAAGAAGGTATTGATGTCGAGCATCGCTTCTTCTTTCGCAGTTTCCACTTGCACAGGGTCGCTGAGGAAGTCCTGCCAAGGGAGAAGTCCACCTAACCAAGAGACCAGACAGTAACCCAGGGACTCTAGATCACTCCTCCTACAAATCACTGGAACACACACGGAGAAAAAGAACAAACAAGAATACGATTAAAAACCACAAATTCAAAATAACAGCACATACATTAAATGAATAAATAACAATGTATCCTTTCAAAACACATGTCCTTGAGACAAAATAAGTCGTAGAAAACGTATGGGGCTTTGCTCCATCACCTACCTGGGAAGGAATACTTACTGCAAAGAATCTGCAGATAATTTCAAAACCGATACTGGTGTAGAGCAATAATTCGGTAAAGCCCAGCTGGAATGAAGTTCTGATAGCTATGAAATGCTGTTGAACGAATGTACATACACAAACAAAGCACCCCAAGGAGCTCCTGAAGATGAGCCACCTAAAGTTAAATTGAATCACAACCACGCATTTCTCACCTTTTTACAATACGGTATGTACTTACGTCATCTTCGTCAAGAACATTTCTTTCAACCTGTGGAGATATATGCACATTGATGTTTAAAAAAATTCTTGTCTACATTCACCAGAATCTTACTTTTTACGATGATAGTGCAGAAATCACTGGTGCACCTCACAGCCCTTAGTACCAAGTATCTGAAAATTACCATGTTAACCTTTCTAGCAGTACCAACACACCTCTCAGAAGCAACGGACAATCGAAGTTTGGGTGAAAAAGGAAGGTATGACAGCGAAAAGTGGATGTCTGACAAAATACTCGTATATTTTGATTAGATGCACGATAGAAGAAATACACACATCAAATCTCACTCTTAGTTTCATTGTATTTTTGTGAAATGAAATTATTGTCCAGAAGCACAGTTTAAGAGTGAACCAATAATACAGTTCATCACAGCGGTGACACTTAGCACGGAGATGGGGCAGCCCCTTCGGAAGTTGAACTGAGGAACATAAAAATCAGTCAAGTCAGTTTGGGTGGGGAAGTGGTTACTGATCAGGGTGGTTGTGAAATTTTATCCTCTATACAGCTTCACTTGTTACGAATTTTGAAAATCGTTAAACAGAACACGTTTTGGAGTTATGTTCTACAAGATCAATAGTGGGAATACGTGTAGCAGAATATCATGAACGGACTGAACCCGGACCAAAGAGTGGCAGCAACAAAACTCAGGTGAAAAGTGAAGGAGGCTTACTAGTTCTGATAGAAAAAATCGATAAGTATAACAACATCTAAATGAAGGGATATAATATATCTAAGCATAAAACTGTCTAAGCAAAACCAATCAAGATATTGACTTATTTCAAAACAATTATTCAACCATAAAAGCGTGCTTCTTTAGCAAATTAGAAGTGAAAACAGCTGAAACTCACACCTTCCATTTCTTAGGGCACAATAATACAGGGCACGTTCGGCACATTCTCCATGCGTGATGGTAGTGCGAACTGATTCGGCCAAGTTTGAAAATATTTTCGCAACCAAATGTACCTCCAAAAACCCAATTTCTCACCGCCTTCCGTGCTAAACGTCTCACAATGCTCAATCCTTCTTTTTCAATTTCTACTCATATACTTACTTTTGCCTGGTAGCTCGTGTATGGGCGGTAACAGGCCCAGAACCGACAGGTCTGATCACCACAGATACCCGCGGGTTCGGAACGAAGTTATGGCTCGCCAACGAAAAAATGATAATAAAAACATATGGTAAGTAATGCATGCATTACTACAGGGACGTCCCTATGAATGGATTGCACACAATTTTGATGAGAGTTAAAATAAGAGAAAAACAAAAAATATCAAGAATTCTCGGAATTACCCTTTCTCCCATGACGGATTGTAAATGCTGGGCTTAGCAGTTTTTTGTTGAAGTTATGGACGTGTGCAATCATTTTTACAGTGTGTGTATCTCAGAAAGTGAGGAAGTGCAACTGCTACACTATGGAATGTAACGTTTACAGTCAGGCTTTGTAGGGGTTGCACGCTAATATTTGGAAACATTTCTGCACCGTTTTAACCTACTAAACCGGTCAATAAACCATAGATATTGGCAGACACGAACTCATAACTTCCATCAAAGAGATGAGAAAGGTAGTATCACGGCTACAGAGAATGATTAATCAAACTTTTTGGACTGTAGGACTCGAAAATCACACACCAATCAGGCTTTCTTCCATTTTAACTTGACCAGGCACGTTATTGTTGTTTCACAGAAAAAACTATGGTTTCATTTCATTCGACGTACTGGTACAAGCTAACAAGAGAATGATGAAACTTGAATTGTAAGTTAATTGGGGGAAATTTTTTATTTTTATTTTTTATAATTATGTTTTATATAGGTGCAATGAAAGATAGAGTTGAAGATGTAAAAAAGAAAAATACAATAAAATATCCTGATTAGTTTGCTGAGACAGGTAAGTAATAATAACACAAGAGGTAATGGTAAGAAATGTAGAGAGAAGAATAGCTAAAATAGGACTTACCACCCTTGTGAGAATCGCGGGATGAGAATTCCATGGTGCCTGCATTGGCCAACCTAGGGTCTTGGACGAATTCCTTGTGGGTGCCATCCCTGTTTTTGTACCGCTTCACAAGCCCATAGTCAATGAGATAGACAGGGGCGGAAGACTCATCGACAGAACCAAGGACTAGATTCATCGCTTTGATGTCTGCGTGGATGTAGCCCTGTTCATGAACATATTCCAACGCTTCGACCTATAAGGATATTAATGGAGGTGTAAATTAAGGCTACTCTCAAATATTCCAACATAATTGGGATATGGAAACATCCATCAAAATATTCATCTTCAGGTAGAAGTGATAGTTCGCCAGACCAGCTGAGTTCAGTATCGAACGTCATTCGTACTCACTTAAACAGACAACTCGAATAGCATCAAGATCACAATCTTGGAGTTATTAGGGAGAATATTCGAAGCTACCACTAAAAACATGAGTTTTCCACTTATTATGAAACGCAATAGCTGTTTTGTCAGGCGAACCCTTGAAACAGGAGATTTCATTTTCTGGAGGTCAGTTATTGATCTTTACCAACTTTAGACAGTGACATAAATATACGTGAACATATATTTCGCTTTTTTTCCATTTCAGAAAACAAATTTCAAGCAGATTACATAACTTTCACAAAGCCCTTAGGAAGAATTGGGAAAGTAAAAGTCTACAAAAGTCTACCTGATCACTGCATAATGTACTGACTGCGCTCAAGAAATTGTTTGATCTGTGGATAAACAGGAATTTCTCCAAGTCTGGAACCGAGACACCTTGAAATAGAGAAGTAAGGTGAGGTAATGGTACCTAGTTGATAATGTGAAGTTTGAAGACGAATGTATAGCGCTGACCTAGGATCACCCGGTCACACGATCTGCTTTGGACTTTGCAACTCCTAAGCTGGCCTTTACTTATTTTTGGTAAATATTATACACATTGCAAGTAGGGCACAAGACTAAGAGCAATCGTTCTGCCACTGCAGCATGTTGAAGCAAGCATCCCAAAATACACAAAATGCTATGAAAAGCTATTTTCACTAGGAAAATCAACAATTCACAACCACCCAATACCCATTCTACGACTGTGGGTGATGCCTAAATACTCATTGAGATATTTATCGAAGGTCTTCGATGTCAATATGTACAGTCTCTGTACCTACTACTTAGGATATCTCTGCCTCAAGCATCTCATATTTGGAGCCTCATTTAACGAGGACAGGCAGTACGTATCTTCTATTACATCAATGGGACTAATCATACTGTTTAATAGACAAACGGGTTATAAAACAACGGACACATGAAGTGAACCTTCAATGCAAGTAAAAATACTGTCAGTTTGAAAGAAAATAGTCAGATACAAAGTAGTAGTGCCTAAAACCTAAAAAAAAACACGGTGCACGGGCAGAGTTGGGAAAATTGTAACTACAAAAACAGATACAGTTACTAGCAGGTTCAGGTAATTGTGTCAGCTCGCAATTACAGTTACAAGCCCTACAATTGCTTTTTTGGGTTGGATACTTTTATGGATACTGCAAATGTATCCGAAATCCACGGACAGATACTTGCTGAATGAAAGTAACTACAGATACAGACACAGTTATTTGTAAGTGCTACCATAGCTGTATCTAGTTAATTTTTCGGATATAATCACAAAAATCGTCCCAATTTGGCTGGATTTCGGAAAATTGACCCCTTATTACACACCTAATCGCAGTTTTGGAGTCAGAGAATGAACGGGGAAGTAACAATTACAGCATGGTTACGGAATGCATTTTCAGAGAAACGTGCGGTTTTTGGATTTTTACTTCTGCAAATCGGAAAATTCGGAAATTTCGACAGAATCCTTCGACCTCCAGAATTTCCTGCATAACTTTATGGACACCACACTGTACTGACGGGATTTTCGCTCTAGGACCAATAAGAAAAATCTGAAATTTTGTAAAACAAATTCTAAAAGCCACAGATGTATACAGTGAAAATTTCAATTTTTCTTATTGATCTTAAGGCGAAAACCACGTAAGTATGGCGTGCAGTGTGCAAAAAGTTATACAGGAAATTCTGGAGGCCAAAGGAGTTTACTATCAAAATTTCAGATTTTTCCGACTGTGCCAAGGTTCAGTTTTGCGTATTTGCAGAAAAACCAAAAACCGCTTGTTTTTCAAAAATGCATTCCGTAGCCATGCTGCATAACTGTAATTTGTTACTTCCCCGTTTCATACTCTGTAGACTCCATAACAGCGATTAGGTGTACAATAGGGTCAGTCAATGTTCCGAATTCCAGTCAAATAAGGACAATTTTTGTGATTGTATACAAAAAAGTAACTAGATACAGATACAAGTAACTGTATCTGGACCCGTAGTTACTTTCCCTCGGCAAGTATCTGTATCCACAGATTTTGGATACAGTTACAGTATCGTAAAATTATCTGTAACGGTAGATACAAATACCTAGTGACTGTAACTACACCTTCACAATTCCATGCGTGTAACTATACAGTAAATACAATGAATATGATAAATTGACTGATTTTGGCACCTTTTTTGGAAATTGGGAATTCATCAAACTTGCAAGAAGTACCCTAAAAAGTATCTAGATACCCAAGTAACTAGATACTGACCACCTCTGGGCAGGGGTGCTTTAACGTCACCAGTGTGCGAAAGTTTGAAAAATCATGGAAAGAAAACTACTCATCGTAGGAGAGTGCGGTTTATACCAAACTTATTAGGATGGAATTTTCTTCTACTTAAAAATAGTTAATATACCTTTTTTGCAACCATGGGTAACGTTCAATGAAAAACTTTGTTATACACAAACATTTTTTCAATGAGATACACGTGCTTGTTTGTTTTAAAATTTTAAATGAAAGCCGATGAAATTCAAAAATGTAGACACCAAACACACAAGTGTACGATAAGTAGTTTCCTTTATATGAATTTTCAAACGTTTGGCAAAAAAATCTAAGACATCACACCACTCTCGCCTGGGTGGGACCCCCCAGCCAAGTGTATCGTCATACTTCGCCGACATTTTGAAATATCATAAAAGGAAAACCACTAACGAAGAAAAGTAAGGATATTGTCGAAATTAAAATCTACTTTCATTTAAAAATTGTTAAACGCAAGTTCAATTATTAAACGCAGAGACCAATGGATAATTCGCATTATATTTTAAATTTATTATGTAATAGAAACTTACAACATGCACTGCTAGAGTGAAGGCTGTTTTGATGTGGAATTTATTGCCGTGTTTGATGAGCATCGATTCGATGCTAGCTCCATATTTGGGCATGATTATGAATCTCATTCGTTGGTCTCTGAAGAAACAGGTCCCAAACGAGTATATGTGAGGAACACCGAACCATCTAAGTCCACGAGATTGAATCCACTCTTGGACTGAAACATCATATAAAAAACAATTAGGCTTATGGGTACAAACATACAAACATACTATGAAGGATGTCTGCAAATATAATCATATATTTTTAAGCGTGGAACATAAATACATACTTAACTGCTAAAAAAATACTATACGGACGCCAGTAACCAGACTCATGACCACGTTTGTTTGTGGTTATGAAACACTGCGTAATACATTCAACGATATTCCAAGATCATTCTCATTAACATATTCATTCAAGCAAGTTCCACGTCCTTCAATGTTTAGTCGTTTGGCTCTAAGCGGAAACAAAGAGGGGTATGACAAGGCGAGAAGAGCAGTTTTTTCTTCTTTTAAATTAATCAAGTCACTTTATTGTGGAGTACACTTTCAAGTTTGTACTTATCAGACTTATAAACTAAATAACGATTGTGGTATAGTTTCTACTCAAGGGAAGTTATACACTATGGGCGTGTTTTTGAAGTTAGCATTTGTCTTTGGCTTAGATACACTAAAATAAATATAGCATTCACGAATCAGCAGGAACGAATTGTGCAAGCGCATAGACGAATTGGTTTCAGAAGGGTTAAGTACATTAGGCAATTAGTATTAAGGGGGACTTAAAAGTATGGAGTGAGTGCGATAACCTAGACTGGCCACAATGGATGTGACGTGGTCATTTCAGCTCAGTTTGTTATCTTAAGTAATGCCCAGATATTTCAAAGTTTCACTTTCTAACACAGTTTCGTAATTAAGAGGTCAAAAGCTGGTATTATAATTCCACAAGTGAAGCATATCAGGCTTGCTTTGCCAGGGTTGGATTTTCTCTTCAAGTTTGAACTCCATTAGGAAGACTACACACTCTTACAGGGTTGCAAGTGCTAGTTCTGCATCCATATATCGGGACAGAACTGCTTGATCGTCTGCAAACTGGTTCATTGTTATGCCTGGCTGGTTTGGAATACAATGATATTTTGTGAACGATGCAATGGTTCATATTTTATATGACATTCTTAAGTGTTTCAAGTAGAACTGAAAAACAGTGTTTGTATTTTGTCTCCAAAACCCGAAAACCGTAGTGAAATTCCCGATGGGTTAATATAAATTTAATTAAAACGATCACCAATGCCAATGACACGATTTGTTATTGGAAGGACGTGAAATGGATAACCCATCGCACCAAAATCTGCGCGCCAATCAATAAATCATTCAGAATAATGTGAAAAAAATATTATCAACAGTTTTTTAAAATGAAAGAGGCGCTGGAAGAGTATGAAGACATTTGATGTCTCGTGGCCAAAAATCATTGAATCCACTCTGCAAAAATCTCAAGTTTCGCGGTTTCATGTTTTTAAATTTTTGTGTGAAATTTCCAAGTGATTCCAATCTCTAAGAATGGGGGACGAAGACTGCATGAGTTAATATCTGGCTGTGGGAAACAAACTAATATAATGTGAATTGCGAAAACGAAAAATCTATAAATCGTTGGTTTATCATATTTTATCAAGCCAGAAATCTCCATCACTTTGACGAAAAGGGGAAAAGTTCGAATGAGAGAATTGTTGACATGCATAAAATAGCATATTAGTTAAATATAATACTTACTGGTAGTAGTCTTAGCTGCTCGTAGATAGAAATTTCTCTCCACAAAAAGAGGCCCACTGGTGTAAGGTTCCTGCAAATAAACACATTAGAAGAATAGTACAACAATAACATAGGTAATGTAAGGACACCAACAGCAAGCCCCATCTATCGGTGACGTTACGAAGCAGCCAGTGAGTGTGATGCTTGCGGTGACTTATACTAAAACTATAAAGTTATACTTGATAACTTCCTCTCAAGAATATTTAGAACTCCCGTAATATTCTCTGGAGCAATACATCTTATTTTCCTTGAATAAACCATAAAACTATTGCCTTAAATTTGTGTACCTATTATTTTCTCCTTACTCCTTGATATCAGAGTAATATAGAAAATCTTGGTGCTATTTGCAGCACAAGTTGTCCTTTGTCACAGAAATGACTCTGAGGACGTAAAAATTGCAAAGTTCCAGTCTTGCAGTATGATCGTATGAGCGGATTTTCGTAAATTATCGTTTTACGTTGTGTTAAGTGTTTGTGTTAAGTGCACTTTGAGTGCAAAGAAATTTTCACTACCACTTTTATGGTAAAAAAAGTTCTAAATAATATTCTAATAATAATACGCAAAAAAGATTTTAGAATTTTAGCTTTTTTGTAGTTTTTATTGGATTTTCAGCAACAATTAATGAAATTTAAGTACATTTTTCAGCATACTTTAGAGCAAAAATTTTCAATGTTCTAGTTCATCGTTTATAAACGCATATCTAAAATTATTTGAAGAATCTATTTTTAGCCATTTTTGGAAATTTGACCAATTTAATATGCTTAAAAAGTTCCAGTCCTACAGCACAATCGTATGAGCGAATTTTCTAAAGTTATCGTACTATATTACGTTACATTATTATGACAACTGAGGACGTTGAGTGAAAATAGTTATAATTTTATGACAAAAAACTCATTATAAATTATATTCTGCGATTCTGTGACAGATTTTGTGTATCCACGAATCCTGCATAACTTCCAAGATGTGTTTATAAGAGTTTAAGAAGATTTCAGGGATAATTATAGTCACAGATATCCCCTATGAAATTCAATGCTCGCGGGTAACACTTGCGGATAATTAAAGACTTTGAAATACAGGAAACCTAAAGTTCTCGAAATGGCCCTGTTTCGCTCTGATTGGATAGGTCAAGAATGAATGCGAGATGGTTCTCTATGCACGTCATCATTGTAAGATCAATACTATCTACTGCGCACGCAACTACGTGAAATCTTTGTAAGGCTGGACGTCCACTGGACACGATTTCGCGCAAAAAGCCGTTCACGCGAATTCGCCCATGTTCGTTAGTTCACCACTTCGCAGGAAGGAAGCCCGTTCACTGTACACGAACTCCGGGTAGAAACGCTTCAGTTCAGTTGCTCAATTCGATTCGTGAATCGTGTTCTTGTGAAGAATATTGAATTGTTGACGTCAATTGCCACTAGCAGAGAGTTTATGGCAACTTTACACATTGACGTCTCAAAATCAGATAAGAAGAAGGCGAGAACGAAGAATGGGCATGCAAGACAAAAGAAAGGGGTTTTTTTTTCCTGAGGAGGCATTAAGGAGAATGGGCTGTGGAAGAATAAATTACTGCAAGACTTGTCGCCAGAGTAATTTTTCAATTATTTTCGAAGGAATGGCACATTTTAATAAACAGGGTGAACAGCAAGTAGATACAAAAAAAAAAATTACGTAAAATTACATTAAAAAAATACAGTGAATTGCCGCAACTGCATGTCTTTATCTCAATCCATTCTGGATGATTTTTTAACAGTTTTTAAAGAACACCGTGTTTTCATCCTCTTAAACTTGAATTTCTCCACTTTAATTCATTTAATGTTAACATTTGACAACATTGTCGGAATCAACATTAAATTTTCTATAAGCCTGGTGCACTTTTCTTCAGAAAATCTCCATCTATAGACCACAATAGCAGCTCAAACACAAACTATTTTGAAAAAGTAAAATTTCTGAAAATCTTTGACTTAAAAAAAAAAAAAAAAAATCCAGTAAACAGGCAAATTTCATGAAAACTGCTTCATTTAATACTCTTTCCATCGGTATAGCCAATTTTACTTTTACATTGCTATTTGAGGAAGAAAATTTTATTTTAATGTTAACAAATGAGGTTTATGCAGTGAAATCGATTCTGCACCTACAAGCAGTTCACCCTCTGTTTTGTCGAAAGTAAAGGACTTTTTTACGATTCAGTTAAACATTTATTATGCTACTATTATTCATTATATTATTTTCATTATTTTTTTTTAATTATATTATTTTCATTATTATTTTTTTAATTATTTTATTTTCATTTTATATTTATTTTTATTGTTTATTATTATTTATTTGTTCTGGGCTATATGCCCGTGTTATTCTTCAAATAAATAAACAACATTACCATCAACAATATTACAATACACTACAATATAATCAATAAAAATAAAATTAAAAAGAATGAATAAAATAAAACAAACCAACAACTATATGTTTAATTAATTTCTTCCTACAAACGCAGTTCCGCATATGATATTGGGGCAGCTTTTGGTTCCATAATGCTGGTCTTTCTTGCACCAGAACAATCAATTTATCAAGATCGATACTGAATATGGCCAGTAACGCGCGTCCGAACTCAAGCGTAAATACCGCCCCCAGTGGACGGGCTCCCGCCAAAAACCTCTGCCAGAAGACAGGCGAACTCTTCGCGCAAAATCTCGCAAACTCCCATCCAATGGACGGTCAACCTAACACGAATAACTTCCTCAATTTCTATGTCTGATGATTTTCAGGGATTGCGTGTGTAGTGTTCTAGATAGTCATTAAACCAAATTTTCTTCATGTTATGCATATGCATAACAATAAATACACCATAAATACATTATAAAGTAAATAGTTCAAAATTCTACCCAATAACACGGACGAATGAGCACCCGTGTAAGTATTATTATAGATAATTTCTCTCGTAAAATTAAGATAAAAATTCCGTTGTTTTACATTTCAAAAGAAAGAATGAGTTTTCAAGATTAAACTTATTAAGATTTAAGCATATTGTGAAGCTCTCTCCATAAACTTACCATTTTAACAATGAAGGACGTATCTGCGGACACGGGCTTCAAAACATCATCAGAAGCTGAAACGAATACATTATAAATGAAAAACTCATTCAATAATAAATTTAAAAGGCTGCGCAAATGCATTTCATATGAGATACCCTACAAATGCCACCTCTATGTGACTACCAAAAATTTCAAGATAAAATTTGGACTATGCAGTTCACGATTGGCAATTTCCTACGCACTAGTTCATCGCTTGGTTGAAAAACTAATAAGGTGCGACTCACAACATACAAATATGATTTTGGAAGGTATTTTTTCTTCCTTCCATCTATTTTGGCTGGGGGTTACTCCGGTGCCGTACAGAAGCTGGTTGTACGGCTGGAAAGGGACTAATACGCCAGTGCTGGTGGCATGCAAGCGCCAGCGCTTGTAGCGAGCATCTTGATCACCAAACTGTGTACATCACTGTATACAGTCCAACTAATTGTTATTAAAAGGATTAACATAGGACATTCTTTAATTTTTGAGATGCGAGCTTGCGACCATCCAGCCACCTGCACATGCACATCATTCCGATCAATTTGTCCAACCAAATCTACATTTTGCTAAAAGGATTGATTTAGGATAATTTTTCATTTTTGAGATGAGAGCATCTAGCCACCGAAAAAAAGGCAAACTCCGAGTCTGATTTTCAGGGATTGTACGGGTCAGCTTCTAGACGGCCACCTATAACTTTCATTGTCATCGGATCAATAGTAGTATGTGTGCATACCCAAACGTGAATTTCTTATAACATCGATTCCTCATCATCTATAGGTCCGATTTTGTTCAATCTCGGGGAGTAGTTGGGAATATGTTCCATGAAACTTCCCTATGAGTTATATCGCAATTGGTAGAGTAATAACTATTGTGGTTGCGTAAAACTAAAATTGATTGACTCGGACCAAAATTCCGAGGCTAATGGAACGATTCTGAAGAAATTGTCAATTATTGTGCGGGTTGTGTTATTATAATGTTATATTTCGCATTCAAACATTTCGACTCGAACTTAATTTTTCAACTAATTCGTTACGACCATTACGTTACAATACATACATGTGAGGAAGCTAAACTGCCAACCAAACATCAAACTTGCCGTTTTTTTATGTGGGGGGGGGGGGGGGGGGTTTCGCTAGGCAGAAGATACAATTTTTCCTTTGAAGCCTTCAAAAGTTACTGAAGATTCAACGGGGAACTAGCTTGGGTCATAAATCCATTATTCTCCATCGTATATGAATAATCCCCAAGCACCTTATCTCAATTCACTTATCGGTTAGGAACACTCTAATGTTACCGTGATACTGAACTTCGTCAAAACGAGAAAACTAGTAGAAACCAGTGTAAGCTCGACTATAACCACTATTAGGGCCGGTTTATCAATAACATTTATCCAATGAATAAGAGGGATTTATCAAAGGATGGCGTTATCCTCTAGATAACACAATAGGGGGTGCTTACCCATCCCTAGTTAAACCCTAACTGGCATTTCAATTCATCTGGTCACTGGGCGGCTGGATAACAATTATTATAACTGGAGGTTAATGAGATATCTAGACCTTTCTAACCTCGAACAAGTTTATTAATTCACAAAAATCTTATTTGAATCTCAAGTTTGTCTTTATTTTTGTACCTTCAAATGGATATATTTGGGGTTTTGTCTTCAAATAGAAGATTCTATCGTAGCAAAATTTGTTGAATTGAAAAGAAGACTGTATATACCTAGCAAGACCCCGTGTAGATCACCATATGGGACGAAAGCGTATTTTTATTGAAGTTTCGGTTGGACAAAGATACCGTTCTTTACATTCTAACATAAAACGAAGATAAAATTAAGACCACAACTTACTGATCACAATAATTCATTCATAATAAATCAGGTTGCAATATCGCTATTCGTATATGTATTTCTCTCTCTAGAAATTAAGCAAACGGCAAAAATGTGGTGGTTTCAAATTTGCCTAGGTTGATAACATCAGAGGACACTGTTGTGGAAATAACGTCAGACCTGGTTTTTTTTAATAGTCGATCCATGAAGAAAATGTAGCTCCTACTCTACTCTGTGGTAGCTCCATGTGTAAATCGCCTTTATTTTGCCACCTACGGACACCAATGAGGATGCTAACGGCGCTATCTGCCAGACAGAATTTATTTGAGGAATAATTTTATCTGCCAGGTTATTCGGCATAGATAAACAACTCACATTCTTTATCTGTAGTATAGAGCTATACTCGTTATAACTATTCTGCAGTTAATGTAGATAATTGATAAACCGGCTCTTAGAGAGATTTTACACAGATCAGTTTTTTGCTTAGTTCAGTTGTCTGGAGTTGTCCACACCCACATCTCAAAAATGAATAACATCATGCAGTCAATCCCTTAGTAAAAATTCAGACAAGTTGGACATATAGATTAATCTATAACATGTAATATATGGTGGCGGGACGATAATGGAAAATACCCCAGGGTCCCAGACCAAATGTGACTTATTAGAGGTAAATAATCATGAACTGCCAGTAATGTTTAGGTCATAACTATCACGAAGTATGAAAATTTTGAATTTCGCATACCAAGGAAGATCTCTCCAAATGCACCAAGCCCGATGGTCTTGCCTAGCCTCCATTTCTTCCCCGTCACATCTTCAATAATCGCAGCCCCTCGCAAATCTGGTGCCTTGAAACTGGTCACAGGACTCTTCCTTTTGTGAATCGTCATGTTGTCACAATACCTAGGTGCCATTCCTAAAAATAAATTTGATGGTTCAAATAATTCAATTTATTATACATAGTGATGATAGGAAATAATGAAATTAGGAATCAAGAAGTAATCTATCATACACAGATGCACCAACGCCCAAGACTTCAATCAGTGCATTCTATTTAATTAGTCTGCTACTTACTATATTGTGAATTTCTGTTTCAGTATGATTATTAGTTTTATGTCACCAGCGATTATTCTTTTGTTAATTATTTTATAATGTTCTTGTCCTAGGCCGCTTCCGTGTTATAAGGAATTTAGGTCTCGATGGACCTCACTGGAGGTAACTCTGTTACACTCCTCCCCTTAAAGACTTACTCGATTGAAGATCAAGTATGTTAACTGGGTGGAATAATTAATAGCTGAGAACTGATGCTCATTCATTCATAAATAGCTGCATTGGCGATTGAGGATGGGAAAAAGAGAAATTAAAACGGGATGGATTGTCAATGAATCTTCATACGAAGTATTCATTGAACAATCGAGACAAAACGGAGGCTCAACTATGGAGACTTATATCTTAGGAAAATAAAATTAATATAAATTAATTTGCCCAACATTGGGGACTTAAATTAATATGCCCAACTTTGGGGACTTAAATTGTGCTCTAACCTGGTAATTGACATATAGCAATACTCAGGTGGCTAAAAATTGAAAATATAAATTGGGAATAAAAGAGAAATTATAAGTCAAAGACCAATGAAATTATTTATATACCAAAGGGTGATAATGAGAATTCCTTCTGGAACCCCGGGCCATGTTTCTTCTGAAACATTAACGCCCCAAAAATAGTGGATTGGACTACTAGGCGTCAGCCGTGCATAATCCAAACCACGCTCTGCTACCATATAAGGAATTTAGGTGCCCCCCCCCCCCCCCCCAAAGGTGCAATGGGGGCCTAAATCCTCATAAAAAGGTAGAGGAGAGTAAAGAGCATCCCGTCAGAGAGATACCACTCCTACTAATAGCTTTTAATGAGCCATGTTCGGAGTAGATTGGTTTCCAGTCACCTGGAAAGCCCATCCAACGCCAAACCCAGCTGCTAAAACATTCGAGGACAGGCCGCGACCCCCGTTGTTTCATCAACAGGACGCCGACAGCGCTACCTCTGGTGCCCTGACGGAACCTCGATGGACCTCACAGGAGGTAACTCTGTTACAGTGTACACTTGAATGTTCACAAGAGAACACCAAGTCCGTGAGCTCCTCCTCTCACAGATCGTATCTCCTTGAAGGTAAGAACTACTGTGCGTATAGCGATTAACTATTACTCATACCCCATTGACTTATATCTATACCTTAATTAATATCCTTCCCCTACCCTCATCCTTCTTACCTACTATTGAATTATATTCAATATCTCTTGACATCAGATCCCTCTCCTCTCTATTTCTTCCTTGGAGCGCCATTTAAAAAAATTGGTATTCAAATTGCCAAGAGATAAAATCTCGTATCTCATTTAATGAACCTTAGGACCAGTTGTACAGTTCATCGTTTAAAACGTTCAGTGCGGAATTTTTTAGTACACCCACCTCACCAGGAGGGACCGTTTTTTCTTATAACACTCATACATTCCCCACATAGGCGGGGAGTGTATGATGATTTTGGCCCATCAGTCATCTTCAAAAATATAGATCCCAACCTAAATTACTCAGTGAGTAATCAATACAATAGAATAAGCCGCCTAAACAAGGATGAAATAGTATTCATTAGCTGTAACTGGCCGACATGCAACTTCGGATGTACCTAAGTACCTATGAACAGATGGCGGCCTGAATACACAATGACGACCAGTAAAATAGATATTCAGAAATTTATTTTCGCAAATTATGTCATTTAAGGAGTAATTACAACATCTTATCTTGATAATAGAAGATAAAACAGAAAAAAACGGCGCTGAGTAGACAAAAAGTGATAAGCGATGGCTTGACACTTGATATAAAGATGGTAAAAAAAAAGAAAAAAAGTGAAGAACAGAATGGTACTTCAAACAACGCATTCTAGTGGTAGTTGGGACTAAACTCCAAGGCAGAACAACTGGGTTGAGACCTTTCTGTCAGGCGGGAAGAAGAAAACGCAGTTGGAATTCAAAAATCTTCGCCATGCCACTTATGCGTAATCCGCACGGGATGTATCAAACAGACCATCAGTTAACCACTGTTTAATCACAGAACTCTGTTTAAATGACAAATCGCTGTTAGAATGCTGTACTTGTACAGTCTCTCATCAGTGCAGTTAGGTGAAACAGCTGTTTGAGCAGTTGATTTTATTTGATCGGCTGTTTAACAGTGCGTTCCGAATCACGATCGCAACGCCACTTTCTCCACTTTTGCCCCAAAATAGACGTCATTTGCCGTTCCGTTTCCTGCCATGATCGCCCATTTCGCCACATCGATGACGTCACGGATTTCTCCCACCCTTAAATCTTCCATCTTCGACCCACGTCTGGAGCTGGGTCGGCGTGGTCGTTGTGATAAGACGGGCGATAGGATAACATATCGCAAATGAGCGTGAATTTTGACATTGACATGTCTTGATTTTGACATTGACATGTCTTTACTTTGGCACTTCGACAGAAATCGTTCACCATTCGTTTGAAAGCTCTCGATTTATCACGCATTTCTCTCGTAGGTACTTGCTCTTGGTATTTATGTCGCCATTTTATATTTAAAAATGTAAGTAATGGATGTAGTAAACAATGCCGCTTGTTTTGTTGTTATTAGTTTCTACATTAGAAATCACTCCGAGAAAACGCCAAAATGAAGCCGTGGGTAGAGATAATTGCTTTATTACAAGAGTTTATTGAAATCATTGAAACTGTTACAATTGTGATGAAAATTATTGTTTTGAATATTATTCGTCAAAATTATTTGTTCAAAATAGAATCCAACATATTAATGTTCATTCTTGAACTAAAGGTATAAAATGTCCCAATGTGTTGCAGACTCGTATGCAACACAAAGTCGAAATGTGTAAGATAACGTAGGTACGTACATTAATATACATTACAATAATTGGAGCCGATTATTGAGTAAGTACCTGTAGCGAATAATGATGGTATAAACCCCTTCATGGTAGTCCGTTTTGGCTCATTATGTATTTAGTATGATTAGTATTACAGAAAAGCAAATTGTCTACCTACTAAGGTCTTCATAATCGAAAATTTCTAGTTATTCCCAAAAATCAAGAACCCTGAAAATAGGATGATATCTACGTACGCGTTTCGTGATTACCAATAGAGATGTACTACCTACCTATCCAAAATGTGCCTTAAAAAATCGTTTTAAATTCGTATAGTTGAACAGTAGGTAGGTTCCTAGTTGAATATATCAATATTTAGTAATATATGGACCAATTCTATAAATTTCATTTTATACATTGAAGCTCAACCCTTTGTTTGAAAAAAAAGAAATTAAGTACATACTTAGGTAGGCAGGTACTACAACTAAAAGATCACTGTTTAAATAAAAGCGCGGGATGCGATAAATGCACGAGATGCGGGAGGCCGAGGGGAGAGGGAACTACCACCCCTCCGTGACGTCATCGTTGTGAGGGGAAGAGCCTTAACTGGATTTAACTGAAGTGGCGAAAGTGGCGTTGTGATCGTGATTCGGAACGCACTGTAAGCAAGCTGAGCATTACTGCACAAGCGCACTGGCCATCATAACCTTGACGCACAGGTAGGTTGCAAAGCCGTTACTTTGTTTATGTTGGCGCCTGGTTAATAAGAATTTATTTTTGAGTTCATAACCGTTTCTTCCAAAATGTGTGAAAGCAGAAGAGCTGCAAATTTCACTAAAAGCGAAGAAGTTGTCATAGCTCCATTATAGAGTTTCTCTCCATCAGTGACATGATTTGTGAGTTTCCTTAGTAAGAATATGGTCTGCTTGAACACCCTTGGTCACCGATCAGAGCCCCTGGTACTTCACCCCGTTCCATCATTCTTTCAATTTTAATTTGACGAATATGGATGTGTCGAGGGCAGACCCAGGCCACCTGACTACCATATTTCGATGGCGTTCAGTTTGAACCTTGAAAGGTTTTCTGAAGAGGCTTCAGAAACAGTTTTAACGTTCCCGCTGAATAACTTTTTCTATTTGTGTACAACTCTGCATACTTGGTTTCCGGTGAAATTGTCCTGACGTGGGTGCAATCAATACCACCAACACACCTGGGGATTCTGTATTTTGTATAGAATTCTCCCATCACTCTTCCAACCTCTTGCAATTTACTGTCTCTAACATCATTCGGGCTGTGCCAGTTTATATATGTCGTCACTACAACTCAAGACTTTCAATTCAAAAGGAGTAAAGATGTAAAGAGGATCAAAGATAAACTTCAACTACTTATTTAAACAGTACTAGTAGGCCCAAAAGTAATGCCGTTGTAACTACAAAAGTAGATAACTCTGTACTTAGTAGGTAGATGCATAGTGAAATTGCCTTTTTGAGGAACGTTGCTCTAAAACAAATTTTCTCCTACAGGTTCGGGGTGCATACATTCTGAATATATATAGACTGAAATATCTGGAGACGAAGTTTCAATTTTTTAAATTACTTCCTTACCCAAGTTTTTCCTATGGATCACTGACAAAACTAGGTAAAAATACAGTTTTTCTGCGATTGAAGCGTCAAGTTTATTGTACCCTAGGAGCTTCCGGGAATTTTTCATATTTTTTCAGTGATCATAGTCTCATTTCTTGATGTCTATAGAGGGACTCTACGTTGAAAGAAAATTTTTTGGGCGTTTTAATAGTCAGAGCATACGACTTTTACCGAAAAACGCTGTTTTCGAGAGATAATCAGCTCGCAAGTTACCCCTCAACTTTCCTCGCAAAACGGATCGAATGGATGCATTCCTGACATATTCAATTAACAAAATGTGAAGGAATTTCTTGCGACAACGGTCGACCCCATCCAACAGACTCCTTTAACGAACAAGTTGCAGTAATTTCCAGTGCATTTTAGAGAATTTTCGTGGATGAAACTATTGCAATGGCTCTACTGAAATGAAATTTCATTAATTTTTTATATACATTTTATGTTATATAAACTAAATAAATAAAGTCAGTTGCCCAAAAGTAAGGTCTTCCTACCGGCTTTTCCTTGCGGAAAAGTTTGTAAGTATTATAAGAAAGGGCGATAGAGATTGAGCCTGTTATGAAGACTTTAGTTCACCCACAGTAAATTTCCAAGTATTATAAGAAAGGGCGATAGAGATTGAGCCTGTTATGAAGACTTTAGTTCACCCACAGTAAATTTCCATCATAAAAATTCCTGCATGAAATTTGAAACTCCTCACATATATTCCAAAACTAGACCAAATTCATAATAGAAAAAAAAAATCTGACGAGAGTAGTTAAAACATCATGATTTATCACTATTACCCCCTCCATTCATCCCCTTGCATAATGAAATTTGAAACTCCTGATATAATTTCCAAAACTATACAGAATTCATAGGTAGTTCAACAAAGAAAGAACCACGACAATCTGACGAGATTAGTTAAAATATCATGATTTATCAGTATTACCTACCCCCTCCCATAATGAAATTTGAAACTCCTAATATATAATTCAAAACTAGACCAAATTCATAGTTGACCAAAAAAATTATCACGAAAATCGGACAAGAATTGTTAAAACACCACGATTTATCAGAATTACTCCCTCTCGTGATGAAATTTGGAACTCCTGACATGCGTTCCAAAACTATATCGAATTCGTAATGGAAAAAAAAATAAGAGACGAATATGGGTCGAGATTTGTAGCTTAGGCAGTGCTTGAAAGAATTGGTAACAATCCCCTCCACCCCCACCTCGACACACAGCGTTACACAGCATTTAAATGATAACTTATTAGCGCTCAATTACAACAAAACCAACTTTATCTGCTTCTTTAACACTAAGAAATCTGCACCTAGTCAAGAACTAGTTATTAAATTTCACCAATGTGGCACTACCTCTAACTGTACCTGTAAAACAATGGAAAGAGTCTCCAACACTAAATACTTGGGGCTTATAATAGATGAGCAACTCCGTTTTACTCAGCATATTGAAAAATTATCAAACAAAATTAAACAATGTTCATATATATTCTACAGAGCAAGAAATACTGTAACTATTAAATTCCTAAAAATGTTATACTTTGCAATTGTACATTCCAGTATTACCTATGCTGCCTTCGCTTGGGGTGGCACGTATAAGTCGCACTTAACACCACTAGAAATATCACAGAAACTAATTTTAAAAATAATTTTCAAGAAAGCTCGACTTTACCCAACAGCATTACTTTACAGTGAATCTAACATGCTAACAATATCGCAAATAATTGCCTATCAAACGATTAAATTTTTTGTTAAACGCCAATCTCTATTAGTCCGGAATACTCCTATCCATAGTACTAGAACTCCGAATACTTTTAATGTACCACAAAAAAACAATACCCTAGGATTGTTACAAGCGCCGTATCGTGGACCAATTTTATTAAATCAATTATCGTATCATTTATTAGAACCGCCATTCACAGCTAAGAATAAAGACATGGGTAGTGGAAAATATTATTTAACTATTAATATACATTGTAATTTGAACAATTCGTACTTTATTTTATTTTGTACTGTTAGTATTATAAGTGTTTAATATTATTATTATTAGACTGGACTCATGATTTTATTATAAATTTTTACTTTATTACGAATATGCCCACGCACAAGATTTTCTTGTGTGGGTTTGTGAGAATACGTTTAATTATTCAAAGTTTATGTTCAAAGTTATTTTGTTTCAAATTTTATACATGTCCTGATCTATTTTGTATCATATCATTTTATTCTCCACAAATATACGCATTTTTAAAATTGAATTGAATTGACAGCAAATCCGAAATTCCCAAGGTTTGCTGCACAACTATACTAAAATTGGAATTGAACGAAATGAGATTCACGAAAATCGGTTGAGAATTGTAGCTTCCACAAAATATGTTTAAAAACACGTCTTTTCAGCTTTACCCCCTTTATTCCCCCTCTTCCATATTGGAATTCAAAATTTCCGAGGATAGTTGGATAACTAGACTGAAAATGAGGTCGAACAAAGAAAGAATCTTGAAAATCGGTAAGATTTGTGGAAACGGAAGTAAGTGAAACAACATTGTCTATTTCCACGAAAAATAAAGAGTTACAATGTTAAATCGATATCGACGGTTAGGCCATCATCAGTAACAAACTTGAAATAGACAAAGTTTTTTCACTAACTTCTGTTTTGAAATGGGTTTCCACAACTTCGTCGCGAGTGATTTAGTTCGTATGAGAATTGTGGCCTGGGCAGCGTCGACAGAATTTGTCACACACATCTGGTCTTAGAATTGTCTGAAGCGAATTCGTAGGCGGTTACTTTTTTTCTCATGCTTGGGTTGTCCCTCAACCCGGATCAATTCCAATAGGCTATAATTAACGAAGCCTTGCCTATAAGACGTAGCTTCAGAGGGACGTCGAAAAATCTAATTGTGTCTCTGTGTGTTACTAAATCACGTAAAAACTACAGGCCCCACAAAGCTAAAATTGTATATGGACATTCCCAATCCTCTATACTTACTTACAAACTCCTTCATCGAGAACTCGGTATTCCCTATCGACGTCGCCCGGATAAACAACTTTGTAGGTAATTGAGGAAAAACCGGACATGCGTCGAACTTGTCACGTCAAATGTGGATTGGGTGGGTTCACGCGTAAAGAACTTTCGATAACGAATTCAACGATACCAAAATGATTTTGGTGGGTTGAGCTCATTCATAAAGATAAATGTTCAAAAATCTATATTACGCCTTATTAACTGCAGCAATGTTGGTCGGGAATAGTTTTACTGCAACTAAGGTTAGGTACCTATGTTGAATTTGTTATATTGAGGGGACGCTTGGTTGAAACTTGATTGAATTTAAACTGAAGCCTTTTTCGGAACTTCTGGGTAAAAATTACAAGGTACATTTGGGTAAAATGACCCGTACATGTGGGTCCGTGCAACGCAATCGGCTAGCATTTATATAGTTTTGTTGTGTAGTATATAGCAATACGTTTTACATTTAAAAACCTATTATATTCGACGATGTATTACCATGATTTTGGAGACATACATATAAATTATTCTTATTCATGGACATCCTCCCAGTTCGAGCCCCTAAGAGAAAGCTTTGACAGTCTGGGGATGCTGTCTGAGACCCACTAACCTTGACCAGTGCGTAAATGTAGACAATTGAGACAAAATGAAATGCTACAGAGTCAACTTCACAGTCTTACTCCACAGCATCCCCAAAGCCGACCAATTACGTTTGTAAGTTTATAAGGGGATGGAGGCCTGCCCCAGTGCCCCCTAGGTTGGCTATGGCAAGAGAAATGGGCGAATAAGGTGCAGCTTCTGCTGTGGCTACAGTGGTGCCTTGTAACACAAACTAGTACTCCAAAAAGCCCACAAGGCTTGCAGCAACGATGGATACTCCAATGAAATCAACCCAACGTATAGAAAACGCCTGACTCATGTAAGATGTAAGATTATCATATGACAGGAAGCTTCCGGATGGGGCCAAGGACCCAGAAGCAGAGTTAATTACCATTTCACAGCTGGATAGCTACTCTGCAAGTCCATTGGGAATGATCTACAAGTCCTCACAGGTTTAAAAAGCAGAATGAGCGTTACCCACGTATTTATTTTATATTTTTAAATGAAAATAGATTCAATTCTAAGAAATTTCACACCATTCGCACTCTCCTACGATGAGCTTTTCTTTCTAATTTTTCAAAGTTTCCTGCACTGGTGACGTCGCACTGGGCAGGGTGGCCCCTTCTCACCAGTGTGCGAAACTTTGAAAAGTCATGGAAAGAAAACTACTCATAGTAGAAGAGTGAGGTTGATGCCAAAATTCTTAAGATGGAATCTTCTTCCATTTAAAAATAGCTAAGTAGCTTTTTTCACACTCATGGGTATCGCTCATTACAACGTTAGCGATATACCCTGTTGAGCTTGCAGCTAACCCAAGGTCGTATCCTGAATGCAGGAGGGGTGACATATGATACCCCGGAGATGACAGCACCTCGCCTTGCGCCTATAGGACCGTGACACCTTCGTGGTACAGAGAGAAAACATACTCAAATATAAGTAAATACCCTGTGACACCATGAGGACAATCAGGCAGGGCGTGATGGCTTACATTATCCAGAAATGGGACTAGCGAAACGAGCGTTAGGCCGTTTACCCGTGAGTGTGGAAGAGGTATTACTAGTTTGCCAGTCGATTCCTTCCCACAATAATTTGTGTTTTCCTATGATTACCTAAGTTACGAGCGGTGGTTATATAAAAGCATCCCTCCCGCCTGTGAGGGCTCCTCCGTCCACCACCGCACTAAACTTTGAACAATTATCAATATCACGAGAAAAGAACCAACTTTCAGTTTAAAAACATAAAATCAGTACGTGTGGAACACTCATTACAGTATAGTAGGTACTATGCCATCTAAACACCAAAATGCGAAGCCCGTACGTCACCTGACTTCAGCCACTTGCAAGCCATACTTACCTTAGCCAGAATCTGCAGAATGGAAGCGGAGATGTTGTCACGCGAAACGATCAACAAGCACCTAGGTATGATTGTTATTTGTTTATTAATTATTGTCAGGAAGTTCTGAAGCTTAAATTTGTTTCGTTATTTTTTCATGTTGAGTAAGGTTTTATGGTAGTGTTTATTTCTATCAGACGGAATTGAACTACTGAGGGACGTCCTAAAAACAAGAACTTCCTTTAAATCATTAACATATTTCAGCTGTTAGAACGATTATGATGATGGGTGTTAACTAAATATTAGAAGCACCCCATCATCAATCATGGCCACAGGAACGAAAAGAACATTACTACTTTCTTAGCTCAAGTTTAGACATTCCATCCCGAAGAATATTACGGGGCGATCGCGTAGAATTTAGCATAACGTGGACGAAATGCTCGCACACCCTTCGCTATGAATGATAGGTAGGTTCATAGGGTATACCATCTACAGACTGCAGAGCTATCAAATATTGAGAAAGTTAAAGACTCTGAATGGGTCCATTAATAGAAATGGAATTTAGCTTATCAGGACACTATTGTGAGGTCAAAAGCGTACTCGCCTATTTCGAGAGTGGTTGAAGGGAGGATACTGCGAAACAGACATAGGGTAATCTAGCCGAGTTAGATTTCGCATATTTGGGTAATCCAGGCAGGAATGCGATTACACCATTGAAAGCGTTTTATATTGATCGCCAATGGTATCTGTCAAACTGAAGATACAGTGACGTGGGAACACATCGAGAGACAAAGTAAAGTAGAATCGGAATATCCGTAAACTAAATTAAGCTCTTTCCAGGGTGAATGTAAGCCATTAGACCGGAGATACTTTTCCGCGGAAGCTCTCGACATTCAGTGTAAATGCTTACGATGGCACAAACCTGTCTAAAAAAAATATCATCCATAACATAGGATTAAACAATTATTAGTTATAATGCAGTAATCTAAGTTATGTAGAATAATCAGAAGTACCTACCCATATAGTGGGTAGTTTACCTGAAAATATTACCAGAAACGTAGTGAACTAGTGATCTTACCTCATCGAAGTCTACATTGAGAAATTGGAAGAACTTCTAGCGAAAAAAACAAATGTCAAATTTTGATCACTAAAAACATTCAACAGCTAAACAGCTGTATCACACGAAATTTAACGGTAAGCACAACTAATACGGTTGAACGCCAACAATCACCACAAACAAAGATGCCGAGGTAGACATTTTGCCCAGTTTCTCCAAGGGTTTGTTCGGACACGTAGTTCGTAACCGTTCGTAACTGGACACGCCCACTTTTGGCTGTTCGGACAACACGAGAACCAGTTCTGGAAGACCTCGAACTAGCAGTTCGTTGTTCGGACGTAGTAGTTCGTTACCGTTCCGAACCAGTTCTACCAGTTCTGTCTTTTTTCCAGAACTAATAGTTCTAGACATGCGCAGTAAACAAGCTTGGCCCCGCCCCGTATGCACGTACCTCCCGCCAAACTTTCAAGTTGTCATCAGCCTTCTTAATTCACGTTCTCGCGCTCACAGAATTTTTATGTGATGTCTTTTCAATTTATCTTGCCCTTAACGTTTCATACAACTGTAAGTAACTCGTGTAGGTACACGATTGCGACCTTACGGTACGACATAAAAACATTCCGATTCTAGAGATGGGTTGCTATACCCCTACTTAAAATAGCCTAAAATTATTATTTTAGGGTTAACAAATCGAAGTATGTGAAAAAACGTCTTTTTTAGCAGTTGTTGCCTTTTCTCTTAAACGCCTCGAGGGATTTTGATGAAATTCATAGGAGTTATTCTTCTTCTGGGTGCAAATTATATTCAGTTCCCCTCATCCCGTAAGACTGGTAGGTACTTACCTAATTAGCAAAAAAGTTCTTAAATGGCCAATTTGGGGGGGGGGGGGGAATAATCGGTTTTAGCACTTTTTGGTGTATTCTCCAAAATGGCTCGAGAGATATCAATGAAATTCATAGGAGTTACCGAGGTCAAGTTCAGTTCCTGACAGGGCAACTAATGATAAAGAGGTTTAGTTCAGATTTATGTGTTCAGTAGCCATTTTCAAAACACATCAAAGTCAAACCTTGGGCGGAAATACATTGAACATGAAAGTAAACAATTAAATTCAAAACATTTTATTGAATAACAATTTAGGTATTGCTGCTTAAATGTAGTATCACAAGATACTAACAGGCCTCATAAACATTAACAGGCGGTTAACAGACCTGATAAAGTATAACAAAAATATTGAGTTATAGTTTTTATAACACAAATTACAAACATGTAACCACGTTTTGGGAAAAAGACGGAGAGGTTATCAATTCCGAACTACACGAAATGGCGTTCGGACTGGGAGTTCAGAACTAAGAGTTCTGAACCGGTTCCCATCCCCTCCCTTTGCAGTTCGATTCCGAACTAGATGAATTCCGAACTGGTTCGGAACTACGTGTCCGAACAAACCCCAAAGTATTTCCCCACCCCTCGAATGTCGATCAATCCCAGCCTTCTAGATTGAAGAAGAGATCTGTACCAGATGGACCTCTGTACATGGACCTCCGTCCGTTGAATGGATCAGCACACGTCCACGACGTGAACTGAAAAGAAGAGTGGAATGGGTTGGGTATGATGGGGTCACTATTACAATGTCTTTGCTCACAACCAATGTCCGTCGCTAGACACGCTAGGAGGCGAAGGTCAATAAGGACATGGTGGTTGACACGACTTTCCTCTTGTTGATACCTCAAGTCACTCCTTTTCCATCTACGATTCGTTTCTCGCACCATCAACCCCATCAATACTGGTAAACAATTTGAATTATATTGTTAATAAATAAATACAAAACACCTACCTACTAAATTGCAACACTACAAATTAACAGATAAATTATATATATATATATATATATATATATATATATATATATATATATATATATATATATATACAGGGTGATTCCCTCGCAGATGCGAAAAAATTTTTGGGTGAAACTACATCAAACATGGAGTAAAATGCCGCCAATCGCATATTTTTATCTCAATCCATTCTCGAGAAATGCTTTTTTAAAGGTTTTTTCAGGAATACTGTTTTTTCATTTTAAACTCGGATTTCTCCACATTGCCTCATTTAATTTTAACTTTCAACCTCATTTTCGGTATCAGCATTAAATTTCCTATAAGAATAGTGTACTTGGGTTCTTAAAAAGTACCATCCGAAGACCCTCACATCAGCTCAAACATTGACGATTTTGAAAAAATAATATTTCTGAAAATCTTTAAAACTTTACTACTCTTTTTAAAAGAATCCTGGAAACTGGCAAATCTCATGAAAACTGCTTCATCTCAACAGTTTTATCAATTTTACTTTTATTTTGTTAATGTTTTAATGTTAAAAAATTTGGGTTTTTCAATGAAATTGTTGGTTTTCTCGAAAGATGACCCTCCATGAACCAACGAGTATGGGGTCGGTTTCTATGTATTTTTCTCGCTGGATCAAATGGAAACTCTTGCAGATCTCTCAACTACGTTATAATCGAGTTTTACACTTTAATCAACTAGTTTTACCCCATAACACACATACATTTAATCGTAACAAACAAACTAAACATTTGCGATTTTAAGTGTAAAACTCGGTTATAACGGAGTTGGAGAGATCTACAAATATTACCATTCGATACAGCGTGAAAAAATACATAGAAACCGACCCCATACTCGTAGGTTCATGAAGGGTCATCTTTCGAGAAAACCAACAATTTCATTGAAAAACCCACATTTTTTAACATTAAAACATAATTTTCTCCACTAAATAACAAAATAAAAGTAAACTTGATTATACCGTTGGAAAGAGTATTAAACGAAGCAGTTTTCATGAGATTTGCCAGTTTCCAGGATTCGTTTTGGAAGAGTAGTAAAGTTTTAAAGATTTTCAGAAATATTCTTTTTTCAAAATCGTCAATGTTTGAGCTGATGTGAGGGCCTTTGGATGGTACTTTTTAAGAACCCAAGTATACTATTCTTATAGTAAATTTAATGCTGATTCCGAAAATGTGGTCAAAAGTTAAAATTGAATGAAGTAAAGTGGAGAAATTTGAGTTTAAAAGGAAAAAAACACGGTTTTCCTGAAAAAACCTTTAAAAAATCATATCTCAAGAACGGATTGAGATAAAAAGGGTGACTGATTTTACTCCATTTTTGATGTAGTTTCACCCAATTTATTTTTTGCATCTGCGAGGGAATCACCCTCGTCATATATATATATATATATATATATATATATATATATATATATATATATATATATATATATATATATATATATATATATATATATATATATACATATGAGGAAGACAATTATAGGAAAAAAATTGATATATAAAAAAATGATGTGTACTCAACGTAGTTTCAGTTCAGCTGCAACGGAAATACCTACTTTAGTTTACACAGAAATACTCTTTCCCCCTCAAGAGATACAATAGTTTTGTGAATAACTTTTGGCATGTCAGATGCACATCATATAGCACCATTTTAGAAAGCTCTTGCTCAGATCTTTCTATTGAGTAAACAAAACATTCTCCATTGAAACATGACTTTTTTTTACCCACAGCAGTGCCCCCTTCAGTTACCTCACCCCACGCGAAGGCACTGATCATTTCACTCGTCTCTTAATGACCCTGAGTCTGCCTATTTAAATTTAACTTCCTAGGGTAATCAGGAAATAATTCAGCTGATCAGAAATAGCCCATCTTTTCAATTGTCTCTTAATGTTCCAGGGATTCACCCTATCGAATTTCTATTTCCCAGGGTGAAGAGGTTGGCAGGGTCTACCTTCTCTGATATAGTAGCTGCTGTAGAGTTGCTATGTCCTATTTACTACCTATTCTGTTAACTTGTAATTGGGCACCACCCGTTTTGTGTAATAAATAAATCGTTCCCAACTATTTAGTGCGTTCTTTTCATAGGAAAAGTCATTTTGGAGGACGAGACTCAACGATTTATATGCTCCTATAAAGCATATTACCACTATTTTCAGTCGCATTTTCTCAACACAAAACAACACTTTCAGGGATTAATGTCATTGCTAGTGGATGTTCCAAGCTAAAATGTGTTTTTCTATCAATCTCAAAGCCATTGAAATGGCTCAAATGTTACTATTTTATCATAATTTATTCTTCGATCATTCTACTAAGTAAATTTGGTAACCACCCGTTGCTGTTGGTAGAGGCACATACCTCAATTTAATTCAATTTTTAAAATGCGTATATTTGTGAAGAATAAAATAATATGATACAAAATAGATCAGGACATGTGTATAAAATTTGAAACAAAATAACAGATAAACTTTGAATAATTAAACGTATTCTCACAAACCCACAAAAGAAAATCTTGTGCGTGGGCATATTCGTAATAAAGTAAAAATTTATAATGAATTCATGTGTCCAGTCTAATGATAATAATATCAAACACTTTATAGAATAGAATAACCTTGATAGAATACCTCATAGAAAACCTCATAGAATAGGTACCTATTTATAACCAAGGATGGTGACAGCTTATGAGTAGTTATGTTGGCTACCGCTATGTTCGCACTCTTTTCCGAAATGTTAGGAAACACCACCTTGTAACCACATCTACGGTTGAGCCCAAGCAGAAGAAAGAAGTTACAAATTCTTGCCTGTTACCGTACTACCTAGGCATGAAAATCGTGATCAAGAAACCACCAACAACATGTTTTTAATTCTCGTTTTGACTTGACATCCGTGTTAGTGTTCGGTTTTTTTTTGTTGCAAGTGGACAGCTTTCTTTCCAGCTCTACTTAATTTTATTACTAGTTTACTGCATACTAGTTCATCAGTGCTTTGAAAGTGTTAGAATAAAGACGCGATATGGTTGGATGGAACAACACGCGCCATTTGAACTACGTGACTACCTTTACTTTCTCTTTAGTTGACTTCATTTTGAACATGTAGCGATGTTAAGTAAATAATGATGGGTTGACATTACCCAGAATTTGTGTTGAAAATCCTATTCCTAACACTTTATATTCTCTAGGATGGTGGAGTTTGTGATTAATGCTTCCTACGGCTGATCTGGAATGTTCATTCCCTTCGCGATATGTTCAATATATTATGCGAGCTGCACTTTTGGAGTCAAAAAGATGGAATAATCGTAAACAATTTAGATTTCGGTGCGTTCGTCTATCAGGAGAAGAAGCCTAGTACCTCCTGCTCTATTCAAGATGGGAAGAAGATTTACTGCGAAGGGCGTGGCATCGCTATTTCACTCAACAATAAAAGACCCAAGAAGCTGAGAGACGCTCTTGCAGAATTTGAGGATGCTTTGTACGAAAATCGATTAGTGCGATTAGAATGGAAATGTTCTTCCATTATTCGGGCAGTTTTTGATGGTGGGCTGCAGTCCTATGTGAAAATCAACCTACAATCCGGAGATCCTGAAGAATTTATCCATGACAAATTTGTGGTTGGGAAGTTGACGTCCAATTATGTCTCAGACGTGGCTATGTGTCCACATCATGCGGTGTTTGCATTCACGGACAACCATTTGATGCATGCTTACTTGTCAAAACCCTCAATTGGAAGGTCTTCAATTAAAAAATGGAGTCATCTCGATGTAAGGTTGCAGAATGTAGAGCTGTCTGGGCCTTCTGGTCGGCGTCTCGACAAAGTTTTGTCTTTCAATGTCACAGGCGATATGGTACTCATGTGGTGGAAATGTGGAAAAGACGAAGTATATCCATGGAGTCCCCAGGTTAAGGCTGAAGACCGTGCAAACGTTCATATCTACTCAGTGAATGGAACCAAATTCGATCTTGTCTGTTATTACCGGACCAAATTCGATCCTGTCAGCATAGTTTTTAGTAGAATCCATCATTCAACAATCTACACTATTCAACAAAGGGTGTCTGATGATGGGGAAGTAACCTTGGAATGGGAGAATGCAAATTTAGACTGCAGGGTTTTGCAAAACAATTATTCACTTTCGCTACCCCTCTCCACACATGTGTCTGCACTGGCTTTGAGTCCTAAAGAAGACAAACTTCTTGCTACCTGCATCGATGGGTCAGTCTTGGTTGCTGATAGTTATGGAAACGTCGCCAACCGTGTCAGAATAAATCTCATTCCCAGCCTAGTATCTTGGCATCCAGACGGAGCCCTTATCTTGATCGGGAACAACAAAGGTCAACTGCAGTGGTTCGACAGTGCCTTGGCATCCGTAACCTGTCAAATAATCAACCATGATGCCAGTTCATCGACTTTGGACATTGGTTGTTACTTCAAATATCAACCCAATCTAGTGGGTTTACATTGGAACCGCCGTGTCAATGTAACATCTTATGATGACCACAATGACGTTTTGCTTTTGCACTTTGAGAAAGGGCCACTTGTTGGAGTTAAACTTATAAGACCCCATGAAAGGAAACTGTCTGCAGATACTATCGTCTACCAGTATCTAACTTCAGGTTCGTACAATAACGCTCTAAATCTGCTGCACACAATAGACTGGGAGGTAGATTCAGAACTTGCCATGGTAACATTACAATCTATAGTTTCATTTCTTATGAGACAGCCTTTGTCTCCTTCTACCGAATCTGCCATTGAGAAGGCATTAGGATTCTTTTTGAGCCCTATCAGACCAATTCCAGATGACATCGCTTCAGATGTTGTAGACGGAATACTTGATTTGGCTAAAAGATTTTTCCATGTGCTATTGAGGTATCAGTGCTTTGACAAAGCGTTTAGATTAGCCATTGACCTGAACAAAAAAGAACTTTTTATGGATCTATACTACTACTGTAAGGATTTGGGTAATCACGTGATGGCTGCTGCAGCATGGGAAAGAGCAGATGAAGTATTATGCTCAAGTTGCGAAGATGAATCAGAATGTAGTTGTGATAGCTCAGATTCTCATTCTTCCAGTGAAGACTCCAGTTCAGTTGACATTGAAACCGAATCTACCAAAGATCTCCGTGAAAAGATTGTACCACCACTACCCATTCTTAGTCCTCTGGAATCTGCTAGAAACAAATTATGCTACTCCAGTATCCTCCAACAACACAATTATCGCCGAAACCCTCCCACCAATTCTACCGCCAAACCCACCAATATCATTCCAAATCGTTTGGATTCTCCTTCCTCTTCTTTCAGGAGGAGTGTGAACAACTACCCACCATCTACCTGTGTGTCTGATTACTTGAAACAAGATTCATTGGATAACACCTCTCTGAATGAAGACACCTGTTTGGCTCATCACTCCAACATTCCTTCTAGTCGAGCACCATTACAGTTCAATACTCAAAATAATAGTCATAGTGTGCACTTCAATCAGCAGCCAATGGCGGATAAGTTCCTGTGTCCCAAAGTTCTATCAGTTATGCATTCTGATCATAATATTGGGATCCCATATGCTTTGAAGGTTGCCAATGTTAGGCGGAGAAATATTGATCCACCAAACCACTCTAATGAAGAGCACATGATCCAAAGTCCTCCTCATGATTGGCGAATAAATCCACCTGGTGTGGTTGATCCATTAAATACTTGTTCACGATTGCATCGAAATATTACCCAAACTAGAGACTTCCAGAGCAACCAATTCGACTATGATCGCACCAGACAGCAACCTGATGGCATTGCTCACCATAATCATCTTCCAGAATTTCAATATGGTGAGTCCATAGGTTTAAGACAGAGAGATCCCTCTCAACCATGTGGTCTACACCTGAATGGCAGCTATGTAAGCAACTGGAATTCTCTTCCAAATGGAGGTTACAAGCCCTCATATGGTGACAAACACCGAAGTAGCACAATTCCAGTGCAAACCACTTTGACTTCTACTCCAGACGTCATTGATGTGTCCAAGAAAACCCCTGAACAACCCATCATTGCATCAGCTGAAACGGAGGATGGAAAAATTAAAGTCGTACACTTTGGTTTAGTTTGATTGCATTTCATTGTGTTTGCTATCTTTCCTATTTCTATAGCAAAGTGCCTCTATTATTGGGATCAGTGAAATCACAGGCTTTAGAAAGTTTTACCTGATGATAGTAGCAAGTGCCTATTACGAACCAAAGATTTGTAATACACGTGAACAATTGTTTCTCAGTATTATGGTTCCCAAACCAAGCTTAGCAATTATATTTTGAGCCAGATTCACAAGATATGAAAGGGTTGGATACCACCTAATTGAACAATTGAGGGGCAGAATTGATAATGTCAATCTCGGCTTGTAATGCTGCAGTGTTTGGAACACAGCTTTATCTGGCATATGGTACCTTCTGGTTTGCTTCCTAATGCTGATATTATCAATAAGTGCTCTTAAAATCAATGACAATGTATGCTCATTTATTACATAAAATATATGTATAATTATGGCAGTGTAAATTACAAAAGCTTAAGCGTTTAACTCATTACTGTGATAAGTACTTCCAAAGTAAATCATGTGCTCATTAGGTTTTACTATACGATTACTTTACTATAAGTTACGCTGTAAGTCACTATTTTATTAATGACGCTTCTTACTGTTTACGCAAATCCTGATAACCATCATTCTTGATCGAAACTTTTGAAATATATTCATGAGGACAGGTCCTCCGTTTTTCCGCCCATATCTTTTCTATATACAGAAGGTACTGGTGTTGATTTGCGAGTGAATTATTTTTTTTGCAGTTTCATGTAAATGGGCGATTTGCCCATTCCCAAATTATTCTTGTCCGGCATCTCGCCTTCCGAGGTTGAATAGTATTGAATAGTCTACATGTATCATATGCCCTCTCAAACCCATGATGTATAAATCAAAAACGTACGATTCAGTACCCGCTCCCCATGAGTAAGCGTTATAAGAGACGAAGGTATTCTATCATGCCTTTGAACCCCTTCCTACTTGGATATCATATTCCAAAATTGTCTCTTGTTAATTACAAGTACCTGCTCTCTGTTTTAGGTTCAAGTTGCCTACTTATCCGTCCAATATTGTTATTACTTAGAAATATTTATGCAATTATAATGTAACAAATTTTAAATCACATATTTATTTACCTATTTATATTATAAAATAAGCTGCCTATTTATTGTTGTTAATTTTGCATGACATTTTCGAGTTATAAAGATTTTATGCTACAATGTGTTTTTTTGAATTCTTGTTTGAAAATACCATTCGGGTTCGACACATTCATTTAAACTTTTGACAAATAGATTTCAACCATTGACCGATAAATTTAATATATTTATACAAATATGGATTTCAGCATGACTTCCGGTTAAATAAATCTTTGCTGTAAATCTTTGCTGTGCGGGGGGGGGGGTTTGAATCTGTTCTGTGTGGGTGGCGTAATCTGTAATAATAGCAATTTCAAGGTCTCAGTGTTCGTCGTTTTTTGGATGGTGACGTGTGTCGTGAACTCTCAAGACTTAATATATAAATCCACTACAACGTGATCAATCAATTAATTTTCATATAAAAATATGTATATATTTTTTTTTCGCTTGAAGTTGAAACTTATTTGTACTATGTTGGAATCTATTTGTCAAAAGATTAAATTTATCTGTCATTAGGTTTGTTAATCTCTTAATAAAATCTCGTAAATCTTTGCTGTGCGTGGGGGGGGGGGGGGGGGGGTTGAATCTCTTCTGTGTGGGTGGCGTAATCTGTAATAATAGCAATTTCAAGGTCTTAGTGTTCGTCGTTTTTTGGATGGTGACGTGTGTGGTGAACTCTCAAGACTTAATATATAAATCCACTACAACGTGATCAATCAATTAATTTTCATATATAAATATATATATATATATATATATATTTTTTTTTCGCTTGAAGTTGAAACTTATTTGTACTATGTTGGAATCTATTTGTCAAAAGATTAAATTTATCTGTCATTAGGTTTGTTCGCTGAAGTGGTTTGCAGTGACTTGCAAACCATTTCAAACTAGTTGGGGACTGGTCAAGTGCGAATGCGCGACTTCTGCCAACTTTCGTCATTATTTCAAACCGGTTAAGAATTGGAGTCGATACATTGCAAGCTAATTTGAAAACTTCTGCATACAGACTGTGACCGAGGGTGGGGGCGCTCTAATGATCAGAGAACGCAGCAAACACCTCAAGTGGGTTAGAAACTGGTTTGGTGGCTTCAGCGAACAAACCTAATGGTTTGAAATCCATTTGTCAAAAGTTTAACTTAATGGGCCAATACTATAAATGTCAAAATTTAGAAGTAAAGCCGGGAACGAGTAAAAAAATTACAGGGTGGCCCCCAACTGGAAAAGTCAGGGAATTCTTTGCGTCGGGAAAAGTCTGGAATTTTTTCAAAAACCACCAAATCTCAGGGAATTTTTTAATGAAAACTTTTATAATAGTTTGCTGCATTTTTATTTATGTTTGAACTCCTACTTCAACGGCACACTTTATTTAATAAGTAGGTATACGCATGAAAAACGATATCAAGAGTGATGTTTAAGCAGTTCAAAGATTATCACTACTGCTCACTGATTCATTGCCACATAGATATGTCTTCGGCTCTCCTGTTCACCTAGTAGTGAACCGTATGTGACAAAAATATCAACAGAGTATTGAACTTGGGAGCGAACCTAGTAGACTTGAGGTCTGATCCAGTGAGAGACAACAACTTGTTGGCGTGGGTATGGTGGTTTGCCTTTCTTACTGTTGAAATTGGTGTGGTTAACTTTTTTGGAGTTTTTATAGATTTTTTAGCACATTTCAATAAAATTTAAGTACATTTCATTTTTAGCATAATTTTGCACATAACTTTTTTAATGTTCTATTTTATAGTTAATAAACTTTATTTGAGCAATATTCTGCTAACAATATAAATTTAACAATTTTTAGCCGTTTTTTGCTATTTTTAGTGATTTTTTCAGTTTTTTTTTTTTAAATTTCACCAATTTAATGTGCTCAAAAAATGCTGGCCAACGAACTCGCCTTTTTTTTTTGGAAAGCTTGATTTTTTGGCGCAAAAACGGAATTTTTATCTCAATCCTAAGGAGAGTTATCGTCTGGAAGGACATATATATATCTATATATATACATAAGGAAACGCGTTAAACTCTACGATTCGTTTCAGAATGCCTCAAAACGGATTTCAATGAAGACATTTTTCATTCGTTGAAAAATTTCAGAGTCATTGCAATAGCTTCATTTTTTACGAAAACCGCTTTCGCAAATTGGCTTCGAAATGTTTACATTTTTTGTCAGGGAAATCTGAAGCTCGGTCAAGGAAATTTAAAATTGCCATTTGGGGGCCACTGAATTACAGTTGCTTCCATTTACCAATGAAATGTCCACATCTAGGAATGTAGCCATTGACCTCGAATGCGTATAAGCGCTTTTTCTCTAGACGCGAGGAATTGGTTCTCCAAATTTTTGCAATGTCACTTTTTTTGTTTCTCAAGTTGAATCCAAGGTGCAAAGTATGTGAAATTGTTATCGAACTTTTTGTGCAATTAAAGCAAATAACGGGCTCATAGATGGGTATTGGGAGCCATGCAGCCTCCTGGCCTCAACCTAAATGATTGACTATTCTGCAACTTTCTTTTCTCTTTCTATTTGTGTTAGGCCGAAAGAATCTTTGTTGTTCAGCCCACTTTTAACCTTCTAAGTTTATTGGTTTCCTTTGAATGTAGGTACATTTCAAAAATCGAACAAAAGAAAATTCTTGTGGATGGAAAGGCTATTGGCAGAAAACGGTCGAACTTTGAGTTGCTAACTCTTTTGAAGCGTTGAACCTAATGAGATTACAGTTGAAGAAATACGAAAATTACTGGGTAAATTAAAAAAAATCAAGGGGTTCGAGCTTGGGGAACGTCGATATTATTCTGTTCTGACTGAATTAACAAAAAGGTGGGTTAGAAGATTTGAAACGTAGGTACTAATTGCGAAATAATTTAGAAACCTTGCAACTCAGCAGGATTTGTTTTTCTTTCTATTGTTGTGTTAATAAAAGGATTCAAAGAACCGAAGACACAGGCGCTTAGTTGCGTCAAAACACGTTTTCAAGAGGCAGGTGGCTTCACGTCTTTTACGTTAAAATCGATTTTTATTTAACGATATTTGAAAAAAATCGAGAATTGATTTTTTCTAACACATTTTAAGAAAATTGATGAGAAGTAGCAAAGTTTTGTTTTTTGAACCCTATAGTTTTTGTAGGGGAAAACTCAGCAAACTGTAACACACAGGTTCATCATTTCTGTTTTTATTATTTAGGCCTTTCTATGAAGATCAGTGGTATATAGATAATTATCGAAAGGTCCTAAGGAACAACATAATCTACATATAGGTACCTACCATGTAATTTCAATTTTTCCTACCTATTAAATTCAAAACAATTTTGGCTCCATAGAGTAGTTACAGAAGATGAAATTCTGCATCGAATAACCACCAGAAATTTCAAAAATGATCGATTCAATAGAGAGTAGGTACCTAATTGTATTTCAAAGTTTGTTCTAGTCATAAATGCCAGTTAATCGTGACGTAAAATTTATATTTAATCGGGTTTATTGTTGAATGAATGTTGTAGAAAATCCAAATCTACGTCGATTACCACCAATATGATTGTGCCCCCCGTCCTCCCCTTTTGCCCTATAAGGCAGATTTGAAAAATTTCAAGTAGCTTGTGATTTAAAGCCGCGTCCACATAAGCGATCCGCTCTGAGCGCGTTGCGGCGATCCAGATTTTGAGAGCTTTTTCCAAGAGTGGAGAACGATTTTTGTCGGTGAAAACTAAAGAAGTATCGTTTCCCCAGCAACGGCTTGGTTGTACGTGAAAATCAAAAGAAATAAGTTTCGTGACACTTCCGCGTAACGTTTTCGGGCAGTTAGCTCAAGGCTAAAGCATGTTCCATGCTAAAACCGTGATTGAAATTTTCACCTCACCCCTAGCCTAACAAAGTATCCAAGTTAAGAGACCATAATGTCCTGATCCCTCAAATGAGACCTCGGACTAGGTGCCTAATGGATGCTTACTTGATGTTACTCCGCCCATAGTTTCGCTCATAATTTAATCTGATTGATTTATTAGGGGTTCGAGATGAGCAAGAACCTACACGTATGAGAACACCTTCTCCGCTATTCTTGGTGCACTAAGTGAAGATGTATACCAAGAAAATTGTAGGAATCGAATCACTTTAGTTTAGTATTATTCCTCTTTGGATGGATACGAGTGAGGGTGGTTTGCATATTGATGAGCGCAACATCTACGTGTATGAGAGTGATAAGAAAAAAGGGGTAGACTCCTCTTTCGGTTTTGCAAATAGAGCATCATTGGGGATCCCCACACATGAAAACTTCTTAAGTAAACCAAAGATTTGAGTACTTTAGTAAACCAAAGATGCTACCCTGAACCAGGGACTCAGGGAGTAAATTCAATATTTATTACATAACATACAAACAATTATAATTAAAAAGATAACAAAGTAGCAACTTTGGCAAAATATTAACAATTCGGTTAGCACCAAGTACACAGGGGTATATCAAATCATACAATAAAGCACATGAATAATAATGGATCATTACAATGGTTCTAAAACGGAACTCCTGATATTACAATTAAATAGGTAGTTGTTGCTGCTATGGAAACTGTTTACACCTGAAGAAAATAACAAAACCAATGACATTATCTGTAACAAAGGTCTGTGCCAATTTAAGTTTTACAGCTAGCAGAGGAAGTAGAGTCTTTAGGAAATAAGCGGTCCTATCCAATTTCGAAAAATTCATATTCTGCGGAGGTTAGTTTTACATGGTTACGTTCCAGAGTTGTCAAACAGTCGGTATATTGCCTTGTTTGTTATTGCACTTATATAGATAGTAGAGCTCTTGTAGTTCTAAAAGCCTTCATTCATGTACACTATCTGACAACCTTGGCATTTCCTACGGAAATTGGACAAAAATATCTGTGGTCAGTAGCTATAAGCTGAGATAGTTGAAGCCAGCTACGAAGTCGACCAGAAGGATGACTGAGCTTGAAGTCTGCAGTTAATTTTCATGTGCACTAGACTCTCTCTTAACTAGAACCACCAGCCTTTGGATTAACCGGCTGAATAAAAGGTTAATAAAAAATAACTAAAATCATTTGCCGTTTGTTCTAAATTGACTTTTCCCCCACAATATGTGGTGTGCACATGTAATACATGCACGGGCAAATATTTTCGAAACTCAAAACAAAGAAAAATATAAATTTCCCGATTGTAGTCAGTTCTAACAAATACTTGTTAACGAACTGTGTACTCCCTGTACTCTGTTAATATACACGTAGCTACACGCGTAGTTAAATTTTCTTACAAAGGCTCTGATTCCGAGGTGGCCGGTTAAGTGAGAGCTGTAATTTCATCACCCGGATCAGCTGCTGATTTGACAACAGGTAAATTTACCAACCAGATAAATTAAGTGACTACCTAAGCGAAGAATTCTGTGCTGAGGACATTTTCTTCATCACGCTCGTGACCCTAAATTACAGATGGGAATACAGCTCAAGTCAGTATTTTTGTGCATTGTTGCAAAGAAAACAGAGCTTTCTCTTACATTGAGTGTCAGCCTTTTTAGGGCAATTCTGGTTGAATATTTACAGGAAAAGGCATCCCTGGGTGGAAACTGCGAGAAAATCGCTCTTCATGTTGTAAGCTCAATTGACACCTGTTAAGTTTGTGTTTTCTATGCACTATATAGGAACCGATAAAACCGATCCTTTGGATTAAGGATTTTGTTTTGTCATACCTGAAAATAGGTTAACAACTTTGTATATGCTTACAGTTCAGTAATTGGGGTCTTTTGTATCAACAGAGAAGTACCTGAATTCGACAACGCAATAGGTAGTGGGTAACCAAGAAATTGTGCGTATTGGATTACAAATCTTTGCCCTTCCTAATATTTTCTCTACATATAAGTAAGCTGAATAATGCTACAAGACGTACCTACCCCAGAAAAACTAATTGGCATTCATCAACACATACAGTTGGACCCTAACTCTGTTTCAATCCGGTAAACAAGTCGTACAACTAGATGGGGATAAATGGCACTGCTCTTGGCTACCAGAGCTTTTGACACCAGGAGTCCACATGTTTGAAATGGTCTTGGAACAGCACGATCAAAGGCCCATTGACCAAATTATTGAAGCATCGGTTTCTATTGTAACAGATTCACTGTCACTGTAAGTATTGGAACTGCTTATCAAACCACCGAATTTGACGGTATGATTTGTTAGATCCCACTTCAAGCCAGTCGTAGTGATTCGACCTTCCTTCGGTTCGAACGGGAGGAGAGCACACCACTGTTGTCTATCCCTGAGATGTTTTGGAATGTGAATAACGTGCTTCCCGTGTGTTAGATGCCACGAGAGAGATTCACTAGATAGGAGGAACAGAGATGGATTACCAGGAAGTTCAGGACCCAACCTGAGGGTGTTGATGTTGGAGTATGTCTGATCAATTCGCCCACTGCACTCACAAATCACAACTACAGAATCCAGCCTAGATGTACACCTGAAAAACATTAGCGAGTTATTGATTGGTTCAATTACCAACTAGTGTTATGATGTTACTGGAAAAATGAATTAAAAAATAACAATTGATTAGAATTCTAGATTTATTTATTTTACGAATTGATAAGATGCCAAACCGAAATATATGAACTAAGAAAATATTGACAAATTCATGTGATTTTTAGTTAGCTTACTCAGCCAGAAGGGCAAGCAAAAAAGTTCCAGGCATGCAGCATGATCGTATGAGCGAATTTTCTTAAATTACCTAACTTATTATATTGTACACGACAACACGTTATAACAATAATTGGACTTTATTTCTTGGACTTGACACATTAAAAATAACACTCCTAAATTAAGTCCCCAAAACTCAACACGTCAAAAACATAACAACAAGATTTTCCTTGTTTCTAACAACAAAAACACATTCTTCAGTTTTGTAGTAATAATCCAATGGCCACGACCATAACACTACTCCCCTCCCTCTCTGCATTTTATTCAACTTCCCGTCAGTCAATGGCTGGCTTCACATCTGCTTTTGCCAGTCGATTGGCATGTAGGAGCCTCTTGGTTTTCCCTAATTTAACTTGAAAGAGGACATCATTCTTCCGCTCCGTGATTACCCAGGGTCCTGTCCACTGAGGTTGAAGCTTTGGGCATCTTCCTACTGTTCGCTTGGGGTCGTGGACCCATACCCAATCACCAACATCAAATATGGGTAGCCTGGAATGCCGATCAAATCTTTCTTTTTGTTTCCTCATCTTAATTCCCATAGTTTCTCTAGCGAATTCTCGAATATCCTGTAAATCCTGGCGCAGCTTGAATGCGTAGGCAGTAGTCAATACGGGTTCGGTAGGTGCAGTGCGGACAAGTTCTTCAGGTAAGTGTAGATCTCTACCAAAAATCAGCTGGGCAGGCGAGAACCCTGTTGTGCTGTGGGGTGCAGAACGGTATGCTAACAAGAACCAGGGTAACTTTTCATCCCAATCATCTTGTTTTTTTCCAACAAACATCGCCAGAAATTTGGTGAGGGTTCGGTTTAATCTTTCAACAAGGCCCGCAGATTGTGGATGCAATGGAGTTGACCGCGTTCGGTGTGCTCCCAACAATTTGCTCATTTCTTCCACAAGCTGGGCCTCAAAATTGCGTCCTTGGTCAGTGTGGATTTCATATGGTATCCCATGGTGACTGAATACGTGCTCGATTAAAGTTGTTGCCACTGTTTGTGCTTCCTGGTTAGGAATGGCTATGGCCTCTGGCCATTTTGTAAAATAATCGGCCACAACAAGAACATATCGATTACCTCTTTTGGTCCGTGGAAATGGGCCCAGGATGTCAACCCCAATGCGTTCAAAAGGTCCTCCCACCATGAACTGCTGAAGAGGTGCTTGTGTCTTTGGTCCGGGGCCTTTGAATCTACGACACTCCATACATGTATGACACCATGCCTTTATGTCAGATGCCATCCCTGGCCAGAAGTAGAGTTGGCGTACCTTCCCAAGGGTTTTGAAGAATCCAAAGTGTCCCCCTGTTTGACTGCTGTGACATTGTTTTAGAACCATAGGTATAGCTTTCGTAGGTACAACTACTTGCCAGAGAGATCGTTTTCTTGGACCTTCCCATTTGTGGTATAGCTTGTTGTCAATAACTTTCAGAGAATCCCATCTTGCAGCTATTTGCCGGGTTCTTGGATCCAGAGATGTGAGTTCTTCTGGGCTGGGTTTGGTTCCATCTAATAATCTGTCTTTTACCCACTGGATTTCTCTATCCTCCCATTCATCCTCTGCTTTTATTGCTATGACATTCAACTCTTGCTGAGCTTCCTTCTGCTCCTTTCTTGCACAGAAAGAGCACTGACCTGTACATGGTCTGCGTGATAATCCATCAGCATTACTATGCTGCCGTCCAGCCCTATGTACAACTTTGAAGGTATATGTGTTCAATGTCTCTAGCCATCTTGCTAATTGTCCTTCAGGCCTTCGAAAAGATGTAAGCCAGGTTAAGGAAGCATGGTCGGTTCTCAAGATAAAGTTAACCCCATATAGGTATTGATGGAAGTGTTCTACTCCTAAGACGACAGCCAATAGCTCTCTGCGAGTAGCACAATAGTTCCTCTGTTGCTTTGTCAAGACCTTACTGAAATATGCGACAACCTTCTCTAGCCCATCATTTTCTTGAGAGAGGACTGCACCTACTGAGTGAGAACTCGCATCACAGTCCAAAAGGAAAGGCTTTCTAAAATCTGGAAACGTCAGTACTGGAGCAGAAGTCAATGCATTTTTGAGCCTTGAAAAACTGGCATCACAAGTTGTATCCCACACAAAAGGAGTAGCCTTGTCTTGCATATTGTAAAGTGGTTGAGCTATCTCGGCAAAGTCTTTTACAAATCGGCGGTAATAGGAACACATCCCCATGAATGACCGTAGCTGCTGCTTATTCAAAGGTGTAGGCCAATCTTTGACTGCACAAGTCTTTTCTGGGTTTGTTTGTACTCCTTCTCCTGAAATTATATGCCCTAAGTATTGGACTTCTTTTTTAAAGAAAGAACACTTCTTTGGCTGCACTTGTAATCCTGCTGCATGTAGGCATTGCAAAACTTTGTCCAATTTTTGGAGGACACTCTTTGCATCTGGACCATGCACAATCACATCGTCCAAGTAGACTAAAGCGAGCTCTGAGGGTATAACTTTCTCCATTAGTCGTTGAAATGTGGCGGGCGCGTTGCATAACCCGAAAGGTAGCACCTTAAACTGCCACAACCCTTTGCCATATAGGGTGAAGGCCGTTTTCTCTTTAGCTGATTCACTCAACGCTACTTGCCAATAGCCACTTTTAAGGTCAAGTACACAAAACCAACTGGACCCTCCCAGGACATCAAAGAAACTTTGGATACATGGTAATGCATACGAGTCCTTTTTGGTAACAGAATTCAAGCGGCGGTAATCCACACAGAACCGTAACGAGCCGTCTTTCTTTGGTACTAGAACTATGGGTGATGCCCATGGACTCTGGGATGGTTCAATTACATCCTGATCTAGCATTTCTTTGAGTAACTGGTCAACATTTCTATTTTGGGAATAGGGGATCTTACGAGGATTTTGTTTAATGGGCCTTTCATCTCCAGTATCTATGGAATGTTCCACTACTGTGCACCTACCCAATGGTCGCTCTCCTTCAGCAAAGACTCCCTTAAAATTCCACAGCAACAATCGTGCTGCCTCATAGTCTGCTGATCCTCTTTCTAGGGCTGAGTCATTTAGAGCTTGTTCAATCCAAGTATCCTCCAAGGTAGCTCCTACCAACTGTAAGCCCCGTTCGACACACTGCCATCTTCGGTGAATAGGAATGTCATTGGTCTGCATGTACAACTTTTCTTGAGGAAGATCCAGCCGAGCTCCTATGTGTTCCAGGAAGTCGAGGCCTACTATTCCTTCATCTTTGATGTCTACAACATAAAAGTTGTGGCTGAAGATTACATCACCCATTGCTATCTGTACATGACATTGTCCTTGAACTGTTAACTGCCCTTTTCCTGCAGTTTGAATAGCAGGAATGTTTGGGGTTTCTACAGCCAATTTGAGATGTTCAACTACGTCTGGTCTCAACAAAGACACTGTGGCTCCTGTGTCCACCAACATACTGCAAGGAGAGCCAGCCAGTAGCACTTCGACAAATATGGCTCCTGTGTTTCTTTTATTTTCTACTTGTGGGCCTTGTATGATTTGGCTAGCCTTAGCACGACCCTTTGCTTCGGCTATCATCAGTTTTCCGACCTTGCCGGTTTGGGACACTGAGCCTTAAGATGTCCAAGCCCATTACACCGATAACAACGAACAGGTTCTTTTGGTCCAGTCATTCTTTGTTCAGGGTAATGGATCATATCGGCTTCTAATCCTTGGGCTTTCTGCAATGCCCTTTTAAGGGTCTTGGGTGAGGACGAGCGAACAGGTATTCGTATACTGGGATTCTCAATAGCATGAATGAAAGCATGGGTAGCGAGGCGTTCTATAGCTTGTGGGGGGCAGTCTGGAAAAGCTCCTTGGGCTAATCGCTCAATATCTGTAGCCAGTGCTGATAGTGATTCCCCATGCCGTTGTCGTCTAGCTTGTAACTGGGAGTGCAGCGATGTCGTAAGATGTTGTGATCCAAATCGCAACCCCAATGCTTCCTTCAAAGCCTGGAAACTGGTGCGTTCCGATACCGGAAGATTGTGTACCACTGTTAGAGCTGGACCACTCAACACTGCCACAAGGTTTTCTCCCATTTCTCTATCTCCCCAGCCATTGGCATTCGCAATAATAGTGAACTTGGTACAATATTCTTCCCAACTAGTTGAACCATCATAACTGGTAGGTTTAGGACCTCGTTTATAAGATACAGAAGGTGGATTACCGGATGAGGGCGGCAAATAGTTTTGTTGCTGTTGGTTATGCGTGCTCACCAACTGTTCAAGTTGGCTCCTAATGTCTCCCATTTCTTGAACCAGACTTTCCACAGGATGGGGATGACCGAGGACCATTAACACTTGACTTAGCTGCTGTTGAATTGACCCAATACTTTGCTCCAAAGTGGTAATCCTAAAGTGTAGTGAACTATCTCCAGTCACAGTAGGTTGTGCCACAATACAGGTTTCTCCCACAACAGGTTGCGTTGTAGATATAGGGGTGGTTGAATCCTCTGGGTCAGCAGGACGTCGACGTGTAGAAACAGTACGTTTTGGTGGCATGATTATCTACCTTCCCGGTTAACTGAGCAGAAAACTGCAGGGCAAGTCTAAACCACGTTGGGCGCCAAATGTACACGACAACACGTTATAACAATAATTGGACTTTATTTCTTGGACTTGACACATTAAAAATAACACTCCTAAATTAAGTCCCCAAAACTCAACACGTCAAAAACATAACAACAAGATTTTCCTTGTTTCTAACAACAAAAACACATTCTTCAGTTTTGTAGTAATAATCCAATGGCCACGACCATAACAATATACTAAATTGTATTGAAATATGAGCAATTTGAGTGCAAATAAATTGTTTAAAAAGTCTAAAGTGAAGTATATTAGATTTTAAGAAAATGTATAATAATTTATCACATGAATATTGCTTATAAGTTGTTATTACTTGGCGCAATAAAACTTGTCAAAAAAAAAAAAAAAAAAAAAAAAAAAAATAATAATAATAATAAAATAATGAGTATAGTCTGGGGCACCGAGAAAGGACCAGCGCAGGATTTGTGTAGCTTTTTATAAACAGCATAACGTTGTATCTGTTGAGAATAAAGAACTGCATCTTATGAGAAAATAAATTGAGAGCTTTCGAACGAATGGTCAACGAATTTTGTGGGATGAAAAACGACAAAGTACCATTTCCCTAGCAACGACTCGGTTGTAAGCGGAAATCATCAAAACCAACAGATGGAGAACGATTTCGGTCCCATAAACACTAAAGAAGTTTTATTTCCCCAGCAACGGCTTGGTTGTACGTGAAAATCATAAGAAAGACAAAGCAGCTTGAAATGCTTGCATACGAGTCTGCAACACATTGGGACATTTTCATGTGTGTTTTCTTATTGTATTTATTACTAGGCAGATCTCACCCGTGCATCGCACGGCGGGGCGTACAAATCGATTAAATGGGCCATAAGAGAAACCGCCCACCCGTGGGTACTTAATTGAATTCGCGATCGTGTTGACTCATTGTTCCGACACCCGTGGGTACTTCATTGAATTCGAGCCAGGCTACATCACCTACCCCCCTGCAGACTCGTATGCAAGCTCTAAGAGCCACTCAGCTGATCCGGACCCTGGACATCGTCACGTAAATGTGCTAAAGAGGCTACATAATAAATTACAGCTTCCTAGAGTGTAAAGCATAGAAATTACCTATTAAAATGATTTAACCACCGCTTCACAAATCAAACCGTTCTCGCAATATTTGGATCACCTGCTATGAATCAAATCATCGAAACACCAGCTCAATGAAATCATCAGAAATTAACAAGCGGTGGCAATCATGTTCACAATATCAATTATTGAGAATGATCACCTGAGTGTACACAATTATTCAAATAACCTTGCTCATAACTCAGCTTGTTGGCCACGCACTTCGCAGTAGTAAACATAATATGGTTGGATTAATCGAGAGCTTTCGAACGAATGGTCAACGAATTTTTTGGGATGAAAAACGACGAAGTACCATTTCCCTAGCAACGACTCGGTTGTAAGTGGAAATCGTCAAAATATTTACGTTACGTTACGTGACAGTTTTTTGTGCAATGTGCCAGGGCAAAGACATGAAAATGTCAAAAACTATTTTGTGACAAATAAAACTCATACCTACTAAATAAAATTCCAATTCAAAAAAGATTTTAGATTCTTTCTCAGTTTTTATGGTTTTTTTTAGCGAATATTTATGAAATTTAACTACATTTTTAAGCATAATTTTAATGTTCCAGTTACTCGCTGATAATTTTGTTTTGACCGATATTCTGCTAAAAATTACCAATTGAACGATTTTTGGCCGTTTTTAGCCATTTTTAGTGATTTTTGAGCACATTTTTTTAAAATGTAATCAATTTACTATCCAACTCAAAAAGTCCTGGCCAACGAACACATCCTTTCATTTGGAAAGCTTGATTTTTTGGACCAAGAACGGGATTCTTGTCTCAATCCTAAGGAGATTCATCGTCTGGAATACATTATGTATATACATTGTTATGATTTATCAACGAATTAACACGGAGAAGCTATTTGTAATAATTTTCTTCTAACACAAACTTAACTACAACTTTTTACAACGTGATAACATAACAACAATATGTAACCACCAGAAAAACATTTATTTCCAGGGAGAGAAGGAACCACTGAAGTCTACTACACTGCTCCCCCTTTCTCTGGAGACCTGTCCCCAGGTCGCACTTCTGCTTTCGTCAAGCGGTTGACATGGAGGCGACGGGTCTTCCTACCCATTTGCACGTCAAATAGTCCCTCATTGTGTCGTTTCTTAACCACCCATTCGGACTGAGTCCTCTACTTCTCTTTGGCTCATATACCCATACCCAATCACCTTCCTGGAGTAGAGGTGCTCTGGCCCATCGGTCAGGAGGCTTCCTTTTGGGAGCGCATCTTAATTTGAGCTTCTTCTCTTGCAAATGTTCGTATATGATCTAGGTGTTCTCTCAGCTCTAAGGCATACGTAGTATTTAAAGCTTTGGATAGTTGAGGAGGGCGAATCAGGATTTCAGGTAAGTGGAGATCACTTCCATAGACCACTTGTGCAAGAGAGAAGTCAGTGGCCCCATGTGGTGTTGATCTGTAAGCCATCACGAATAAGGGAATCCTCTCATCCCAGTCATCTTGGTTTTTGTTAAAAAACATGGCTAGATGTTTAGTCAAAGTACGATTTACACGTTCTACCAGTCCAGCCGATTGAGGGTGTAAGGCTATGAAGCATGCCCGATGGAACTTCTCTTAACTCCTTTATCAAGGTTGCTTCAAAGTTCAGTCCTTGGTCCGTATGAAGAAAATCTGTGACTGAAAATCTGTTCTACTAGTGCTGTTGCTATCGTTGAAGCCTCTTGATTGGGAAGTGCAATCGCTTCTGACCACTCGAAGAAGTAGTCTGCCGTCACAAGTACATGTCGGTTTCCTCTCCGAGTCTTCGGCAATGGTCCCAGAGTGTCAACTCTTAACCTCTCAAAATGAGCTCCTACTGTTATTTGTTGAAGGGGTACTGGGTAGGTGCGTCCAGGTCTTTTGAATTTCCTGCATAACAGACAACTTCAACACTAAGAATGTGTACCAGACGTCATGCCTATCCAGAAGTAGGTCTGTGGGACTCAGGCCAGGGTCTTCCAGAATTCGAAAGGACCCAGTGTTGGACTATCATGACACAATTCTAAAACTTACTGAACACGCATTTGTGGAACCACAAGCTGTCTCGTCTTTTCTATCCATAAATGATACAGCTTTCCTTCCATTCAGCCCAACGATGGATGAGTTGTCTGATTTTTGGATCTGCATTTGAGAGCTCTTCGTTACCTGGACATTTCCCCTTTTTTATCCACGTTACAACTTGTTTTATCATTGGGTCTTCTTGAAAATTGTCGTCTTCAAGAAGTATTTGTACCATTTGGATCTCTGGATTTTTCTCTATTTGTTCCCTATGTGCATAATAATTACAATTATCTCCACAGGGACGGCGAGACAACCCATCAGAATTTGTGTGTCTTGATCCAGACCGGTGGATTATTTCAAAATTATAGCTTTGTAGCATTTCAAGCCATCGTGCCAATAGCCCTTCAGGGCGATGAAAAGAGGCTAACCATGTGAGGGCTGCATGGTCCATTGTAGAGCAAAACGATCGGCCTTATAGGTACTGGTGAAAATGACCTATGCCCCAAACTACTGCGAATAGCTCTTGCCGAGTTGCGCATTAGTTGCGTTTATGTTTGGTAAGGGTTTGACTAAAATATGCAAGAGCATGTTCATTTCCATTGTGCTCCAGGGAATCAAACTTGACTCACAGTCACAGGATCTACTCCATTCAAATGGTACCTCTTCTAGAGTGAGCAAGGTAAGCGGTTTAGCTATGTCAGAGAAGTTCCTAATGAATCTCCTGTAGTAAAAACAGAAGCCCAAAAAACTGCGGGCAAAAAGAGAAGCTAGTAGTCAGGACTTTTGCCTGACAAGACAAGCTTGTAGTCAGGATTTATATTGAAGAAATGTGATGGCAGAAATTGGGTGCACAAGAAAATCTTGCACATATACGACTTGCCATACTACACACAGTTTCTGTCTCTGCTCTGGAACTTGTCGCAAATCCTTGGAAACATTCCCAGGCTGGTTTTGCTATAACAATTGCAGCAGTGGCTCTCCCAAAATTCACTGGTGTTCACTGGGGTGAAGGAAGAGTAGGAAGGATAAGAATAAGAGAAGTAGGTAGGCGCCTGTGGCATCACGATGGGCTGGATATAAGGCTCATATATGTTGTCTGCAACTTATGACAAGGTGTCATAACAAGGCCAGCGTTGCACCACAGGAATGCATGGCCAATATTTGAGTAGAGATATGCGGGAGCTCTGAAGAGAGAAAACACCATACCCCCCCCCCCCCCCAACCTCCATACATATTAAATCCCTTCACACATACATACCTACCTATATAATATTAGTTCAAATCTTTGAACTCACATCCTGGCAGCTCCAAGGTTGATTTTGCAGTATTTTTTTCTTGCCTTGACCAAGAGTCAAAGCAGATGTCTGAAGTGTTAGCAAAGTAAGAATAGAAATCTTTCACTACTGGTAAGAAAGCTTTTACTTAATCACACATCTTCAGCGGCAAAAATTTGCTTTACACATTGAAGAATGTCTACATCGATTTATTACACGGCTAATTTTGAGGGGCTCTTTAATATACATTACCTTGTCATAATCGCTCTTAGACCTTTTTCAAAATCTGTATAATTCTGATCGGGAGTGTGGACGATGTCACATCCATTGTCTCGGCAGGAAGCAAGAGTTTCTGGTTTAATCGAGTCAAAGTCTCCTGAGACAACATCTGGAAAACGTTTGGTGACTGCTGTTTTAGAATCCTGAAGGAGCTTGAACCATCTGTCTGTTCCTAATCAAATAATGAAAAATTGTGTAAAACAATAATCCATACTACAATAGACAGAGTAACACACAGTACAATAGACATTTCTTTGAGTGCAAAGAAATAGTAGAGAAGGAAAATTTAAGCTTTTCAGGGAGTTTTTATAGATTTTTCAGCAAATATTAATGAAATCCGAGTACATTTCTCTGCTTAATTTTGTGCATAAATTTTATAATGCTGTAGTTCGTTGTTAATAAACTTTTTTTTGCTATAATTCTGCTTACAAAATGTAAATCCAACGATTGTTAGCCGTTTTTAGCCAATTTCAGTGATTTCTTAAAATGAATTTCGCAAAATTTGACCAATTTAATTTGCTCAAAAAGTTGACCAACGAACTCATTCTTTCGTTTAGAAAGCTCGATTTTTTGGCGCAAGAACGGAATTTTCATCTCAATCCTAAGGAAAGTTATAGTCTGTAATGACATATAACACACACACACGCACGTACGCACGCGTGCACACACACATCAATTTGTTGATATTATACTCAAATGGATCAATTTTTCAAACGTTGTATTTGTTGTTTTAATTGCCATTTTTTAAGCAAACTTAAAGAGAGAGAGAGTTAAGATCCCCACACACTAGGCAGAAACAGGATGGGGTAAGCAATGAATGCCTTTGGCACGAAAAAAACAGTGTTCTGGCACTGGACGATTCCCGTCCTGCCTAACGTGCGGAGGAGTATAGGACGGGATGGCTGTTTTCATCTGGAACCCGTGACCAACCCGCGGCATTTAAAGGTAAATTAGGTACGTGAATACGATTCACTCATGTTGTCTATCCTGTTCCTGCTTTGTGTGTGGAAACTTAAGAGAGATGTACCGGTTGTGGCAGCTTAGAGGACTACTGTCTTCAAAGTTATGACTAGGTATCCCATAATAGTTTCATTCGATTTAAAAACTGCAATTTTTGTTAATGGGGAGGAACTGCCTTCTAGCATCATCCTACAACACTTTATTGCACCTCTGACTCTTTAAATGGACTGAATGTTGGAAAGACTCACCTCCATCGACTGTGGATCTGATGGCTGCACCTTCCCACAACTTGCATATGACATCCGATGGAACTTCGATTTGGGTATTTAGTATCATTATGGCATATGAACCAAACGTAAACCTCATTGGATCATGAGGGTTGAGGGGACTCCATTCCTTTGAATTATCAGCCGCCATATTTTTCACTAGAGAAAATATAAATATGCCAATCATAAACATTTAATATTGATGCCTGATAATCACTATACGAAGAAACATAATTCTAGGGATAGGAATTGATCAGGTACTTGATCAATGGGGCTCCAAACATGAGAAGCTCAAGGTAGAGCGCAGCGCGTAAACAAGGACCTTACCGATTTGCTCTTTTTTTGTTGCCTATAAGGGCAGCTGTGACGGACGTACAAGTTTTTTTTGTTTTGTGTTTTTTATTATTATTATGTATTAATTAACGATTAATTCTCATTTTTGACCAGCATTAATGAGATTGATGGTGTGAGGAATGAATTGTAGAGCGAAAAGGGGTGATGCAAGGTATCAACCAGAGTTGGGAAAAATGTACTTACAAGTACAAAGTACAGTTACAATACTCGAAAAATCGCAAGTACAATTACAAGTACCTACCTAATGTACTTGTACTTGAAATAAAATTAGTAAGTACACGTACAAGTACTTGTAATGAAATTCTAAGTACAAGTACACAAGTATTTGTACTTATTATTCTTAGTACAATTACAAGTACATCAGGATTTTCACTTGTCCAGGTGGCAAGTACAAGTACTTGTACTTCAAGTACATTCTCTATTTTAACCCCCCCCCCCCCCCCCCCCCCGTGAGTCGCTAGGCCTACTCTTCAATGGGGTAACGTATACGGGTAAATGGGTCGGCATTTCCCACTTTTGACTTTAAAATCGAGTTCAGCATGCCTTGAAACCCCCTTGGTGCCTCTACCAGAAAACGAACGCAATACCCTCATGAGATTCAGGGTTTTTAATCAATCACATTCCTGTAGGGATTCCTAGAGGGCGCACAATAGTGAATATTAATTATACCAGCACGCTCTGGAGGTAGTCTGAGAAGCATGCTTCTAAAATTTCAGATTTTTCTAATGATCCTTTATGACCGTAATTGCGATAAAAGCAAGAACACACAAATTTAGATCGAGCCATAAGTACACCTCACTAACGTTCGGCCATCACCGAAGTTGAAGGTGAAAGTACTTGTAATTGAAGTACAAGTACAATTCAGAAGTAATTGAAATTGTACTTGGATCACACAAGTCAAGTACTTGTACCCAAAGCACGCAAGTACAAGTAAAGTTACATGTACTTGTAATCGCAAGTACTTGAACTTGCACTTGTACTTAGTAAAAAGTGGAATAGCAAGTACATGTAAATGTACTTGGCAAGTACTTTCGAAGTACTTGCGTTTTGTTCAGATATACCTCGTCATTCTTATCACTAAAATATTGGTGGATTTTCTCATGTACTTGGCGAAAGTACTTGAAGTACCAATGTAATTGAGTATCCCAACTCTGGTATCAACAAGGGGAAGGTCATGCCAACCACCTAGCGGTTCAAATCCACATTGGAAAACATAAAGGCTTCAATGGACTGTTATTGGTTTTATTGATATTTCCTAACCGATTAGGTTGTCAATACCATGAAAACACACAAATGGCATCACCAATGGCAGATAACATCTTTACTGAATTCCGTGTCATGCCCTTTGAGTTGCCTGTTGTCAAATATGCAACAGTAGTTCGATTCTATATTTAAGCTAAAATGAGGTGTCAAAATGCATGTTTTCGGACTATTTCAAAACTTTGTTATTTCCACCTACTTCCAACTGTTCTTCTAAGCCAATTTTGATGAAATTTGGAATATAGGCTACATTTGACCCGACGAAGTGCCTTTTTGGGTTCTGGAACCCCTACGACCAATTCCTAATTAGCTTAGTGAATTAAATTCTTCCCTGTTTACTCTAGGAATTTGAAATTCGGTAGCAAGACTCTCTGGGACATTATGGGACGAATGAATTGATGGGCTCTACTCTAGTCTGATCACCTGAGTTAGCTAAATTATCTTCTATTCACCTTAAGAATGTGAAATTTGATAGCGAGCTTCTCTAGTGCATTAAGGGATGAACAAAATTACGGGTTTCATCTTGATCAGCTATGTGAGCAAAATTCTCTCCTGTTCCCCCTTTGAAATTTAAATTTGACAGGGAGCTTCTCTCGAACAAAAAAAAAAAAAAAAAAACGTTGCCGTTGCCAGTGGTTTGTGTCATGATGGTACATTTATTGTAAAATGAAATATGGGGGACACCCCCAGACCCCCGGATTGTTAATGTTAGGATCAAGGATCAAACCAATGAAACACAGAATGTTTATTTCGGGGATTCCCCGGAGGGCAGGTGGCATTCTGGTAAGTTCGGCCGAAGTTCATTCCGCGTTCTTGGAATCCAGCGCCTTGGATCGTAGCAAAGAGCTTATAATAGCCTATTATAAGCTCTTTGGATTGTAGACCTACGTGACGTAGACCCTTCCCGGGGATATTAACGTTTTATAAGGTGGCAACCCTGTGACCAATTGTGGTGTGAACTTATGAGTTCCAAAGACGAATAGAAGCATGGAGGCTCAGGTAACTCGTTAAACAATCCAACTATCATCTGTTTACTAATTTTCAATAAAATGGGAGCAGTAGGTTAAAAAAGTCGTTAAGCATGTTAGGCATGGACCTATGTTTCACAACTCAATGTCCACATATTGCAACGCATTATACTTCTCGGTAACGAAATCTCCCTTCTTCCTTCGATGATTTTCCATGTAAGCCATTACTTTAGACCTACGTGACCTACTGCTCGTCCCCTACAAGGAAGGGTAGGGATGGTTAGGAAAACCCTCTGGCCAGGAGACAATTGTGTCTTTAATTAAAACACCCACTTCCTGATGAATTAGTCAAATAATCATAAAGATTATAATGCTTGCCACTATATTATATTATATATTTTCATTTATACACACACTCGCGCGAATGATGGGTCACAGGGCTACGTGAGTAGGTACTGATTGCCCAGTCCGTAGAGAACACTTGAGCAGCGTTTCCACTCACCATCATCAACATACTAGCCGCTCCGGCTCACTTCGCTCGCCTCCACGTCACTTTAATCACTTCGCCTCGATTCCCCTCGCAATTTGACCGACTTCCCGTCACTTTTTTCTATATCCGATTTCGGATTCAGATTTGTCGGGATCAAACCTTTATTTCGCCCGCGAAAACCGTTCCGAAAAACGTACCTTTATGGGGTATATTTTAATCAGAAAAAACCAAGTTTTTCGTCGGACTTTTCGAGAAAACGGGTCCGTACTCTTGCATTTTTTGACGCATTTCCCGATACTTTTTTCGCGATCCGATCGCGCCGTCGTCTTCCTCGTAGAAAAACCTACGGAACCGGTATTTTTCCGGAATTTTCAACGGCCGTTTAAAGGGGTACAGGAAGCGGGGAAGTCCAAAAAGCGCACATTAACCGTTACTTCGACCCCGCTCCCGCCCTACGGCCCATGGTTCGGGTAGGATTAGAAAATTTTAAATTCGCTTATGCCCCCTTTCGGACAATTCCAAGAAGATCCCACCACTCAGCCGTTTGGCCGTGCATAGACACGACAGAGGGGTGGGGTTCGGGGGGATCTTACTGGACAGACATTTTCAAACCAAATAACCCTCCGTAAAAACACATTCTGTGTTAAAAAGTCGAATGAAATTAATGACTTCATTCTGAGCAGCCCGTGCATTCCAGCGTATTCCTCCTAGACCACCAAAAATATGTTATATCCCCCCAAAATGACGCTCCGCGAACAAAAGATGACAGGCCACAAAATGCATGATATCATCCCATTTTGGACAAGCCGTAGCCGGATTCTCTCACTCTTTTTAACTGCGTTTGGAGAGACGCTTCTTCAACGGCTTGGCCGATTTTCGCCAATTGAACAATGAACACCATTTCTGTTCTCCAAATATGGTGGGGGAATACCTCCTTCAAACGTACCACCAGATTTTCATTTCATTTCTGTATAAGGACCAGAAACCAAGACCTCCTCATTGCCAGCTATTGCAGAGGTCCACAACTTTTAACACTAGACCAATACGAAATACGCTACACACCTTTTAATCTCATTTTTGTAAACTACTTCCATTCCACTGTAAATGTCGTTCTCTTGAAATTATTTACAATGACATTTGTGTTACGCATACTCCTTACAAATGCAGAGCAAATTGGGCTGTAAGGAGCGCTGCAGTAATCCACAATATTAAAGCGTTCACATCCCCATATAACTGATAAATTGTAATATATATTTATAGATCATTAGGAATATAAATTTTTCAGTCTTGGAGAGATGAGTGAGTCCACCACAACACTAACCAGTACGGTTTTGCGAAAGGGGAAAATGTGGCAGTCTCGCTCAAGAAGCGTCTTACTCCCAAACGCAGTCAAAAAGAGGGAGGGAATCCGACTGTTGGCTTGGCCCGAATTGGATGACATCATGCATTTTGTGACTTGGCATCTTTTGTAGTATCGATAGTATATCTGTCGAATACCCATCCTCAAAAGATCTTGAAGTAAGATGAAATAACTAATTTTCATACCCATGCAATTCTTGAGAATTTTATTCCAAGGCCATAGATGGAGTAAACAACAACAACAAGATGGAAAATGTCAGAACGAGATGCATGGCGAAAGGAAATTCCAGGTGCCGGCGGTACCGACCAGAACAATAAATTTATAAGATCAATAATATTTATAAATTTAGGTGCCCAACTTCGAGTCGTTACATAAGCTGTACATATACTCATCACCTAATTCATTTTATTCCCAAGTCAACCAAAGTTGTTTTTATACACTAATGAGCTCTTAAAAAGAAATTCTACTCTCTTGTGATTATCGTAACTTATAGTTACATGTTACACGAAATAGGTAGGTAATGTTACTAAGGTCGAATGTAGATGGATGATTAAACACTTTACCTCGGATCTGCGTTGAAACTCGGAAAATGAGAGACTGGACAAATCACAGAACTGCAACAGTTCTATGTATAACTAATGAGGAATATCCTATATCCAGGAAACTGCCTTCCTTTGCATGAGATAGTTGCGAAGTTATGATACGTTATCGGCAAGATTGATAATTTTGTAGGCGGGAAGGTCGAGTAGTAAAGTCACACTTGAGATAACACTAGAAATTGAGGAGAGTTTTTGCTTTATTTTGAAAAAATATGTGTGTGTTATTAACTTTAATAAATGTCCAAATAATTCTGCCTCAGCAAGCAACAGTGTTCGGCACAGGTGTTGTGACGCTTAAATCCACAGGAGAGGATCGGGAGAACCATTTATCTTGAGCAGGTGGTGCCAACCGAGGTAACCGAAAAAAATTCCCCTCCACAAAAATCTCAAAATTGAAACAATGGTGGTAGAAATAGAAATTGATAGTTTTATACGCACGCTTTAATCGTATATAGTGGGTAGTACGATACGTGTATGTAGGTCGCCAAAAGTTCTTTGGTGGTCAGCCAGCAGTCAGGAAAAGTCAAGTGAAGCTAGCTATTTGTTCCTCACTCGAGGGGTCAACCGTATGTTATACGCGATTCTCCGTAAAAACTCTAACACCTTCGTCATCGGGAGAGGGGGGTTGGGTGTTCTTCGTATCTGAGAAAAGACAGATGAACGGGATAGTGAAACCGACAGAACTTTGTGGGTCAAAGTAGGTAGGTATTTATGAAAACAATACCTAGGTACCTGTTGGTCAGTTAATTAATAAAATATGAGACGTTGACCTAGCCATTGTACTCAAACACCGAATTCTTAGTGTTGGCCCCCTACGACAAATATCATCTCCCGTCATTTCTATTCAGTCTAAGAGGTATTTTGCCTTCGGGAATTTTTTCCCCTTGAATCGTCACCCGAATATCGCGGTTCCAGCCGAGAAACTGTTCTTTTCATTTCACTTCCAATGACAATTAAATGAATGATTCAATGGGCTTTTAACCAAAATCGTTAATGTATTTAGGGGAATATCGAAGGTACCTACTTGAAAAATAGGAATTAGGTAGGTAGGTACCTATTTTACTGTAGGACCTCCGTCTGCCTTAGGTACTCTCTTGGCAGCAATTGGTGATTAAACCACAGCAGCTTTGGTTTTTTGAGGCCTGGGGCCTCATATAGTTGGTACTTTTTAATGTATACTAACTAGCCGCTCCGGCTCGCTTCGCTCGCCTCCACGTCCATCCGGGGGGGGGGGGGGGGGGGGGGGGGGCTACCCCCCTGGACCCCCCCCCCCCGTTGAGGTGTATTACAATTGAAACATGTAGGGGATGTTGCTTGTTTCGGAATGATTTTTTTTTTTTTTAATTAGGTATATTTATTTCCATCAAGATACATAAGTGGTTACTAACTATATAAACAAAAAAGTTTCCAAAAAATTTTTTGTTCAACATCAAATAGGTAGGAAAAATTAATATTCCCATATGAGCTACATTAGCTCGCGTTGGGAACTGAGTTGCTGTTAGTTCATTCTGTTAGTAATTCTTAGTAATACTCTTAAGCTCTAGTCACTTTTTTGTTGTAGCGTAATGTAACATAAAACACACTTCTCTATAGTTTATTAAGGTAGATATTTTTTAAGGTAATCAGTTTTGTTTTTTTGCTCAACATTAGTTTTTTCCTTTCTTCAATATTTATATATATATATATATATATATATATATATATATATATATATATAACTCAATTGCGCTAGTGTAGTTCGGTAGAGTAGGAAATTCATCACGCATGATTCCTTCGATCTTGTACAGAGCGGATGATCAGGCTGTGCCAAAGCATTTTCCCGCAGCATTTGCGAAAAACAACCGACGTCCATCATACAAGAGAACGGTAATATTTTCATTTTTCTGAAGAGGGGTAGAGAAGGCGCTCGGTATCCAGAATGGGACATTATTCTAGTAATAGTTTTATGCGTAATATGTATAGCATTATAAGCCGTGGCGTATCTACCATTCCAGGCAGGAAGGCAATATAGCAATATAGATGAAACCAGGGCATCATAAACCATTCGTAGGCCTCTTGTGTCAACAACTACTCTTAATTTGGCAAAGATGTATATCAACTTTCTCAATTTATTTTTGGTTTCCTTTATTTGCCGATCCCATTTCAACTTTTCATCTATAATGATCCCCAAGTACTTTGCATTTTGCACTTTTTCAATTTTTTCGCACTGGGTACACTGATTATAATCAATACAATCTGAATTGTGAAGTCTCAACGTATTTTGAACTGGCTGCGTTTTAGACATCAAGGAGAAGGTAATGAAGTTTGTTTTGATTGGAAACGGTAGATCACTAAGGGGAGGTTTAACGCGTGTAGGGGATGTTGCTCGCTTCGCTCGTTTGAGGTGGGTTGTCCCGCTCCCTTCGCACGCTCTATGTGGAATGTATAGATGTGATCGGATGTGGGACCATGAAAAGTTTATTAGGTTTAATAAACATAGGCCATTTATCTGCGTAGAAGGGCAATCCAATTAAGATTATGTGGAGCCACGAAAAGAAAAAACAAAAAATAAAATCTTATAAAATAGGCAAAACGAAAATAATAAATTGCTGTATAATAATTTGCTGCGTTTTCTATGTGGGGCCACGAAAAGTTTATTAGGTTTAATCAAGATTGGCCATTTATCTGCGTAGAACGGCCATACAATAAAGATCATGTGGAACCATGGAAAGTTGGCTTTAGGTATATGTGAGGAAGTTAGACTGTCCACCCGTGCACAGACACGACGAACCAAGCGACAAAAATCGGAGTTTCGTTTTTATAATATAATAGAGGTATTAAAAAAAACTGGGTTTTACTGCCGAACACGGTGACCATACCCAAACAACCCCCTCAAATTTCATTAACTTTGTAATTTTTGCAAAGCGACCCAGGTTTTCGACCTCAAAACAGGACCAAATATGACATAAATTTGCGGGAATCCCTCATGGGATTTTGGAAATGAGCATAATGTGAAATATCGATGCCATCGTAAGGCGTTAAATCACCGATGCTCGATAATATCGGACCTCTTAACATCGATGGACAAAACATCGAACACTCTAGATCGAGTGGAATTTCCACTTCTTATGGTGAGCATGTGACCAAGAGAGAATTTAGAACATTCAGCTGATCAGCATGTAGCCCATTATTATTTCAATCGTCCCAAAGGGACTTCCTTCCTCCTACATGAAAGCTAGGGGTTGATTGAGAGTATCGAGACAGTGAGTTCCTAGTATGACCCTAAGGAAAACAACCAATGTTCATTATTTTAAGCAATACAATGTGTCAAATTAAAAGACCCTTCATAATTTATGGTAGGTACGTATTCTGCTGTGTGAGGAATTATAGGTCGGCTATAGGGGGATTTGGAGGAGGCCGATTGGGAATAAGCCCATGACTGATTAGGAAAAGAGAGTAAAAGAGCTTTATAAATGGAATGCAGATTAGGCCAAGTTGAATAATCCTGAGTGTCTGGACCAAGAATCCGAACGGTAAGGCGTAAACGCACTAGTAGTGAGTTCCATCAAGAAAGACATTGTCAGTTGAGCCGTTAGGGACATTTTATTATCCTTTAAACCTCTCTTTCTACAAATCTGCTGTGTGAGGAATAGGTTAATAGGCTATAAGGGGATTTGGAGGGCGACCGACCGATTGGACAAAAAGTTTGAGAGTGTTAATTGAATTATAATTATTTGTGTTAGATTTGAATTATATTGGAAAATACCTATATGAAATTAAATTGTTATTGGAGATGTAATTTTTTCTATGAAAAAATAATTAAAAAAAAAAAAAAAAAGTACTTATTGTAGTGGATTTATATACGTTTTACTTGGTGTAGGTAGACCAAGTGGGGTGTTATGAAAAGTACCCATGCCTTGATTATGAGGGTTAAACCCTAGGTGGTTTCCGGACGGGAAATAAACAGCATTGTCAAGGTTGATCAATGCAACGGGGTTGATCGTAGAATTATAAGGCTCGTTCATTGTCGGGCCGTGAGGAGCGCTAGGCTCGGCTCGAACCTCTTGGGGTTGTCGAGCTGGGTATTGTTTTCCCGTGTAATAATCGGGCTTTAGGCAGATATTTTTCTGCGGAGCCGAGTTGGCTTGATCAGAGTACTGAAAAGTACCGTTTCGATCGTGTGATTTATGCATGACAGGAGTGTACAATGCACTCGTGTCGGCGGAGTAACCGTGCGTTGAATATCGAGGATATTCATGCTTGAAGGTAGAATCATATGGATTACTTTCCGAAAGGGTCTGGAAAGTATCCTCGACCTGTTGTACAGGTGAATGTGTAATCACCAAGTCTGTCGCAGAGTTGGTAGGCAACACGTCGATCCCGTCACTGAAACTAGCTGTGGATCGTCGTTGGAATGCGGGTGGATCGCGTGTCTCGGAGCATTTGCCGCCCGCTCCGAGATCCTCCGCCCCGGCTCCTCCGAGGAAAGAGGGGCCTCTCTCCATCGTACGAACGAAATATAAAATTTGTTCAGAAATACCTTTTTGGCTCTGAAAAAGGGTTTTTGAAGAGGAGGGACTCGCTTAACAGATCTCTCTCCCAGATCGATGTTAGGGTCCTCTCCGAGTCCTTAGAAGGACTTCCTTGGACAGTTAATCGGATCGTATGAGAAGTGCGATTAACCGGCGTGTCCCAGCGGGCGACCAAGAGCTTAGGGCTGCGAGGTCCGGGTGGCACGTCTAAGTCATCCCAGCGGGCGTGCAAGGAAGATAAAAATCTTAGCTTGCACCGGGCGATGACCTGACTGAAGAAAGCTTCGTTGGGTAGTGAGTGGAGGAGTCCGCACTCGAAGCTACCAAGAAGTCGATGAGAATGGGAAGGTAGAAAATCTGGCTCGATGCGTGTAGTCACTTCGTCTGTAGAGAGAGATGACATCAGCTTGAGGGTTGAGATTCGAATGAGCACGCTGGGCTCCGTCGCTCCGTGCGTGGTATTTATAGGGGGGTGGCTGCCTCCAATCGGGTGGCCACTTTATGGTTAGTATGCAAATTAGTTTCTCAAATTCTCGGCTCATCCGGGCTGTCTCCTGGTTGGTCCGCTTAATTTCTTTAGCTCAACAGGTGTTTCTTTATTGGCTCGCATAGTTTCTCTCACAATCTGTGCATAAGATTGTCGAGTTGGTTTGTTAGCCTCGCCCTTGAGCTCCGTAGAGGTCAATTGATCGTTTCCTTGGGCTGTTGTTCTCAAGGCAACTTTTTTGTGTTGTCTTGTCGAGCCTCTCTCCCGCAGTGGGTGTTTGGCTTGTTGATTTCGTGCGGATATTTCGTCCGTGAGAGAGTTTTTTGTGAAAACTCTCGGGCGAAATATTTTGTTTTGTTTGGGCGTAACCCGACGTCTTAAGTGTGTAATTCTACCTTGAGAATTTAAATTTGGTAGCCCTGAAAAGGGCTGGTGAAACTGGGTGGTTAATTCACCACACTTATCATTTTTATTTTTTTTTTTAAGGTTTAAGCCGCACCTCAACCAGAAGGGTCATTAGCGGCATTGAACAAGGTGTCTAAAGGGACACTGGAAGTGGCACGATTCTAAGGGGAGTCATGTTGCCATCCTTGACTAAAAAGGAGCGCCATCATGGACTCCACAGACAACTCGGAGGGGGGAAAAATGAGGGGTACAGTGATGACCACTGTTTAGCCCCCAAAGTGGATTAAAAAAAAAACCAAAAATAAAGTAATACAACTAAGACTAGATGCAAAATAGGCTAATAACTATATACATGCTACTATGTACAATCAGCAAAGTGAAATAAAACTACGACTCGAAGTATATGAATATATCACAGATCAGATATCACAGTTCGTAGTAGAGCTCAGCCTCAGCGGCTCTCAGGTACAACAACAGGGATCGGACCTTGTCAGGTCCGGATAAAACGTCAACCCACTGAGGGGGCTGATGCTGGACTCGGAGATCTACGAGGGCTGGGCAGTTTGGGACTGTTATTTGAGTTACAATTTGTGAGCTTTGGAATATATTTTAATAAAGACTCTGAGATTTATATTATTTTTTGAGTTAAAGGTAATTAGCATTTATATTATGTTGATATGAAATAGTATAGGTAAAACCCTGTTGATTTGGCTCCACCTTGATGAGGTGACAGGGCTTGTATTGGGGATTCGTTCCCAACCAACCGAGAGAGTCAATATGTTTACATTTATAAGCTGAACAGATGATCCTTGATAATATAAATTATAGTATAGCTTAATAAAAAAAAAGTCTGGCAACAGACATGGCAATGTGCGATTTTATGATAATATTATGTGAGATGAATAGACATGGAATTAAGATGGAAAGCAAAACGATGGAGGAAATAGTACAACAATATACGAGAACGTGCCTATTGAAGGAGTAATATGGAGATAAGAAGGATGGAAAGGTAATAACCTGGATGAAGGGGTCATAGTGAGCCTAGTGTTAATATGCTAATGTTAATATGGGTATGTACCTAGCTATAATAATAATTTTAATGCATGTAATTGATCATGATAAAGGCATGTTACCCTTAACCTGCTTGGAACTGTTGGGAAAAATTTCTTGGTATATTGAGCCGTAGGTATCGAAATTCTCCAGCCAGAGCTGATTATCATACAAGCTAAGGGAAGCACTATCAGCACATGGGCAGAGTTGGGAATATCTCAAGAGATTCAGACTAATTGACGATGATGGATGTCCAAGCTATGAAGATGTTTCATAGGCATGGGAACACAAACATACTAATGGACTGTGTTCGTTTCGAGCCTCAGCGATCTAGGCTGACTAGAAAAGTGGTGCTAGATGGTTCGGGATGGCCAGTGGATTTTGTTGGATTAGGAAATACTTGGAAGATTTTGTGGTTTTTTTAATTAATTCTATGGATTTTGATTTAATTAAGAAGTAATGATTTATCTTTGAAATATTCCAAATTGAACCAGAAGATTTAGTTTGCTTTAAGAAGTTTGAGGGAGGTTTATTATATATATATATATATATATATATATATATATATATATATATATATATATATATATATATATATAGGAAACGTCTATATAAACTTAACAGCAAAAAAAACCGGCGCACCCTATATTTTGTTATTTTTTCACCTTAGCTTCAATTGGTTAATTATTTTTGCATGTGCCAAGTAAAGTCGGTATCTTATGAGTGATCAGCAAGAAACAGAGTGGCAAATAAAAAATAGCCGTTTGAAAAAATCAGCTTTATTCACAAAACTTTGATGTTTGGACAAAAGTAACAAAACATTCTTCTGTTGTTAGCGTGTGAAAAAAAATTGAAAAATGAATTTTTTTTTTGGAAAATAAATTTTTTTATTATCGGGTGGTACCTTCCCTTGCTTGTACCACCGCCTGTATTCTTCTCGACATGCTGTTGATCAAATTTGAAACCCTTTCTTGTCTGATGAGGTCCCACTCTGCGAGGACCGCTGTCCTGGAGGTCTTGGAGGTTTACAGGAGGGTTCGGTCGCTTTTGGATGCACCTCCCTAGCTCGTCCCATAGATGTTCTATGGGATTGAGGTCGGAGCTGCGAGCTGGCCATTGTAGGGTGCGCATGCCTACCTCTTCGAGGTAGTCAGTAACCACGTTTGCTACGTGTGACCGCGCGTTATCGTCCTTAAAAATAAAATTATCGCCGGTGTAAGGGACGAATGGCACTACATAATCTTCCAGGATGTCAGAAATGTACCTCAGTGTGGTTAGACTCCCTCGGAGGTACACATGGAGTTCCGTTTTCGTCTCTGAAGTGATCCCACCTCAAACCATTTCAGACCCACTCCCGTAAGGCACCCTTTCAGCACTCTTAATGTTTTCCGATGAGTCCAGGTTCTCACTATTCGCTTCAGATCGTCGTGTTAGAGGGTGGAGGAGACGAAGGCAGCGTTCCGCTCAGTGCAATATTTCTGAAAGGGTGCCTTACGCGGGAGGTTCTGAAATGGTTTGGGGTCGAATCACTTCAGAGGATAATACGGAACTCCATGTGTACCCCCGAGGGAGTCTAACCACACTGAGGTACATTAATGACACCCTGGAAGATTATGTAGTGCCATTCGCCCCTTACACCGGCGATAATTGTATTTTTATGGACGATAACGCGCGGTCACACGTAGCAAACGTGGTTACTGACTACCTCGAAGAGGTTGGCATGTGCACCCTACAATGGCCAGCTCGCAGCCCCGACCTCAATCTCATAGAACATCTATGGGACGAGCTAGAGAGGTGCATCCGAAGGCCCTCCTGTAAAGACCCTCCTGTAAACCTCCAAGACCTCAGGACAGCGGTGGTCGCAGAATGGGACCTCATCAGACAAGAAACGGTTTCAAATTTGATCAACAGCATGGCGAGAAGAATGCAGGCGGTGGTACAAGCAAGGGAAGGTACCACCCGATAATAAAAAAATTTATTATTTATTACCGACTTTACTTGGCACATGCAAAAAAAAAAAAATAAATAAATAAAATAAAAAAAAAAAAATAACCAATTGAAGCTAAGGAGAAAAAATAACAAAATATGCGCCGGTTTTTTTGCTGTTAAGTGTATATATATATATATATATATATATATATATATATATATATATATATATATATATATATATATATATATATATATATATATAATTGTTTGTGTTATTGCCTGTAATCAGCAACGGGGCAGACAGAATAAATGCCCATTCTGAAGGATTACTTCAGATAGAAAAAAAAGAAAAAAGTATTTGATTATGGTATGTGAAGGGGATTTATAGGTATAATATCGAGCAAGGTGTACAGTAGTTATGTTGATGTGTTAGCAAGTGTATTATATACCTACATCTATTGTATAAGTATTGAGTTCTATAGTCTTTAGTAGTAGGTACTAGTGAAATGGTACGGAAATGATTTAGAAACTGAAAGAGGAGTAGAAGAGAGAGCATAATGATTTTGATGGATAGTTATCATTTGGATGAGTTGTGATAATGGAGTATGTAGGTATGCGTTGTATTAGAAAATACGTGAGAGCAATGGGCAGCGCTATTGGAAGGGGGGGGGGGGGGGGTGTATAATATGTGTAACAGATGTTCCATGGGGTAATATTAGGTGTAAGATAAGAAATTTTGTGTGAGCCATGCTATGTGGAACTTGTAAATGTGTGATAGATAGTGTTATGATGTGAAATGTGCGGCTTGTACATACCTACGTAATAGATGTTATATGGTGGTAATATAGATGCAAGAAAGTAGAAAAGGTGTGCGAGCTGTGCTATATTAGGGATGTGAGTGTGTGATAAATGGTCATTTGGTACTTGGTACTAATATGAGGTGTAAGAATGGAAATTTTGTTTGAGCAGTGATTTTAAATAGTGGTAATATGAGGCGTAAAGTGGAAAATGTGTGTCAGCTGTGCTGTATTAGGGATGTCAATGTGTGATAAATAGTTATATGGTGGTAATTTGAGGTGTAAGAATAGAAATTTTGTTTAAGCAGTGATACTAAATGATTCTATTATGAGCCATGAAAGTGGAAAATGTGTGTCAGCAGTGCTATGTGGAGCTAGAATATATGTGAAATAGATGCTATATGATGGTAATAAGAGGTGTAACGGTATGTGGGGAGTAGAGGAGAGAGCATAATAATTTTTATGGATAGTTATAACTTGGATGAGTTATGATAGTGGAGTATGAAGGTATACCTTGTATTAGAAAATACGTGAGAGCAATGAGCAGTACTATTTGGTGGAGGGAGGAGGGGGTATAATATGTGTAGTAGATGTTCTATGGGGTAATATGAGGTGAAAGATTGGAAATTTTGTGTGAGCCGAGCTATGTCGGACTGGTTATTGTAAATGTGTGATAGATAGTTTCGTGGTGGTAGTATGAGGTGAAAGGGTGTGAACTGTGCTAATAGATGTTAGGTAATAGATGTTCTATGGTGGTAATATAGAGACAAGAAAGTAGAAAAGGTGTGTGAGCTGTGCTATATTAGGGATGTCAATGTGTGATAAATAGTTATTTGGTACTAATATGAGGTGTAAGAATGGAAATTTTGTTTGATCAGTGATGCTAAATGTTGTTAATATGAGGCATAAAGTGCAAAATATGTGTGAGCTGTGCTTTATTAGGGATGTCAATGTGTGATAAATAGTTACATGGTGGTAATATGAGGCAAGAAAATGGAAAATGTGTGTGAGCTGTGCTATATTAGGGATGTAAATGTGTGATAAATAGTTATTTGTTGGTAATATGAGGAGTAAGAATGAAAATTTCGTGTGAGCAGTGATGTTAAATGGTGGTGATATGAGGCAAGAAAGTGAAAAATGTTTGTGAGCTGTACTGTGTGGGGCTTGTATATTATGTGTGATAGGTGTTATATGGTGGTAATGTGGCGTGTAAGGTGTGAAATGTGTGTGAGTTGTGCTTTATGTGGGGTTTTGTATATGTGTAATACATGTTTTACGGTGGTTATATGAGGTGTAATGTTTGAAATGTGTGTGTGTATATGCCTATATTACCTTGTAGATGTGTGATCGATCTTATGTATGGTGGGAAGGGGGAGGAGGGGGATTGTGATAATAGCAGATGAAATGAAAAATAATTTAGGAACAGAATATAGTGCAGATGAGAGAATGTAGTAAACTGCCGCCAATCGCATATTTTTATCTCGATCCCTACTCAAGGTATGATTTTTTAAAATGATTTTTCTGGAAAACCATGTTTTATCCTTTTAAACTCTAATTTCTCATTTAAAACTTTGGCTCATTTAATTTCAACTTTTGACCTCATTTTCGGAATTAGCGTTAAATTTCGTATAAGAATAGTGTGCTTGGATTCTTATTAAGTCCCATCCGAAGACCTTCACATCAGCTCAAACATAAACGATTTAAAAAAAAATAACATTTCTGAAAATCTTCAAAACTTTACTACACTTCCGAAAAAAATCCTGGAAACTGACAAATCCCATGAAAATTGCTTCATCTAATACTCTTTTCAACGGTATAGTCAATTTTACTTTTAGTTTGATATTCAGGGGAGATAATTATGATTTAATGCTGACAAATGTGGTCTTTTTTCCATCAAATCGATGGTTTTCTTCAAAAATGACACTCTATGAACCTACCTACGAGTATGAGGTCGGTTTCTACGTATTTTTCCACGCTGAATCGAATGGTAACATTTGTAGATCTCTCCAACTCCGATATAACCGAGTTTCACACTTAAACTCACAAATGTTTAGTTTGTTTGTTACGCTTAAATTTATATGAGTTATGGGGTAAAACTGGTTAAGTGTGAAACTCGATTATAACGTAGTCGGAGAGATTTGCAAGCGTTTTCATTCGATCCAGCGTGAAAAAATACCTACGTAGAAACCGACCTCATACTCGTAGGTTCATTGAGGGTCATTTTTCAAGAAAAACATCGATTTGATGGAAAAAACCACATTCTTCAACATTAAAACATAATTTTCTCCCCTAAATAACAAAGTATAAGTAAAATTGACTAGTTATACCGTTGGAAAGAGTATTAGATGAAGCAATTTTCATGAGATTTGCCAGTTTCCAGGATTTTTTCAGATGAGTAGAAAGTTTTAAGATTTTCAGAAATTTTATTTTTTCAAAATCGTCTATTTGGGCTGATGTGAAGGTTTTCGGATGGTACTTTATAAGAACCCAAGTACACAATTCTTAGAGGAAATTTAACGCTGATTCCGAAAATGAGGTCAAAAGTTAAAATTAAATGAAGTGGAAGAAGTGGATAAATTAGAGTTTAAAAGGAAAAAAGACGGTTTTCCAGAAAAAAAAAACCTTTAAAAAAATCATATCTTGAGTACAGATTGAGATAAAAATATGCGGTTGGCGGCATTGTACTAGAATTTCGATGCAGACTAACACAAAAAATTTTCGTCACTAATCCTGTTCCAACCTGTATATGGAGAACATAACGACTGTGTAGTGTGCGCTTGTTATAGTTATAATGGCCGTGAGTAATGACATAATAAATTAATGGGTTGTTTATATTTTGAGTGATTCAAGCGTTTATTTGATTGATGTAGTAATAAAAGATGAACCTAATGGGATGAAGAACCATCAGTTGGATTTAACACGCGATAAACAATTGAATGACGGTCTGGTGAATTGAAATAGCAGTGGTAAAAAGCGTATTAATAGGGATGTAAGAGAAGCGGCTTAAATTCTAAAAATGAAAAAAATAAATAAAAAAGGATGTAATAGTGTATTAAGAACACCACAAAGTAGAAAGGTGGAAAATGTGTATAAATAAGAAAATTTGGTGATATATTTCGATTGTGGTGATTCAACAGTGATTGGTGTCATGTTGGTGTAATGATGGTGTAAATAGTTGAGGTGATTGTGTTAAAATGTAAGATAAGTTTGTGATGTAGGTAGGTTTTGGGTAGCAGGGCCGTCGCGTGCTTTGTTGGCGCCCGGGGCACCCCCCTCCCCCTTATCTAACACACTCCCCCTACCACCCATCATATCAGGGAATGGGAAACTAAGAGATAAAACTTCCTTAGGAGAACAGGAGAGAATTTAGGTCACTCTATCGATTAGGAAAGAAGAGCCCATCAATTCAATTTTCTCTTGATGTCCCAGAGAGTTTCCCTATCAAATTTCAACTTCCATGGGTGAACAGGAAAGAACTTAGCTCACATAGCTGATTTGGTGCTGGACCGATTTCGTACAAACTTCTTAAACACTATCTGCAATGCATCCCAAACATTCTCACGCAATTCGGTGCCAAACACCACTGGTTTTTAAGCAGTGAGTCCTCAAACAGATCGTCGTGGCATAAGTCCTAATTCTCCTACCTACCATTCAAACTACCTTCATTTTCTCGCTGCGAAATAGATCACTTTATTTTGATGTAATCGAACATATATGATTGGCCTTGGAAACCATAAACAATGTTCCTATGGAAGATTGGGTTCTCGATGAAGGACAAAGTTCGATTTTACTATAGCCTACGTTTTATTCCGGGACTTGCACGTCAATTTGCGCCCACCCTCATGAAAATCGGTTCAGCCGTTCTTGAGCTATAAACAGCGTAACTAACACGACTTTCTTTTATTTATATAGGTAGATAATACCTTGGATAAAATTAAAAATTATCCATTATATTACCTAATTTGATGGGCAGTCAAGTCAATGATGAAAACAATGAAGTCAATGATTTGTAAACCAAAAACTAATATGACGCAGTACGAAATTGTAATATAAGTGTTTGCGCGTATAGTAATAGGCGGACACATGTAGATGCCAGGAGATTGCAACTTGGAATGAGACCACTTGCCTAACTAGGAGGAGCCCGCTGAACAAAGATACAGAGGGATATTAAGATACTAAGGGTATTTCTTAATAATTATTAGGTACCTACGGTTTTAGGTGAACTTCGGATCTGACCTAGAATTTGGGGCATTTATCCCACTGTCCAACGTAGCAGATATATTTTCGCTCACTTGCATTTAGAAAATTTAGAAACACAGAAACTAGAATTTGCTTACGCCGCTCCTGGGGGTCGGAATGCAATTTACTTTTAAAAATTAATTAGTAAACAGAAACACATTTTACCGATTCGTAAACATATAATTATCCTCATTATTATTAGGTTACTAATTGGTTACTTACCCCTATAGTTTAATGACCGCTGGACTAATAGGAGCTTAAATGCGCAAGTGCACTCTTGAATTTCAGTAAAAAAAAAAACATTAAAAACATTTTGCACAAAATTATGCTAATAATTGTACTTAAATTTCATTAATATTTGCTAAAAAATCATTAAAAACTACAAAAAAATCTAAAAATCTGTTTTGAATTGCCAAAGTTTTTTTTAGCAAGAGTTTTTAGCCATAAAATTGGTTTTTAACAATTTCTTTGTACTCAAACTTCAATGCAATATAACATATTATAAAACGATAGATAATTTAAGAAAATTCTCTCACACGGTCATGCTGCAAGACTGGAACACTGGAGCTTTTTCGTTAGTAATATTGTGGAAATAAAACTTTTACCTTCAAGGTAGGTATAAAAAAATGTTAGAATAATCTAAAAATAAAGTCATAAGACATCGAAAACAGATCACTAATCCACGAAAACCTAAGAAACTCCCAGCCTCGCTAAGACTTTTCTCGGATCTACCCTTCCCATGTAGGTACAATGACAATTCCTTATGGGCACCCTATTGGTTTTCGGAGGAGGTAAAACACGATTTCGTACGCAAATTTTAGATAGTAAAGTGATAGGAAGAAGCTATGTGTGTCCAACCTACTGAAATTTCCGATACGCCAGATATATGACCCCATTTTAACCTTGGAAAAGTTCTCCTATCACTTTTGGGAAGTTTTTCTCTAAAAACTGCGGTAGGTGCTTCTTATTTAGATGCCCAACTCTTCCGATTCTCTTCTTAGTTCCCGACTTGGTCTCTGGAGGTAAGTAGTTGATCGCCATCTATCTATTAGGTATAACTCAAAAGTAGAATATTTGTCTATCCTATCTACCCCCTCCTTCTCTTCAACTATCATGCATAATTGATTGCGTTTACTAAATTTAACTTCAAGTTTCAAATTATTTGAACCCCACGTCATTTTCAATGAAAAACGTCTTATTAGTAAAGGTCATACCCTTCACAATTTATTGAGTGTGGTTTGCAGGTGTATGGGTGATTCTCAGTAGAAGGGCAATTTACACCTTCCAGAAAAATTCGAGGGCTCAAAACTTATTTTTTCAAGTATATATACGTTCTTCAGATGTGAACAATTAGTGATGAATAGTTTATAGAGGTCAATACTCATTTTCAAGCCTAAATTGCAAAATGTGAATTTGATACATCCTTGGTACTGACAATGCTGCCATGGGACTGATTAAAAAAGGTTAAAATCTAAAAAAAAGCCACAGTTCCTTTGAGCCTGACGGCTAAAATTAAAAAACATGAATATGCTTTAGCCGTACACGACTCACTCCTCGTCGATTCTCTGAACCCGACCCCCCATCGGCCTCTGAACTCTGTTTATCATTCTGCCATCAATCCTAAAACATGGAATCATGTTTTAGCTCCTCGCTCTCACTTTATTATAGAAATGATCACGACGATTGAGCTCTTGTGAGATGATGATCTCCTAATAGAAACTCGCGAGTAAACATTCACTTTATTATAGAAAGAGGCTAAAGAGGCTACATACGAAATTACAGCTTCCTATAGTGTAAAGTATAGAAATTACCTATTAAAATAATTTAACCACCGCTTCACAAATCTAACCGTTCTCGCAATATTCGGATCACCTGCCGGCTCACATAATCATCACCTGCCGGCTCACATAATCACATAATCGAAACACCAGCTCAATGAAATCATCAGAAATCAACAAGCGGTTGCAATCATGTTCACAATATCAATTATTGAGAATGATCACCTGTGTGTAAACAATTATTCATATAACCATGCTCATAACTCAGCTTGTTGGCCACGCACTTCGCAGTAGTTAATATAGTATGGTTGGATAAATCGAGAGCTTTCGAACGAATGGTCAACGGATGAAAAACGACGAAGTATCATATCCCTAGCAACGACTCGGTTGTAAGCGGAAATCATCACAATTATTGGCGCTACTTTCGTTGCACTCTCGCGGGACATTTTTCGGTAGTTAGGTCACGGCTAAAGCATATTCATGCTAAAATCGATTAGAAAGTAAATTTTATTCGAAAGCTTTGTACGAAGGAATTGTTCAGTTAATCATTATTAACATGTACCTATCATGTTTTAGCCCTGGGGTCCTAGCGAATTTTGCGAGTCAATTTTTTTCCGCGCACGAAATTAATTACAGTGATTTCCGCCTACAACCGAGTCGTTGCTAGGGAAATGGTACTTCGTAGTTTTTCATCCCACAAAATTCGTTGACCATTCGTTCGAAAGCTCTCGATTTATCCAACAATATTATGTTAACTACGGCGAAGTGCGTGTCCAACAAACTGAGTTATGAGCATGGTTATATAAATAATTGTTTACACACAGGTGATCATTCTCAATAATTGATATTGTGAACATGATTGCAACCGCTTGTTAATTTCTGATGTTTTCATAGAATTTCGAATCAATATCGAGGAGAAAACATGATACATGGTTGAAATTTTTGGTTCTAGAACAGAAATAAGTTATGTCATTTGTTTTGTTTTTGTTCATCAGTCTCATACGTTGCATTGAGCAGGTATTATAGCTTCATGAAGGATCATTCTGCCTTCTTTCTCTCCTTTGCTCTGATAAACGTATCCGCTCTTTCAGCTCTGCAGCCGTAAATTTCTTTGCTTGCGCCATTTTGTGTACTGGAAAACACGATTGATTCACTCCAATCAGAAAATAAAAAGACGAAATTGCATTTTCTTGGGATGGCTCCTCAGGTGCCTAACTTGAAAGTGGTCATTACAGGTTTTGTAAGTGATGTTTGGATTCATTACAGACCGTGACCAAAAGAAAACCGAACTAGACTGTACTAGTCATCCTCCCCTCGCTTTCTTCTTTCCATGATCCCATTTGACAAGGCCGTTATTATAGGGAATCAAGTTAGGTATTGTTTTCTAAATTCCTAGCCAACACGTCCAAAGGTATGCCAGCAGTATGACAAAAAAATCTAAGGTAGTAAACAATTTTTTTTTTTTTTTTTTTTTTTTTTCAACCAAACAATCCAAAGAAGTGTTAGAGATGATTTATCAGAGCAAATGAAAAAATTTGAGAAACGGTTTTGACTGCTTTACTAACCATGTTTCACCCCATGCATGAATGATTCATCCATGGAACTGACTGGAATTAGACCATGGGAATGAAATCATGAACTTCTAACCCTATTATCGATCAGTTACTTAAGCCAGCTAAATAAAATAAATCGTCCTTGTAATCAGCATGAAAACTGCTATAAGAAACACAAAAATAAGATTTTTAATGTAAACCACAATCACAGAAACTTTGAAGCATGGTACTGACCTGAATAAAAATACTCCCCGACCTACTGCACTCGATCACCGTTGGGCGAGAACGGGCGCAAAAACTGTTCCGAAAAATGCGGTAGCCTAAAACGCCATTGGTGCCTCTACAAAACGGCACCAAAAAAAGCCCGTACTTCCTAAAATGCTAGACTGTGGGTTATTAAGTCAATAGACCCATAGTATTGAATGTTTTTCTGGTTTCAAAGTTTATAACGTTGTACAGTAACACAATAATGTTTTTAAAAACTTGGTACCCAACTATATAAACAATCGATGGAAGTATCCAAAAACTGGATTCAAAGGATTTTTTCCCTCGATTTATGTTTTTTGGCCAAGTTTTGAAAGTTGAGTGTTGTAAATCAAAACTGGATTCACCCACGGGACTGAAATATTTCATGTTCAACGCGAAAAATTTAAATTTCACATATTTTTACAAGGGTTGTGTGTGCTTGTTAATTCTTTTTTTTATGCAATGAAGTACTTATATGTTTCATATTGTATATGCATGTACATTGATAAAAATGTATTGAATGGACAATAAATATTATCATTATTATTAGTATACAGACATTCATGAATCGAAGTACTTACCAAAATCCCCTCGGCCGATTCGGCTCCTCAATCCTGTACTAGGCTGATGTTTACTTGATATAATCTTAAATTATAACTTTATAAGGGGTGGTAGTGAACAATGTTCGTGCTATAAGTTTATGTGAGGGAATAAAACGGTCTCATTAAAAGAAACCTATAAGTTATGTGCCGCATTAAGAGATAATATTATCATGTATAGTATTTCTTCAATAAATTTAGCTGACGTTCTGCCTAGCGCTGAGTGCCTTCAATGGGGGAACTTTTATGTGTTGGAATGAAAGACACACTTCACTTTTGACTTCAGATCCGGATTCGGTGCACTTGAAAATCCCTCAGCAACTAATTTTCAGCTCAAAATACCGTATAGTTTGGCCAACAACGGGTAGGAAGATCACGCGTGACGTTGAAGGGCAAAGGAGAAGAGGGTTCCCCCCAAGCGGGCGGCAGCCGTGACGTCAACGCGCAAATGGATTTCAAGAGTCGCATTACTAGGTCAGATACCCATAATGTAACACCTCTTTGGAAAGCTCTCGTTCAGCTCTTTCTATTGGGAGACAAAAAATCGACTCTCATAAATTATGAATTGTCGTACTACCCGAGCATTCCACAACTTCACCATATGCGCGGCTTGGATGCGTTGGTTTTAAAGATGATTGACAACTTCTTAGTTTGTATACATAACGAAGCATGTACCGAGGACTTCTCAGGAGCGTTAAGGAAGGGAAAATTGGCCCTTTGAAATGTGGAGTCACGTGTAGTAAATTCTCAACCTTCCAACGAGAAGTGAACGTTGTTTGTGGGGTGGGAAATCAGGGTATAGCCCCCCCCCCCCCCCCCCCCCCCCCAACACAATTGATGGGTATATTCTTCTAGCAACGATTGATTGTACATTTTTTTCTGTCGGACGAAAATTTGGAATGACCAACACAGCTAAGTCTATGTTAAAATTGGCTGAATATGCGGAACATTTACTCAACCTCTTTCTAAGTAAAATGAGAGAACTCAATAACTTCTTATTACCCCCCCCCCCCCCCCCCCTTTAACCCGAATTTCGTTTTCTAATCCTATAAACATTGTACCTTACTTGGTTTGGACGATATCGAGTTTCTATAGATATTTCAGCTTTCATTAGGTATAATTTGGGCAAAGATCAGTTTGATACCCAGGTTGAAAATTTGATAAACAGCCTCACTATGAATCTTTATTATTCTACCAACTTCCAGATCGGATTGTTTTATCCAACTAGTTGGTGCCAAACGATATCGAATTTCGAGTGATAGATTCTTGGTAAGCGATAAACTTACATTTGAGTGTTGGCTCCATGAAAAACTCGATGATAAAGCTTCGCAAATTATGTGGAGTCCAAATATTAAAAAATCAGTAAATTATATATATATAAAATAAATTTCGGAAAAATAGGTCAACTTTTGAAAACAGAATCGATTGTACATGGTGCCAAACTATAGTGCCAGATAAGGGGGGGGGGTTATTATGGTACTTAATTATTAGTAGAGTACCTAGTAGTTATTATTCGAGTACCTACCAGCCATGGATATTATATTGTTATGCTTATGTTATGTATAATGCTATACATGCTTTTGTACATAGTATTAATCGGCACCTAATTATTATGTTGATCGATTAAAGGTACTTGTTCAAATGGACGAGGTTGTCATCTCAGGGTTCTCGGGGAAATTCCCTGAATGCGATAATGTGGAGGAATTTGAGGAAAAGCTGTACAGCGGAGTTGACATGGTGACTGCAGACGGAAGAAGGTGGCCCGTAGGTAATGTGAATTACTATTCAATGAACATATTTGTATTGATTTATTCCAAAAATTGCATGAACAAGCAGTGAAGGACAGAATCCCGATGTAGTACAATCAGTATATATATATATATATATATATATATGCGTGTGTGTGTGTTTTATGATCATTATGATGGTTATTTATTTATACAGGGTGTCCCAAATATAAACTCTCTCCTTACTTTTTTCCACAATTTTTGAGACATCGAAGTGAAACTTGGGGAACGTTTTTGGGGTGTATGTAACTAAGTATTAAGCAAATAAAAGTCAGGAAAAAATCTAAAAGTTTTTGGACTGATGAACCATGAAGAAGCGCGATTTTTTCTAAAGATTATTGTAATTCTGGTTTCACCATAGTGTTCAGCACTAAAAAATCTCCAAAATGAGATGTCACTCGGCAAAAAATTAAAACTTTTTTTCGACCCAATACTCCCTTCTAAGGGTAGTCCAAAAATATTTGGATTTTTTCCTGATTTTTGTTTCTAAAAACTTAAGACACCCCAAAAGCGCTCTCCAAGTTTTACATCGATAACTCAAATCGAAAAAAGCAATAAAAAACGGCGGTCAAGAGGAAACCGTAAGTTTCAATCACTGATTTGAGTCCCTAAAACATGTAAAAATAGAAATCGAACTTCCGCATCGTCAAGCTGAGTTGAAATACTATAAAAAAGGTCCAGTTCAATTTTTCGATAGCTCGCACCGTAAGGCTGTAATTTCCCGATGGGCCCGTTTATATGGGACACCCTGTATTCTACATACACATAAAATAATAACTACTGCCTTCAGCAGTTCTTCCTTGTTAGTAGAAGCACGTCACTTTGGACTTTCCGAAGTTCGGGGCAGTCGTTATTGGTCCATCTCACCTACAATTCGTTTTCTCTCTTGTAGTCAAGTACGTGTGTGTTTTAATAAATTGGTGTTGGGAAATCAATAGTTTTATTTTTTACTAATCCCCAATTTTAAGACAATTAACTGGTGCACTCCCGTGGACAAGAATTTCAACTTTGGGCAAATCAATCAATCAAGATCGATTGCATTTTGAGTCAAAGAGAACCTGATGTTTACCAAAAACTTCCGTGAAAGGAAACATATCATCAAAACTCACTCTGTGACTACAAGAGAACATCATACGCACCACAAGAGGAAAATTACGCGAATTCGCCAAAACAAAAAAACCAGGACATCTGAGCAGGACAGTTGGCAAGTGAATACTTGATTGAACCCAACCGCCCACGCTGGATACGGAGCCTCTTGTCGACCTTCGGACTATCTCAAGCCGAGATAAGAAACATCATGTTTACGAAGGCCCTGTCACTTACTGGGCACCCACTTAGCTTCATCATTTAATTCTTCAAGATAACGACAACGCCGGTCAGTTTCATGGGAAGAACTACTATCTGGAAGAAACAATTTTCTAAATAAATTTTAATTTTAATTATTGTTAAACCTTTTCGTCTTCATACCACCCGATACCTGGTGAGAAGGAGTACCTAATTTTTGTTGCTGCTAACTCGTTGTCCCGTTTCATACCACACATCCACTGGCATAACTACGATAAAAATGCATTAATCATTCCAATCCAATTCGTTTCATACATACGTTGCACTAGTTCACTGGCGTAACTGAGATTGAATTAACATAAATAACTTTTGACATGGAACATGTTTTTTCCATCATAACCCGGCATAAATTTGAATAATTAATTTTCGTAGACAATGCTATGAAGCTATTGCGATAGCTCCAAAAATTTTAATGAAAAATCTTCCAAAATATTCTTCATAAAAATGTACTTTGAAGTATTCTGAGAAAAAAATTATCCATGAATCTTTCGCGCACAATGCAACCATCTGCAATCAACACCAATCATCTATCAAATGGAAACCCCCATTTTTTATTGCAGACTTGGATTCTAAGCAGAATTTCATAAAAATTAAAAACTTGAATATAAAAGACGCTTGAATTTTTGCTTCTGCACTACCGCAGGTTGGGAAGCTTTGAGTTCGTGATTGAAGTCGAAAAAATTGTTATCCTCCAAAATCAAAATTTCCACTTGCTTTTTGCGTTTCGAAGCTTGCTGATTTTTGTTCCATGTCTGTCTGTGGTAAATCCTAGTCACGCCCAAAACTATGCCAAGTTTCAGTCCGATTCCGATGAAATTTTCAGGGATTATGCGGGTTAGCTCCTAGACATTTTCAAAGCCGTCGGATCAACAGTAGCCTGTGCACATGCGCACACCTGAATTTCTCATAAAGTCGATTTTTTATCATCTGTTGGTCCGATTTCGTTCAAACTCGGGGAGTAGATAGATGTATGTTATAGGAAAATTCCCTATGAATTATATCACGATTGGTGGAGTAATAACTATAGCGCATGCGCAAAACTAAAATTGATCGGCAAAGACAAATCCGGGAATGGGCTAAAAACTCCGATTTTTATGAAATTTTCAAGGATTGTGCAGTTTAGCTCCCAGACTTTCCCCTATACATTTCATGCCGTTGTAGTAATAGTACTCTGTGCGCATGCGCAAACGTTAATTTCTTAAAACGTCGATTTATATATAATTTTTACTCGTACTATGTTCTTGTTACAATGTGAAAGGAAGCTATACTGCCCACCCAACTTGGCAGACGTTTTATAACGCGCAAATAGAGCACAAACTGTGAAATAACGAGTTTCTGAAGATACTTAATTGCCTCATGTGATAGGTACATGATTATGGGATGTTTGATGTTTATTTATTGATACTCGTTACACAAACTGATTTCCACTGCGTAAAACATACGTCTACTAAAATTTGGTTTCCCTAGTTGTTAGTGTTTAAATTAATTTCCTCTCGACAGGAGCTTACGTTTACGCAGTGAAATAGTTATTGAATATGTACCTTTAATAATTAATTATAGACCCGTGATCTGATTAATAGGAGGGCTACCCAATACTGAAATAATAAACCTTTGTGTAATCATTTGCAGTGTTTTCCATTTGGAATGCTTTTTTTGTAATATTACTTACGTAACTACTTAATATGTGCTTACGTCAAACATTTATGAGACGGTATAATTTACATAGTAAATATGTAGATATATAATACAATGAGTATATAATGCGTACTATTTAATATGAATAAATATGTGAATTAAACTGAAACTTAAACTTTAAATTTGGAAATTACAGTTCATTTAATCCTTTTTTTTAGGACTCCACGGCCTTCCCAGTAGAAATGGGAAGTTGAATGACATCTCTCGGTTTGACGCAGCCTTCTTTGGAGTGAACCCCAAGCAGGCTGATGCGATGGACCCTCAGCTCAGAATTCTCATTGAAAATACTTACGAAGCCATTATCGACTCAGGTATGAACAGCACTTGAAACAACCTCTCATAACCTGAGTGAATATAATCTCCCGACATGACCCTGCCAAATTCAGATTCGATTATATTTATTTTCAAATACCGGTTAGATATTTGACTAGAATTTGTAGATATTAGCGTATTTTTGTAGAAAATTAAACTATTGTAATGACTCGAAAATGTTTTAAAATTTCTTTATTGAAATCCGTTTGAGGCATTCGAATTTAACGCTTTTTCATAAATATAGCATTTCTAAGTCAAATTCAACCATTTCCAAACCAAATTCAACCTTTTCCAAATCAATTATTATGTTTTTCCAAACCATTGGGTCAATTAGGTACCTATATGGTAAAAAAAAAACAAAAAAACAGACAGCTGGGTCACAGTGAAAACTAAGGTAGGTATGGAGTCGTCCGTAGCGAAGTTCGTTAGTTTAAGGAAGAATAGGCTATGGACAAATTATCTACACTAATTACAATAAGGGAATCTGTAATAACCAAGTTTTAAACGATGTTTCGTCATATGTGTTTACTGAATCAATCCTAACCTAATATTTACTACTTAATATATAAATAATTTCGCATGCTGAACTCTTTGAATTATTAATTTGTAGGTACGAATCCTGAAGAGTTGAGAGGTAAGAAAATTGGAGTCTTTGTCGGACAAACAGCAAATGAAGCGCTCGATCTTTTAGGACGGGATCCTGAAACGCTGGTGGGCTACGGAATGTCTGGTGCGAACAGAGCTATGACTGCCAACAGAATCTCGTTCACTTTCGATTTTAGAGGTACAGAAGTTTTATTACCACACATGAAAAATAAATAACATATAGTTCTACTATAAATTATTAATAAAAAATATATGAATAATAATAATTAAGGTCAGTTGTGCTAAATGCATTTTGAGGACCAAGAGCGTTGTTCACTTCTTTTTATAGTTTTAGCTACCCCAGTCAACAGAAAACTCTACTGTTCGTTCATTAGGTAGGTACCTCTATATCGTACAAGTACTATATATAAGATCGTAAAGGTGATGACCACAAAAGACTCATATTGTAGAGCGTAAACTTAAATTTGAGGTGAGGTATATTTTGGGTTAATTACCTACTTTAAATATAATAAAAAATTACCCCTCTCATCATTTTTTAGTTTAAATTGTGGGGGGGGGGGTCTGTCTGCCGCCCAAAGCTTTTATTTTAAACCACTGGAACAAAGTTTATCGCGGCATCTTTTTTCATCTCAGTACATACCTGCTAACCTACCCAAAAGCGTAAATTGAAGGCTGACATTTTAAAAATCAGAAACCGATGTTTTGATTTTTTTAAATATAATTTTCATTAAAAAAAAAAAAAAAAAAAAAAAAAAAAAAAAAAACCGAATGAAACGACCCGGAACTTGTACGTTAATCTGTTCACTCCTCCAACCACTGGCAGTACATAGGTACCTTCAACTTAAAAAAAAGGTAAACATGTGTTTGAACTGTAACAAATGTTATGATGGATGAATATCGTGAATATAGTTTAAAATTCTCTCATAAACTAGGACGCTCTATCTAGTTGATATAACTAAAAGAAACTCTTATAAAGGAATCAAGTTAGCTAACTTTTGTAACCATATGCAGACTGATAAAACGTATTTGGGTGCCAATTCATTCAACTGATATGCTCTCGTATAAGGGAAAATCAGCCATAACTAAGGAGTGATCAAATTTTTCGTCTTTTGCCACATACGACTCCAATGATTTCGATGGAAGCTCTACACCCCCCCCCCCCAACAGAAGAAGGAATGCAAAACCTTTGTCTACCTACGCCAACTTTTGCTACCTTCCTATTGCTTCCGAGTCTACCTATAGGTAGCGGAAGCATTGTTTTCACTTTCAGGAGAAAAAAAAATTTTGGTTTCCAACATCAAAATTCAAAATCTGAAAATCAAAATTTCCACTCGCATTTTACGTTTATACCATTTTGAACAACTTTGGTTCCGTGTCTGTATGTGTGTGCGTGTCTGTCGTGTGTCCGCAAATCCTTGTAACAAGCTTATTTTCCACAGTTTTCTTCCGATTTGGATGAAATTGTCAGGGAATGTGTCGGCTAGGGTGTAGACGGTCCCCTATCAGTTTCATTGTTCCTGACTCAATACTTCACTCTGCGCATGCGCAAACGTAAATTTCATCAAACACCATTTTTTACATAGGTATTCGTGTAGTTAGCCATTTCTTCGTACTGAATACTGGTGTGAGGGTGGAAGTATCACGGCTTCTTCCTTTTTATGTATTTATTGACTTCACAACTAGTTTCGCTCTTCAACAGGCCTCATCAGGTGTATAGGGGGACAGATCCATACGAGGTGTATTTTGTCATGGTGTTGCAGAAGTTATAATTTTAGTCTCAGATGTTATAATTTCGTCCAATGGTTTGAAAGGGTCAAATTGGGGGGTATAAGGTAGTAATCCAGCATGGCCCGTAGCTATCATTCATATGTAGGTACTTACTCCACGATATACTAACTAAATGTACGGAATAGAGGATAAAATATACGAGATGAGGTGCTTTTTCTTTGGGGACAATTATGAGTTTCACTATCAACCAGTACATTTCCGTACATTTAGTTAGTATATCGTGGAGTAAGTACCTACATATGAATGATAGCTACTGGCCATGCTGGATTACTACCTTATACCCCCCAATTTGACGATTTCAAACCATTGTACGAAATTATAAAATCTGAGACTGAAATTATAACTTCTGCAACACCATGACCAAATACACCTCGTATGGATCTGTCCCCCTATACACCTGATGAGGCCTGTTGAAGGGCGAAACTAGTTGTGAAGTCAATAAATACATAAAAAGGAAGAAGCCGTGATACTTCCACCCTCACACCAGTATTCAGTACCATTTTTTACGCCCTAGTCGTTCGATCTCGCTCAAATTTGGATTATATTTGGGGGATAACGATTTGATCATCCCATATCAATTTCAACATGATGGTATCATCAATAGCTACTGCGCATGCATCAATGCAAAATCCTTGTAATGAAGTTGTCAGGCAATGCGCGGGTTAGGTTGTCGATGATCCCCTATCAGTTTCATTGTTGCCAAATCAATACTTCACTCTGCGCATGCGCAAAATTAATTTCCATTATGCCTCAATTTTTGACACCCTAGTCGTTCGATTTCGCTTAAATTTGGATGATAGTTGGGAGAAGGCAATTTTATTACCCCATATCAATTTCAACACGATTGTTAGCGCCAGTGGGCCAATGTGAAATCCTTGTAACGACCTTAATTTTCACAATTTACATCCGATTTTAATGAAATTGTCAATGAATGCGCGGTTTATGTTGTATATATGGTCCCGTACCAATTTCATTGTTCTCAACTCATCAGTTCATTATGCACGTGCGCAAGCGTAAATTACATTGATTATAATTTATTTGTTTCTTAATTGACCAATTATGATGATTCGCGCTACTTCTTGGTTTCTCTATTCCGCTATGGAATTTTTCGAAATAATTTAAAACTTTTCGATATTTATACATTCATGAAATGTAAACGAGGAAGCTATGCGCCAATCCCATCTTGGAAGACGTTTGGTTTATGTGCGACCAAACCACAACCTACCCCCTCATTCCATTAATGTTCTACACGGTGTTCTGTGACACATTCGTCGCTCACATTTAAATGTCATGCACAAAAAATTTCAACGAATCTTATTTTAAATGCACCAAGTTAATGCTTTTGTTTCCTTTGCGATTATTTCAGGACCTAGCTTCACTCTTGACACAGCTTGTTCAAGCTCTTTGGTAGCTTTCCACCTGGCTGTAAGTGCCATTCAGCGAGGTGAAATTGAAGCAGCGATTGTAGCCGGAGTCAACATTCTCCTCAGTCCCAACACTTCGCTGCTATACTTTAGACTGAACATGCTCAGCGATGATGGCACATGCAGAGCTTTTGACGCATCCGGTAAATCACACACTATAAAGTATGCAAGCATAATAGGTAGGTACCAAAATAATCTAAATACTTCGCTTCAGCATCAAGAACGAATAAACAAGAAAGTTCCTTCAAGATTAAGTCTAGATTGAAGTTCCAGGGACTGCAATTCACATTTGGTAGCATTGACAGTCCGTGGAAGAAGTGGACTCTCCGTTTCGCTCACCTAGATGTGGGATTTAAATATAGAGGGTTTCTGTTTTTGTCAACCCCCCCCCCCCCCCCCCACTTGTCTGTTTTGATGCACGGAGGTGACAGAGGGTTCAATCAACACCTAGGTGTCATATTATGGTGTCCCCTAGACCAACAAGTTCTTACTCTTTGATAACTTTGGTAATTTTGACAACTTTCTATATAGGTACCAAGTCCTTACATAAGAATGTAAAAATGTAAAATTCGAGAACACTATGCAACCAATTATTTCAATGTTGACGAAGAATACCGAGAACTATTTGGTAGATGATCCTCATACGTAAACGTACGGATCGAATAGGAAAAAGGAGGTTAAATTATCATTAGGCGTTCTTGACGTTTTCAGCTTCCTCCAAAGAGTGAATCCAAATTTGTTCTCAACATTTTTCCCAAGGCTACATATTGCCTCAACACTTGACACTGCATGAGTAAAAATGAGTAAATAAATAAAACAACTTGGAGATAATGACAAGGAACACACACACACTTGATCTTATGGTAATGAATCAATTCATGAAAGTGATGCCTAGATTTTTCAAGTGGATATGGGTAGCAGTCAGTTTTTGGGCTTCTCTCAGACGTAAGTCCAAATTCTGTCGTGGTAGGTATAAAATAGAATCGTCGAAAACCGATTCATCAAAAGTTAACAGTTTCATGAGGCTCCCTCGTCGAAAATTAAAATGCTAAGTAGTGTCTTTTGTGGGAATTGATTAAATCCAAATCAGTGCTGGGTAGGCACCCCCTATGCAGGTTATAAATAATAATCGCTTCAATTATGTATTTGTAAAACAATGAAGGTAAAACCCAACAATCTATAAATTTAAAACTCGAGAATTTAAACGACTTTCTTAGCATATTAGTTGATACTGAATATTATTGTCATATTGATAAGAATGTTTCGCTAACCAGCTGATAGGATCCGTTGGAACTTTTCGACGATTCGACTTCAAAATATGACTGTCGAAGGCTTCAGCCCGTCGTAAAAGATGACACGCAAGCGCGTTTCGGCGATTTGATGATTCGATGATAAAACGACTGGACCATGAATACCCCTATCACCCCTAATCATTTGGCGCAGGACAGTAGGACACAAACTTTAATACGCAATTCCTCTCGAGCCAGACTGTTAACATCACATTCCCTGATGTAGAACCTTCACTAAGTCAAAACACACCAGGCCATTGATCTCACTGAACTGCAATTTCTTCCAGCAAGCAAATGAAACTCGCAGTTTCACCCCACCCTTCATCCAACCCCAATTCAGAGCATATATTTCAGACCAGAGAAATATTACGTTCAGGAAAAACGCTCGCAGTCGAAGAGGTTTGATTACATTGGCCTTTGTATCCGAGAGGATAAAGGCAGAGGTCATTTTCTGGGCCTCTCCCAGGAAAAGGCATGTGATCAAATTCTGTCGAAGAATCATATCATATTTAGACCATAACACCATCAGTGGAAAAATGTCAGTAATTCATAGATAATGATCTACCCACCTGATAGGTAGATGACCTATCTACCTACCACTCTCAAGAGTTTTCCATCAAACTTCAAATAGTGTCCCAGAGACTGCTGAGTATGTTATATGTATGTCATGATGCATATTCCGACGAATTGTTCACTATTTTAATTCTAATTTCTCTTGGAAAGATAAGAATAGTAGTTTTGTTAAACTTATAGTCACGTTATACCTACCAAATGAATCTAAAAAACAGGTAGGTTATTATAATGCCTTTAACGTGTAATATTGTGCTTTATCCACACCCTAGGGAAAGGATACGTTCGAAGTGAAACCACTGGCGCCTTCTTTATACAAAAATCGTGCAATGCCAGGAGGGCATACGCCACTGTTTTGGGAACTGGGGCGAATGTGGATGGTTACAAAGAACTTGGAATAACGTATCCCATAGGAGAGAGACAGAGTGTTCTCATCAACGAGGTGCTAAGTAGAGCAAAAGTAACGAAACGAGACGTCACATATGTTGAAGCTCATGGAACAGGAACCAAGGTCAGAATTAATTTCCAAATATCAATTTATTTTGTATCATTAACATAGAGGGTTTATTTGGATGTTTGTAAAGACTTGCAATCTTCGCAGTTTTTCTATAGATTGCTTTGAGACTATTCTAGAATACTCTTGAGGTTTTTTTTTTAAATATAGACATGATTTTTTATGTCATCTAATCCCAATACAAAGGTAGGAGACCCTCAAGAAGTTAACTCCCTACACGGCTTGTTCTGCTCGGGGGTTCAGAGGTCTACACCCCTTTTTCTTGGATCGGTCAAATCCAACATTGGCCATGCAGAAGCTGCAGCAGCTGTGGGACAACTGTCAAAAGTCCTACTGGCAATGGAAAGAGGTATCATCCCAGGAAATCTACATTTCAAGGTCCCAAACCCTGATATACCTGGACTGAAAGATGGAAGTATGAAGGTAAATTGAGTTCAGACGAAAATTTATTCTACTTGAAATCAATGTATAACTAAATGTTTCCATATTTATGCTTTCCAGGTAGTAGATAAAAATCAATCGTGGTCAGGAGGCATAGTATCTATAAACTCCTTTGGTTTTGGTGGTGCTAACGCAAATGCCATACTGAAATCCAATCCCAAAGTGAGAAACCAATCAGCTATTGAAAATGGGATTCCCTTATTAATAACGTGCTCAGGAAGAAGTGAACAGGCTGTTGAAAGAATCCTTCAGAAGGTATACATTGCTCATTTATTAAGTATAGAACATCTCAGGACATTAATTGTAGAACAACATATTAATGTTTGTTATGCAAAACAGAAAACCTTCAACTTTCAAGCCACCTACTTTCATTACCATTTAGGTTACACTGATATAAACACTCCCACTGAAACATAGGAGGATGCATTTATTATCAAATAAATTCATTTTTCTAGGGAAAGCAGCTGAATGAAAATGCAGAATTCGTGTCCCTGCTACAAGAAATTCACAAAATGAATATTCCAGGACATTCTCATCGAGGGTTTTTGTTGGCAGGCAATGAAACATCAATTGTAGTATGTTGGGTCACCTAAAAATCACTCATTCATTTCAAATTATGAAAATTAAATAATAAACAAACACGCCCTGGCTAATTTTGCTTTCTACTTCAAGGAAGCCCCTCCAAAACGACAGATTTGGTACATGTTCTCAGGAATGGGCAGCCAGTGGGTCGGAATGGGAAGGCAATTGATGGTACTGAAGCCCTTTGCTGAAGGGATTGCAAAATGTGCTACAGCTCTTAAGGCTGTAGGAGTTGACTTGATGGCCATGATGAATAGTGATAGTGAAGCAGTTCTAGATGTTGGGAATAGTTTCATCTGTATTTCCTCCATTCAAGTACGTATGCACTATGAAACTTGTGAATTTGCACACCCCTAGATTTTGAGTTTACAATACTTCACTCAAATAAAATAAATAACCAAATATTATGTAGGTTGCTATGGTCGACGTTTTGAGAGAACTTGGAGTTGAACCCGATGGTATCTTAGGCCATTCTGCAGGAGAATTGGGATGTGCATATGCTGATGGAGGTTTCACTGCAGAGGAAACAGCTCTTGTCGCCCACTCTCGAGGACTTGCAATAGATTCGTGCAATGTGAAAGGAGGAGCAATGGCAGCAGTATCTGGTTGGTATACAAAGTTACTAATGGTTGAAATATCTTCTGGTTGAAAGGCTAGCACCACACTTAATTTACTATACTTTGTAAGGATTGACCTGGGAGCAAGTGAAAGCAAAACTTCCTAGCAATGTGTACACTGCTTGCCATAACTCCAAGGATAACGTTACAATATCAGGCAAAAAGGAAGATGTCCAGGCAGTTGTGAAAAAGTTGGAAGCTGAAGGCATCACTGTGCGTCCTGTTAACAGCTCTGGTATAGCTTTTCACTCTCCTTATATATCACTTGCCAAGCCATCATTGTTGGAATCTATTAAAAAGGTTAGTGAATGAGGGCCTAACTGAAATAGACATTTCCTATTAAATATTTCTCGAATCGTAGAAAATATCTACCTATATGTCCCACAGATCAATCCAGTGGTGAAGCGTCGAACCAAAAGATGGGTCAGTTCATGTGTTCCGGACAATTTGTTAAAAGAGCCATGGGCTCAGATGAATTCGCCTGAGTATCACGCTTATAACGTCTCGTCCCCTGTACTTTTCAAAGAAGCTGTAGATCAAATACCAGAAGGATCAATAGTGATTGAAATTGCACCCCATGCTCTGCTTGGTGGATTGGTAAAAAAGTCAGTCCCTGGAGCTGAAGTGTTTGGTCTTGCGAAAAAAGATGTTCCTGATGGTTTAAACTTTTTTCTTCAAACTCTCGGAAAGTAAGTACCTGTCCATTTAATTGTAGCTAAGAATTTTACGAGTGTAACCTAGATGCTTTTAGTCAACTCCAATATTCTAATCAATCTTCTTTTATTCAATAACCAACTACTACATACCTAGTGTTATGTACTTCACTGGATGAGAAACATTATTTTTTAGGTTATACAATGCTGGAGTTGCAATCGATCTTACAGCACTGTACCCCAAGGTGGAATACCCCGTTTCACGTGGAACTCCAATGCTCTCTAGTCTAGTAGAATGGGACCACTCTACAGAATGGCAAGTTCCTCTTGAATCAAATGTAAGAACTGAGTAGGTACTTCGTACGTACGTTAGATGTTACAAGGATGAAGCAGAGTTTGAATGTATACTACTTAACTGAATTGTGTTTTATGAGCAGATATCAAGTCAAAGTGGAGTGTTTGAACAAGTAATTGATTTGAAGAAAGAGGATCAAAGTTTCCTAACAGGGCATGTGATCGATGGGAGAATTTTATTTCCTGCGACTGGATACTTGGTAAAACCTATACTTAATTTTTATTCTTTGTTAACCACATTTTAACATGCCAAGTATTGAACAGGCCTAAATTTGTTATTAAAAATCTTCTTCCTAATAGGACCATTAGATTTTAAAGGCTAAAAAATAAGAAACATAGGTACCTATCTAGTCAAATTTATGAAGGTAATGTGGACTGAGGCCAACACCATGAAAATTATTCATAGGCAGTTTCATTTTAAATCTGTAGCTAAATAGGTTGAACCTACCTCTTGAAATGATTCAACAAAATAAAAACTTTCATGAATTCTAGACATTAGTTTGGAGAGCATATGCTAAGCTGGAGGGAACAGATTACAGAGAGCTCCCTGTTGTTATATCAGACGTCCACATCCATCGTGCTACTGTTTTAACAGTGGAAGGTTGGTATACCAATTCGAGTTTTGCTTCCAGACTGAAAATTTTATAAACTGGTATTTCTATAATACCAGGAGTTTCTTTTGTGCAGGCTCAGTTAAACTGACAGTCAATATTTTCAATGGTACTGGAAGATTTGAAATATTGGAAGGTGAAAGCCAAGTTGTAAGCGGTTGCATCGTTCGATTGGATGAAAACTCTGGCATAGCGCCATCAATATCAGCAGATGAATCCCACCAATCTCCATCTCTCTACCACCGCAAAATTAATGAGGATGACGTTTACAAAGAGTTAAGGTTGAGGCAATATGAGTACGAAGGGGATTTCAAAGGAATTAAATACACTGATATTTCAGGTAGGTATGTCAGCAAGTTATGAGAGAAATGATTACGAAATCAATTACCTACCTAGGTTTCAATGGGCAAAGAAGGAAATCTTACTAAAAAAGAGATAACGATAAAAAATAAATAAATAAATAATGAAATAAAATAAATAAATGCAATGAACTAGTATACAGCGAGCTATCGAAAATTGAACTAGACCTTTTTATAGTATTTTAACTCAGCTTTACGATGCAGAAGTCCGATTTTTATTTTTCCCATGCTTTAGGGTCTCAAATCATTGATTGAAACTTACGGTTTCCTCTTGACCCCCCATTTTTTATTGCTTTTTTCGATTCTAGGTTGAATTTAGAACAGAAAATGCCTCGTTGAAATTTTCTTTTTGGGGCTTTGTTTCTGAGTTATTCCACTTTTTGCGAAATACCGAAAATCGCCGATTCCTTTTAGACATTACCAACACTTTCTTACTATTTTTATCTTCAATTTTCGAGATGTTCACCTCACTTTTGAAATCAGCATTAAACTATCTTACATCAGACGCCAGCGTCCATAATCAACAATCACCATCAGGGGGATGACATTACACTTGAACCGCTTATGATTACAAAAAAAAGTTTTCCGAATCGTCGTTTGAAAAAAAAAAAACCCCTCACTGTTCAGGATTATTACTCATTTATTAGATGAACGTATGAGACGCCGGCTTCTGTAAATGTAAGCTTCTTTAAATAATATAGCTCATAGTGCAGACTGAACAATAAGTATCAAGAAGCTGTTGTTTTCTTGACCCTTGAACACAGTTAGCAGGAGAAGGAGCAGGTGGCATTTTCGATTTGTCACAACACAACTGACTGGATTTCTCCTCGTGGTACATTTTTTAAACTGTATTCTGAACAGTGATTCTGTGTGTACTGAACAGTTTGAGGGGTTTTTTTTTTTTTTTTTAAACGACGATTTGGTAAACTTTTTTTCGTAATCGTAAGCGGTTCAAGTGTAATGTCATCTCCCTGATGGTTGTTGATTATGGACGCTGGGGTCTGACGATAAAATAGTTTAATGCTGATTTCAAAAGTGTGGTGAACATCTCGAAAATTGAAGATAAGAATAGTAAGAAAATGTTGGTAATGTCTAAAAGGAATCGGCGATTTTCTGTATTTCGCAAAAAGTAAAATAAAAATCGGACTTCAGCATCATGAAGCTGAGTTAAAATACTATAAAAAAGGTCCAGTTCAATTTTTCGATAGCTCTCACCGTAAGGCTGTAATTTCCCGATGGGCCCGTTTAGATGGGACACCCTGTATATCTCTTATAAATAAATAATACCTATTAATAGTTCTCTCTAATCACAGGAAAGTCTGGGCGAATCAAATGGGTCGATAACTGGATTACGTTTATGGACACAATGCTGCAATTTGAAATAGTCGGTAATGATACTCGGGAGCTTTACCTTCCAGTAAGAATGGAAAAAGTGATTATAAATCCAAAGAAACATAAGGAAAGCATCACAGTAGACCGAGGTAAGCAAATATGCATACTGACTGATTTAGCCAAGTAAACTCAAGCAAGCGGGAAATACCTACTACCACTGTTCGGGTAAACGTTTATAGCGCCTTTATAATATGTTTGGGTAGGTATGGTACAAGTAATTAACAACTACATTTACCTACTTATTAAGTGGATGAAGCCCCCTCATTTGCCTAACCAATTATCCAATGGCGAGTAGTACCTCGGGATCCATAAGAATATAAGTTCCCATCACAATAAGCCAGTAGAAAACAAGAAAGAAATTATATGTAAATCCTCCTCCCCTTCCACAAATAGAGAAGTAGGTTCCAATTCCATCTAACCACTATTAGGTAAATTTGAGGTTTGCTTTTCAGTAGCTTGCAAAGAGCATTGTAGAAACTGGCTGAACCATCAATGCAGCTCTCTGCAATACTTATACAATGAAGATACAAGATTTCTACTCAATCTACAACTAAAAAAGTGATGGTTAAGTGAGAATTGATTTGAAATATTCTTCTGTCAGTGGTTGTCACTCTAAATCTGCGCATTCTATCATAGATACCTACTTTATTTCAGTAAAAGGTTAAGTTTTACGTAAAGAACATAGTGGACCCTGGCTGGTAGCAGGGATGGTAGCATACTCGCCGGTAGCCTAGCTGTAAAAAACCTACAGTGGCGCTCAGTAGGCGGCTTGTCAGCGCATTAACGACGCGGAAAGAAGGGACTTCATCACTAAAACCGCAAAAAACCGGTATTATTAAAACTGCGCATGCGCGAATTGGTCCGTCCCTACTCACTGCTATGCAAACAATAGGTATACTGGCTGACCCGGTGCGCTTTGCTGCACTTAATAAAAATAGAATTATAATGAAAAGTCAAATCAATCTGTTATGTGGGATTTTTGTTTTTATTAATTAATTAATTTATCTCAATACATTGAGGTAAACTATATTTTTTGTTATTTCGTCTCGTGCATAAATAAATGAATTTTGCGGTAATCCGACCCTTGAACAGGGCACGTAAATTGGCCGTGTGAGAAACATGGTTCTTCTAAACAGATGCCGTCTGTCCTTGCGATTTGTTGATGCTCATAGCATATGCAAGGCGGATAGGAAACTGCAAACGTTTGAATTCGAATGTCATGTCTGTAGGAATCACTGGAATTCTCGGTATCAACACACCTAAAAAGCCAAAATCTTTTTTAAAATACTATTTAAAAACTAAAGAGTTTTTTTTTTGCCATAAAATTGATACGAGTAGTTAAATTTGGTCTTTGCACTCAAAGTGCTCAAATTTCAAAACTCTGTGACTTGAATTGATACGATAATTTACGAAAATTCGCTCATACGATCCTGCTGCATGACAGGAATATTTACCCTTACGCAGATAAACCCTAATTGGACCTCAATTCGGGCACAGATCTTGTTGATGAATCAAATTTTATTTAATTCGTATGAACTCAACTCTTCCTGTAGTCCTTCCATGTGTATGCGTAGTTCCAATAAGTTGAGTTCTTAATGATTTCCCGTTAAACAAGGTGTTGAGGCACTTGATTTTTGGTCAATAAAAGTGAGGATTAAGCTTAGGCTGACATACCGTTCAATTTATTGAATCTCTTCAGAGCTATACTATACAATAGGAATCACAAAGGTCCTAATTTAGTCTCTAATAATTACTAATGCAACTGCCCAAAAATATCTGATACCTCGACAGAGTTCGAATTTATGCCTTCAATTTCTTTCAGAGGAAATTTCTTTAGGAACGGTGCTCCAACAAGTTGCGCTAATGAGGCCGATTTAATCAAACCTTTTCAACTGTGGGTGTTTTCTTAGAACGTAACATTGATTATCAGTATTAGCGATGATATTATTGGGAACTATGGGATACCTATCTACGTGATTACAAGCATAGCTCTTTATGATCTATTATACCTATGCATAGTTCCAAACATACGAAGGCAGGCCATTCATTCCTACCTAAGTTCCTACCTGCTCAACTACTTAATAGGCACAGTTGCCTCAGTTGAAACATTAGGATTACTTACGAATCCAACCTTTCATCAACACGTAGGGTACCTACTCGTTATTATAAGACATTCGAATTCGCTGGTATTCACTCGCCGAAAACTAAATTATGACTGGTAAGGCAATTTCTCATACATTGTACTACTATAACTGTATATTGAGGAATGGTTAGAGGCAAAGTAGTGAGGAGTAATTGAGGTTAGGATGAAACGGACTTATCTAGGAACTAAGAATGTAAATGTAGTACTTACAGGATAAATATTTGCAGTAGGTACTAACCACCTAGTATATTTTGCAAATAACGTTTCGTTGATAAAGAAGAAATATAATAATTACAGTACCTACTTTTTATTACAACTAATTGCTCATTATTGCCCCTCCACCGCTTTTCATCTTGCAGATGTCACTGTGTACAGTAACAAAGAATTATCAATAATCCGCAGTGGCGGCATTGAGATAAGGAACCTAAAAAATAACCATGCTAGGAAGCGACCAATTGCTCAAGCTCTTCCAATACTTGAACAACACGTTTTCGTCCCTTACAGAAATATTAAGGTGGGTAGCTTCTTCTTATTCAACTTGCTTTACAATAAGAACAATTAACAATTTTTTGAAAAGATGTTTCCTATAATTACAGGCAATGAAAATCCTCGATGCTACAACATCTGCCCTTCAAATTGTGTTGGAAAACTCTAAAAGTTCAGCAAAAATGAAAATAATGGAAATTGCAAACGAGACAAATCAATTGTTGAGCCCCTTGATATATGATGTATTATTACTAGAACCAAATATTGTGGTAAGCATCCTCAAACTATTAAATCGGGGTAAATAAAATTACAAAGGCTTATTGAGATATTTCTTTCCTCCAACTGAATTAAAGCAGGTCATGCTACAAATAGAGCTTGAGCTCAAATGCAGAAAGAAACCCGGAGGTGGCGGGGGGAGCGCAGGTGAAGGCAGGAACCAAGGCACCTTGGAAGTAGGAGGCGGGCGGAGAAAGTCGCGAAGTTATCGTCTTAATTATTTCCCTCCTTCACAACCCAGTTAGATTGTTAAATATGGAGACACCGAACCAACTAACAGTAATCTGGATGACATCAAGATGAGATTCAGAGAGGAAATCACGGCTATACCTACCTATTTGTATGAAAAGCAGTGGAGAGCTTTAGAAATCACCTTCATAACTGCACCAATGATTGATGACTGTCCGATGTGATTTTCAAAACATAATGTAAAAAAGTGTGCCAAGTTGGGTGGGGTACAAAACTGCCTCGTACCCGTTAAATTTTAATGTGTAGATCATTGCAATTTTGAATAATCTAATAATATGAACCATTCAATCTCAGAAATTATGATCGAAATCGGAAGACAACTGTAGAAATCATGCTTGTAACAGATTTCAGATTTGCGCATGCGCAGCAGCAACTCATATGGGGTGATTGCATCGTCATTTCCCAACTGTCGGTCCTTCAAATTTGAAAGAGATCAGGCCGCGAGGAAACAACGCTTGATCGATTACACGTTTGAAAATGCGCAGTAAAAACTATAAATTTCTGAGTGATGAACTTTATAGAGGACCATTCTTAGGTTAACCCGCAGATTCCCTAAATATTTCATCATAATCTGATGAAAACTATAGAGGTTTTGCGTGAAGCAAGGATTTGCGGACACACGGACAGACACGCTAACACACAGACAGACACGAAACCAAAGTTGTTCAGAATAGTCTAAAATGTAAAAGAGTGGACATTTTGATTTTGGAGATAAGAAATTTTTCATCTCTCAAAAGTGAAAACAATGCTTCAGCTGGGTACCTACTTATAGTTATATAAACCCAATAAGTAGAGCATATTTTTCCAGAGCATTTCAAAATCAATTATATCTTTCGTTCCTCCCAGTAAGTGTTTAATTAATCACTTTCATAATTCCTGTAATTATTTTCATGTTCTCTAATTACATTTATTTTTCAACTGCAGGCAGATATTTCAGTTATTACCAAAGAGCCCAGTAAATTTTCTTCTTTGAGTGAGAAACAGATCAAAGTCCTTAGCCAAAGCATAGAGGCTACTTTGAGTGGAAATGCGGACGTCGTGGTTGCTAACAATCTAGCACTTGACAAACAGCTAAGAAAGGATATGGTTACACGTCTGAGATCAGGGTCTTTCATTCTATGTGTAGAGGAAAAAAGTATTGAAATTCACGATGGCTTGGAATTGATAGCTAAGTTCCCTATCGACGCTAAAAAACACCTTCTTCTCTATCGTAGAGTAAGTTTGTTACTAAGGTATATTTACTTTGTTTGTAATAATAGTCTTAACTTTTCGGACGACTAAACATTCAGTGTGGATTGACAGTGCATTGAGGGAGGGTCTTGGTTAGTTTTAACCTTTTCCCGAGTTGAATTTCCGGTGTACAAGATGGATAATCCTTGTCAATCCTCCAAGTCAATCGGCACAATTTGCAGTTTTATTTTAACTTTCGGACTTAGCACTTTGATTTTCGATTAATTCGATTATCGAAATGGACCATGAATGCCAGTAATCTAGAAGTCAATATAGGAAGTTAGTCATCTCAATTTGTAATCTGTAGCATAAGGAAAATGTATACTTTCTTTTAGTTTGATGGAAATTATTATTAAAAAATTGTGGCATCGGTAAGAAATGATCATTTAGTAATTTTCCATGGCATCTAACCCTTCTGTTAAGGCTTTGAAACTCTTACCCTTGAAACTATTCACAATAAAAGCTTTTATGGTTGATTGATTGATCAATTCTCTACTATTTTGGTACCTAGTGAATAGAAATTCAACTGGTTTTGGAAAAGACACAAACACGCGTCATTACAATAAAGTCAAGTACAACGAATAAGTTGAGAGAATGATCATGAAATCGACCAACTCATTTGACGAACATAAAGGTAATCTGAGGCATTTCCAAGATTAAGTTCAATCGGTTATGAATTTGTATTTCCCTGATTAGTATATTCGGGTGAATTTCCTAAAGATCTAATGACGTAATAATCACTTGTGTTACAACTTTCAGGCTGTTAGTAATGCAGATCTGACAGTAATGAAATTGGATGAAAATAATTTTTCTTGGGTGGAGCAAGTGAAGGACTGGCTACGAAAACACGGAGACTCGGACAAAAAACTGCTGCTTCTAAGCCAAGGGAAAACAAGTTCTGGGATTGTCGGGTTCCTCAGGTGCTTGAGGTTGGAAGATAAGGGTAAATCGATCAGGTAAAGCTAGTTTTGGCACAAGTATCAGAGAGAGATGCGGTCAGAGTGATACTGTATACAGGAGTCAGTGTGTTTCAGGGTGATGTTAGTACCGGAAGGTGTATCCTCTAAAGATGCAAATTTAGAAGATCAAATAAAGAAGGATTTGACAGTGAACGTCCTACGGAATGGTGTATGGGGGTCTTATCGGCATCTGAGGCTGCCAGGGGATGATAACCAAGCAGATTCCACGAAAGCTGCTATCCCTACATCAACGTTCACGCAGCATGCCTACGTCAATACACTTGTGAGGGGTGACCTATCCAGCCTTCAGTGGATCGAGAGCCCAATCTCCACAACTTTCAGGTAGGTACTATTCATCGACAACTTTGTTGTAGGACTTAATTTTTGATTTAGGTACTAATATTTGCCTGAATGGGATGAGAAGGCTATGACAAAATAAATAATAATATCATTAACATATTAGGTACCTAGGTATTAGAAATATTATACATCGTGGAAACAAGTAGATGGTAATAAGCTGAAAAGAGAGTTGAAGATACGATCTATATTTTAAGAGTCTGTGGCCGTTAGGAAACATTAGGCAGATTCCAACTTCACACAAATCCGAGAAGCTAAACTTAGAGGAATCTTGGGCATACCTATCTGATCAAATGGTTGGTTATCAATTGGTAAATTATTTTCAATAATAAACCAGAAATATACCCCCCCCCCCCCCCCCCCAAATTTGTTGGTTCACGTTTCAAGAGATTCTAGAAATCGAATTTAAGAAATCAGTCTGTCCTCCGCTCCGTCCGAAGCTTTTCTCCAAAACTACTAGACCAATCTTTATGAAATTTGGCTCAAAAATCGTGCATCGGATGTAGTTGTTCCAGTAATCTCGGCATTACGTTTTATCAGCCCTAAAGGGTAGTACATATTTAAGGGATGAAATAAATGGGTAGCTTTAGTTTAATTTATGGACAAGAGAGGTTCAATGAATGGAATGAGGCCATTTGGTTCCATCCGTTTTTCCCATAGGGATGTAGGTATTAAAAGAAATAAGGTGATATGTCAAGTCCAGTCTATAACTATATACCTCTGATGGTGCAAACAGAGCACCGTTGTTTAGTGGTAGCGTGGAAAACGGCTGTCGGCAGCTGGGGTTCGTATCCTGGCGACGAACAGTTTTTTAATTCTCCCAGTTACTTCGAAGGTTTTTATTTGTACATATGTATTAATTATTTATTTTATTTTCATTTATTTATTATTTTTTGGTATATTCTTTTATTTTTTGCTTCCTCACTACCAAAGACAGGGAAGCTTTTTATTTGTGAAAAGAAGTCGAAAAAAATGTTCGTCCTCAAAAATCAAAATTTCTACTTACTTTTTGCGTTTCAGAGCTCGTTGATCAAGTCTGTCTGTCGTCAATCACCCAAAACTATACCAAGTTTCAATCCGATTTCGATGAAATTTTCAGGGATTGTGCGGGTTAGCTCCTAGACGGTCCCCTAAGATTTTCAATGCCGTCGAATCAACAGTAGCCTGTACGCATGGGCAAACGTGAATTTCTCATAACGTCGATTTCTCATCATCTGCTGGTCCGATTTTGTTAAAACTCTGTAGGTCGTTGGGTACAGCTATGTTCTAGAAAAATTCCCTATAAATTAAGAACGCGTTTGGTGGAGTACCTCATAAACATTGCGCATGCGTGAAACTAATATCGATTGACACAGGCGAAACTCCAAGTCAAATGGAACGATTTGATAAAATTTTCAGGGATTGTGCCGATTATCTTTAGGACGGTCACCTATAACTTTCATTGCCTTCGCATAAATAGCAGTCAGTGCGCATGCGTATATGTTAATTTCTTATAACGTCGATTTTGCTCAAACTCAGGGCGTAGATAGGTATATGTTCCAGGAAAATTCCCTACAAATTATATCGCGATTGGTCGAGTAATGACTATAGCACATGCGTAAAACTAAAATTGACACAGACAAAACTCCGACACTAACGGACCAATTTTTATGAACTTTTGAGGGATTGTGTGGTGATTTGCAGCTTTTTTAAATAGGTTTTATTTGATCTGAATCAGCCACGTTTTATTACAGCCACGGTTATGGAATTAAAAATGAGTTATGCACTGTCTACTATGCTCCTCTAAACTTCAGAGACATCATGCTCGCCACAGGAAAACTTCCTCCTGATGCCCTACCTGGAAACCTTGCAGGACAGGTAAAGTGATCCGAATTCAAGGTAAACCCCCCATACGTATGAATGTACTGAAATTATGGATTTTTTTATTGTGAAAGAAAATCACATTCACATCCTAAACATGAAGTCGCAATATAATTATTATCTTTGTTACCTACGCAAGGTACCTTCATATCTTGTGACGGGAAATCACACTGTGGTTAAGTCCCTCAACTCATTTACCTATAATAAAATTACGTAGAAAGTTGTTTTCACTGTTTTAGGATTGTGTTTTGGGATTGGAATTTGCTGGGAGAGATTCTAGTGGAAAGAGAGTAATAGGGATTGTGGAAGCTTGCGGTATGGCCACTTCTGTAGTGGCTGACAAAGGTTTCTTGTGGGACGTGCCAGATGAATGGTCACTCGAAGAAGCGTCAACTGTACCAATCGTCTACTCAACGGTGAGATGAACATAAGTAATTGATGCTGCCATATTGACATTGTTTGATTATTGCTAATGAGTTAAAAGACAACTCGCACAATTCAAATTTGGAAGATATAAATGTGCTGGCTAGGTTCTAAAATGAACACCATGATACGGTTTGGTTTGAGTAGGTAAGGTGGGTGTATTTTTATTGATATTAGTCCTATTTACACAGGAGATTCAAGGTGGATCATGAACACTTAGATGGAAATAGTAGTATCTGCGTTCAGATTCAAAAAATATTTTAGTTAAGCTAGCAACAAAAATATAGTTTGAGATCTTCCTGCATCAAAGATGAGTTTGGGCCACAACATTACCGATTCAGCCATTTCTGCGCTTTATTGGGGTCAAATAAGTTCTAATTGATTTGCTATTTTCAATAATGAACCAGAATTTTCAAAACCGACCATTAGGGTTAGGGGAAGGGGGGGGGGGGGGGGAATGAGGAGGTGAAGTGGGACTAAACATCACTAAATGAACTGGAGCTGATTGGTAAGAAAGGTTTGAAATACTCTTACTTTGCTCTTACCCCCTACCATAGGGGGGGGGGGGGGGGGGGGTATCATGGACATCACTGAATAAACTGGGGACCTAATTGCTAAAATATGTTTGAATTACACTAACTCGAATCACAGGCTGCTTGAAATTTTTCAAATCTGACCCAAAAGGGGTGTTTTCTTAGAGGAGGGGAGGTGGGGGGGGGGGGGGGGTGAAATTAGGTATCTTGGACATCACTGAATAAACTGAGGACCTGATTGATTAAATATGTTTGGAATACTCTAACTTGAATCACAAACTACTTGAAATTTCCAAATCTGAACCATAACGGGTATTTTTGGAATGGGGTATCTAGAACATCACTGAATATACTGAGGACTTGATTGATAAAATATGTTCGGATAACACTAAAAACCCACAGCCCTTAGACATTTTCAATTCTGACCCATAGGGTCAGTGGGGGAGGGGGTTTGGAAAGGTATCTTTGACATCACTGAACAAACTGGGGTTCTGATTGGGTGAATATGTTTAGATCACGTCAACCTCAGTCACAGGGTATTAAATTTTTTCTAGCCTCAACGATGGGGAGGTTACTGTGGTAAGGAAAAAAAAAAGAGAGAGGGGTGGTTAAATTGAATAATTTGGTCATCACCGAACGAACTGGTGATCCGATGTTCGGACGATTGAAATAATTGGATTAGTCTGAACGTTGTTTCGGGTTACCTATCAAGAATATTTTTAATCTAAAATATGAGGGGGAGTGGGGGTTGATCTCAGTAGTGTGCTCCTAATAGGTAGTTTATAAGTAAGTAGTTCAAGTAAGGACTTTTTTGAATCAGATCTATAGGGGTGTCCCAAAATGTGATGGATGGGGGGGGGGGGGGGGGGCTTGCGTATATTCAATTCAACCTGTGCAACGCACAGGTGAACCAGCTAGTTGTAAATATAATCAACAATGATTTCCTCAAAATAAATATTTTTATTTAGTAAATTGAAGTTAAGATTCAATGTTGAAATAGCTTGTTTGGACAGAAAACATTTTTGAAATTCTTACTTTTACCCAATTTTGACTAATCAAAGCCAATGCAGTAACATTTAGATAAAAGTATCACAGATTTCGTTCAATGATCATAACTGTTCTGATTAGGAGAGACATCTGATACAGGAATATCAAACCTTTGTATAATAATTTGCGGCGATTTCTTTCTCAATTCTAGTTGGATTTTATAAAAATCCATCGCAATGGCGAATATGATGCTCATATACCATATCTAGTGCAACAGCGCCTGAAAATAATGCTTCCCTTTTGATTCTGTTCTAGTATTTGAATTCTTTTCAATGTCATTTTGTTCTTCTTTCACCTTCTTTCATGTTTCAGGCATATTACGCACTAATTGTTAGAGGAAAATTAAGAAAAGGGGAGAGCGTATTGATACATGCAGGCAGTGGAGGAGTGGGGCTGGCAGCCATTACCATTGCTCTGAACATGGGGTGCAAAGTCTTCACAACTGTAGGTACTCCGGGCAAAAAGAATTTCCTTCTGAGGACCTTCAATAAGGTAGCTTCCTACATGGACTGATTAATTCATTAACTCCAATGTTAAATACAGCGACCATCATGTTCTGCATATTATTTTTATTAGCAACAAATGAACAAAACTAGCAAAGCATACAGCTTCAAATCGCTACAGTAGAGATTCAAATAATACAATCATTATGTTGTTTAGCTGAAAGATTCAATGATTGGGAACTCGAGAGATTCCAGCTTTGAATGGATGGTCCTTGACAATACCTCAGGAAGAGGTGTAGACGTTGTCCTCAACTCTCTGGCAGGGGAACAACTACAAGCATCCGTTAGGTGTTTGGCGGATGGTGGCCGGTTTTTAGAAATTGGGAAATTGGATCTCTCTAACAACTCAGCTTTAGGTATGTTGGGCCAGTTCAGCACTATGATTGCATTGTACTCAATCGAATCTTTTAAATAGTTGTAAAAAAATCATCTCGTAACATACTTATTGTTATGGAAGAATAGTTAGTGATTTTTACCTTCAAATAGGTATGGCGTTATTTCTGAAGAATACAACATTCCATGGAATTCTGCTTGATGCGTTGTTCCAAGTCGATCTTAGCAACCACGAAAAAGCTGAAGTGTATAGACTTATGAGGGAAGGTATCCAGTCAGGAGAGGTGAGACCACTGCCAGTCACAGTCTTCCAGAACACTCAACTTGAGGAAGCCTTCAGGTATGGCATCTGTGTATGTGTGGTCGTATCAATCGTCTGTTCTTGTTTATTTGGCTCCAGCAGTTTTCGAAGATGTCATTATGAATATGTTTCATTAGGTACATGGCAACTGGTAAACACATAGGAAAAGTAGTTCTGAAGATAAGACAAGAAGAATCAGACAAAATCGTTGAACCAAGTCAGCAACTAATCAGTGCAATCAGTAAAACTTATATGGATCCTGGAAAATCCTACATCATTGTTGGTCAGTTATCTCCTTTTATTTGTTCAATTTCATGAAAGAGAAAAACACATTTTAAAACGTGACTTTGTGTTGCAGGTGGCTTGGGAGGTTTTGGTTTGGAGTTGGCAAACTGGTTGGTAATACGTGGAGCAACAAAACTTGTGTTGACCTCTCGATCAGGTGTCACCAGTGGCTATCAGGTGCTGATAGAGTAATTGAGAGAACATTTGATCGTTAGCTAATAGTTAGATGAAAAATAATGAAATGGAGGCAAAAAGTGTAACCATCAATAAGTAAATACTTTACGACATGAACTCGGCCACCAGAGTTGAATTAGATTTATGTTTCTCCCTGTAAACTTTTCAAAGGTCATGATTACTAAAGAAATATTGCACTATTTGCAGCAAACCTTTTTATTGAAAGAACGGGATCCCACATAAAAATAAGGTGAGCTGAGAAGAGTTCTAAGCTTTCAGCAGAAAGGAGAAGCTCTCAAATTGAGCTCTTCCTCAGATGAAGGCTGCACGAGAAGGTGCTATAGCTTCGGAGGAAGCGACTTTCCTCAGAAAGAATGTATCTTCTCGTTTCTCTACTGTTCTTACAACCACTAAATGAGAGAAAAACTCGTTAAATCACCCTTGTTAGCTCGGTAGGGAGAATCGACAATAAAAATGGAGGGGCTAAAGCCAGCTCCTCAACTTGACAATGAAAAGATGCGGCAGTGGATATAACATCAGTGATCTGATGTAGGTTGCAGGAGTAGGTGGCGTAGAGTTGTCCCACCATAGTTGATGGCAGAGGGGAGTCCATCACTCTCGAGATAGGTTCTGTACAACGTCTTGCCCTAATATCTTTTTGCCACTTTTTTTTACCGTTATATGTTATATGTTGCTTTTTGTTAAATTCAGATTATACAACAAAGACCTTTTTGGCATGCATGATTTAGGTTTTTTCTGTCTCTGTTTTTTGTAATCAAGTTTTTAGTTAACTGAACCTCCATCATAATTAATTGTTCTCAAATATTAAGGAGCTGTGCTTGAGAAGATGGCGGGCTAAATCCGTTCGGGTGCTGATTAGTAAGATTGATTGCACTACTCAGAAAGGAGCAGACGAACTCATAGCTTCAGCTAACCAGTTTGCACCAGTTGGTGGGATCTACAATCTTGCCGGTGTATGTATATTTTAAACAGATAACCACTAAGATTATGATTAAAATTCAATTAGTCCTTAGCTCAAACTGCAGAGGATTCCATTAAAATTCAGATTTTTGAGAGCCACCTGAAAGCTGGTGAAGCATACTCAAATAGCTTTTGTTTGCTGTTAAAGGTACTACAGGATGGACTATTCGACGAGTTGAATAAAGAAAGCTTTGCAGTAGTATCCGTTGCTAAAGTGGCTGGCACATATTGGATGGACAAGAGCAGCCGTTCTGCTTGCCCTCAACTAGACCATTTTATCGCCTTCTCTTCGGTGTCTTGTGGACGTGGGAACGCTGGTCAAACCAACTATGGCTATGCTAATTCCGCCTTGGAGAGGATCTGCGAGAGCAGGCTCGAAGAAGGATATCCAGCGGTAATCACCAACATTTTCAACTAGCAATTTCATTTTTTGTGGAACTTCATACAAAAAGCGTAACCAGCACATTTTCACAGACTACGATTTCGACAATTCTCGTGTAATGCCTTAACTTCTGAGAGTTTGGGTGTTTCTTCGTAGTGGTACCTACCTAGTAGGCATGGTTTGGTTGTGGTAATTGATGAGAGGTTCGGGCTAGAAAGTAGGTAGTGTATATTTTTTCACGAGTCATGTTTACTGAATGTGTTTTTATGTTTCGATTGTGTATTTCTGCAGCTGGCGATCCAGTGGGGAGCTATTGGTGACGTTGGGATGATAATGAAAGACCTGAAAGGAGGAGATGAAACCAAAGTCGCAGGGACGCTGCCACAGAAAATCGCCTCTTGCCTCAACACTCTTGACATCTTTCTGAGCAGAGCCAAAGGTGGGAATAATTTCGCTAAGCCTTCGTCAGCCGTTGTCTCTTCTTTCGTTCTGGCCAACAAAGGTTTGTCCTCACCCACATCTTCGGCAGCGACTAACACAATTTCAAGCATTGTGGCAAACATTATAGGTAAGCCCACCCCTTCACTTTTCTAGTGGAATATTTCAAACAATTTTTGAGATGTACATAGTAAGCTTCCGCTTGTATTGCAAAACCGTAAATAATTTGGGTTTTTAGATAATTTTTTTAAAAACCTACATACTTCAATGGTTCCTGTCGAAGGAGACTATTTGCACTCTACCCTGATTGAAGGGTTGCATTTATTATTTATTTATTTTAAAAAAATCAGATGCAATGGAATGAACTCAGGTGATTCGGCTTAATCCTGATTCATTATTCTGGATTAAACTATATTCTAGATTAAAAGACGGTGAACCTACTCTAACTAAAAAATAAAAATGATTGTGAAGGGTAATGTCTGAATAATGAAGTGAACCATATAGAGAATAAATATTGGTTTTTACAAGGTGAGGAACAGAGAAGTACAATGAATTATGCGGCCGGTTTATCTACCCTAATAATAAACCAAATGTAGCGCTTTTACACAATGTTCTTGGTGTAATGCACACATGGCAATAGCTCCAAAATCAAAAAAACTTTATTTCATTCATTTTTTAGAGACTGATAAGCTAAAGTAGGGAAAAATAGTTATCAACACTCTGTTACGGCCCAAAAATATTTGATACCTCAGACAGAGTTCAAACTCATGTAATTACTATTAAGGAGAAATTTCCCTTAGTTGCAACACTCCAAAGGGTTGAGCTATGAGGCCGATTTAATCCAAACTCTTCAACTGTGAGAGTTTTCCTTGAACATAACATTTCCCTGGAGTCAAATATCAGCCATCTCGGCTGGTTTGGGGTTGGCCGAACGATGAAGTGAAACTGCAGGCCGCTGACTCAGCAGATACTCACTGGAAGATGTCCAGAAGTCGAGCCAGGTCCTTGACATGGTGTGTTTTGACTCAAGTGAGTGAGGAAGTGAAAGATGCTACATCAGGGAATGTGATGTTTACAGTATTTTGGCTCGAGAGGGATTTTATTAATTGAGGCGAGTAGTTTCAAAACCGGCTCAATCCATACTTGCAAATTTTTCCGGAAACACGAAAAACGTTTCCCTGTACAGCACTCCAGTTTAACCACGTTAGTTCCATTTCATTGCTTAAACTGGAGGCCCTAGAGAGTTTTATTACAAATTTTGACTTTGAAAATGGTCTGGGTTCCTCAAAATTCAAAATCAAAGTTTGGATTGAGCCGGATTTGATGAAATTTGGGTAGCTTGACTTAGCTCTGTTGCCATATTCCTAAGAGTATCCTCTAAAATTCTATTATTCATGTCGGAAATCACATTTTTCCGGTATTTATTTGGTAAGAAGCTTGTAGGTTGCAAAAAAGACGACTGCATAGCAACAGCCTATGTAGAAACCAGGCTTGTAGAAACATTTGAGAACTTCTTTATTTTACAAAACCCCGAAAAATGATAGAATATTGAGTAATTTAATATTAAACAGTAAAGAGCAAAAAAAAAAAAAAAGCGTTCATAGCGGGAAAATGGGTGAAACTGTGTACACCAGAACAAAAACGTCCAACGCCGAAGGCAGGCGCGCTCCTAGCGGCTCAACTGAGAAGCATGGATTGAGCCAGTTTTGACGCGAAACCACCACTTCAGTGGGGTTTTTCTATTGGATTGAACCGGATTTGGTCCGTAACACTTCACAGGGTGATAGAGTGCACCGTGAACTTGAAGAAATTGGAAAAAAGTGTATTTCGAAAAAATGTGGATTGAGCCGGTTTTGAAACTACTCGCCTCAATTATTGTTTCATATTATATCGGGTTATTACTGACTACACCAACTCTTATGGCCCAAAAATATTTGATAAATCGGACAGAGCTTGAAGTCATGTCATTACCACTAAGGAGAAATTTCCCTTTAGTTGCAACAATCCAATGGGTTGAGTTATGAGGCCAATTTAATCAAACCTCTTCGGCTTTGAGAGTTTTCCTTGAACATAACATTTCCCTGGAGTCAAATACTAGCCGTATCGGCTGGTTTGGGATCGGACAAACTACGAAGTGAAACTGCAGGCCTATAGCTCAGCAGATGCTCATTGGAAGATGTCCAGAAGTCGAGCCAGGTCCTTGACAAGGTGTGTGTTTTGACTCAAGAGAGTGAGGAAGTGAAAGATGCTGAGTCAGGGAATGTGATGTTTACAGTCTTTTGGCTCGAGAGGGATTTAATTATTGTTTCGTATTATCTCAGGTTTTTACTGACTACGCCAACTCTTACGAACCAAAAATATTTGACACCTTGGACAGAGTTCGAACTCATGTAATTACCACTAAGGAGAAATTTCCCTTTAGTTGCAACACTCCAACGGGTTGGTTTTATGAGGCCGATTTAATCAAACCTCTTCGGCTGTGAGAGTTTTCCTTGAACATAACAGCTTCATATTCATTCAATTTCAGGGATTAAAGATGTCAAAAAAGCAGGAGATGCAACTTTGGCTGAGTTGGGAATGGACTCACTCATGGGGACAGAAATCAAGCAAGCACTGGAAATCAATTTGGATTTGGTCATGAGCCCAAATGAAATAAGAGGCCTAACTTTTACTAGGCTCACCGAGATGGATCACTGAACGTTTGAATCTCAAGAATTTCGGAGGATGACTGCTACCATAATTGAAGGACATGTGAATTCCAAACCTGGTTAAATTCACTTACACAAATGAAAAAAATAAAATAAATAAATAAATAATAGTAAATTAAAAGACGTGGAAGTTGAGTCATTTGTCGAAGGCTGAATAATTATAAAATACACAATGTTATAAACATGTACAATATAGCACGGATATAGTAGTGAAGCTTGGGTTATCCAATAGGGGTAGCACACATATTGACGCCATATTTGTATTTTAACCATCCAATAAAATTATACTTATATACATTCGTTTCGTTTTGCCTTCATTGCACTAAGCTTATCTTCGGATATCGCCTGGAATACAACACGTACCTACATATTCCTACAAACGAAAAAATTTAGAAGAACTATACTCATAAAATGTATAAATTATCTGTTAGTTTGTCCGGGACTGCTTTTGGCCAAATCTATATCCACTAAACTTAGTAAGTTTACTCAGTACTTCCGAAATTAGTAAATCGGCTAAAAGAACTCTTTTAAACGAACACCTCCACAGAGAAACACTAATTTTCAAACGGAGTCTACCAGGGTCACAATATCTTAGCTGAGAAAAAGCAGTCAAATTCATTTTAGATAGCAAAATAGCTCACATCTTATCTGTGACAAGAATCGCTCGCTGAAAAAGAATTTACGCCAAGATTACAACGATACTGAAAGGGTTAACCAATTAGGATTTGTAAATTTACATTCATGGTTCGTAAAATTATATTCGAAACTCCTTAATAAATATGGTAACAAATTGCGTACAAATCATCGTTTCGTTACTTTGTTAAGACATTGTACTGAGAAATTAGTGTGCTGATTACTACCAGGATACGAGACTGAAAATTGTAGGGCAAGCAGATTGAGAGTAGGTTTGGGTAGGTACTTCTCCCTGGTTTTGCTAGCAGTGGATGTGCAGATCTGGTAGGAACATGCATTTAACGGATTCAAATATAAAATGGTATAGCTACTTGGGAATAAATTAGCCAATACGTTACATTGCTTGATTTATGAACATTGTTGAAAGCAACACGTAACAAGAAAGGATTTTGAGCGGAGTTAGGAATTCTTCCCAAGCCATTATATGGAATGGATATTTCCCAAGACTTAACTCGGGAAAACCCTCGTGTATCCCTAAAATGTCGATATTTTGAAAACAAGTTTGAAAATATGTGGAAGATTCACTCCAGAAAAGTTCAAATTAAGCAGTACCCCACTATATTTGGTGTAAAAAAAAACAACAACTATAGACTAAGAACATTAGATAATAATGCAATTCTTACAACAAAGTGGCATACGAGAAATGTTAAATTAAAAAAATATATATTATCAATAATAATAGTATTCTACCACGAAGTTGTGATTTGCGGCTGGAACTTTCACTGGGCTGTACCTAAAATATTTAAAGTAAGAGTGAAATAACTTATTGACAACATGCAGTAAAACACCTTGACTAGATCCAAGAAGAAAAATTACAGTCTGCACCTACCTTTTTCGAGTAGAAGGGCAGAAAACTCTTCTAGATGAACCTTCATGTGTTTCCTTAAAGCACTGTGTTGTCCAGCTTTGTAGCCACAAAATTGGCAAGCATGAACGGAGTTCGAACCTATATATAAAAGAAGAAAAAGTTACAAAGATGCTATTTACGAGTACGTCTAGCATATTGTTTTTTTACTTCAAAATCAAATATGAATGTTCCATATGTCAAGAGCCTCTTATAGTGTTTTGGGATTCCACGAGTATTTCATAGTTGTCAATCTGTTGCTGCAAATCTCTTGATTCCATTAAAAGTCTGTTATAAATCTTAACGAGGCTCTTGCAATGGAATAATGACAGACAGCTCCAGTCTTGAGTTCCAAAATCTGTCATAACTGCAAAGATATTAGAGAGTTCTTAGAGCAATAAGGAGATAGAGATGAGGCGCCTTATCATGAACGGAAAGCTCTACTGTGCATGAGTGGGTAGATGAGGCACCTTAGCTCCAATAAGACGGATTTATCCCACCCTATACATAAGACGCCTTTTCCCGAACCTACCTACCTCATCTCTTCCTCCTTCTTCCTTATCGCAAAGTAACCTTGCACACCGATAACAGTGATATTCATTTCTTGTTGGTTTTAACGGTGGTTCTCAAAAAACCTTCACAAAACCTTTACATGAATAAGAAAAGAACTAGAAAACTTGGAAATGCTGGAAACTGAACACACGGGATAGGCGGGAAAATCCCCTTTTCTTGGTTACTTGAAGATAAGTACCTAGCGTCACTTTAAGACACTGATTCAACCCTCATGAGTTACAAATCAGGTTAGCATCCTTATAGTTCCCTATCAGGTTAGCATCTGGTGTAGCTCGCTCCAAATGACAAAATCCCCAAGTACCTTATCCCAATTGAGTTATCATTTAGGAACTCTCTAATGTTCTACAGTGCCTTCCTAACGAAGCTGAAGTTTTATGTTAATACTGGCAATACTTTTCTCATTTGATACCTCAGTTCTGTGAGTGAACACTTTTCTAGTACCTGGATAAGCACTTCATTGTTTGTCTGTATCTTGGAGATTTTTTTAAAATAGAAAGTTTCATCAAATTTGTCAGAACCCACTTGATAGCTTTTGCTCTGAAGGTGGTGGGACTCCCTAAACCAACAAATCGAGAGGTTTCAACGGGTTCCAATGCGCCCCCACCCAATATTCCAATGTATATTAAGAAGATTCTATTTACCGGTGGGCTGAAGCCTTTGAAAGTCAAGTTTCCACGTCGAATGCTCGAAAAGTAGCCAAGAACCTATTGTTAGCTTTGTGGAACACGCTTGTCACAATTGTCTTCACGCAATTCATATCTACTGATGCAAAGAAAGTTGTTCACATTCCCAAGTTTCAAGTTTTCAGATTGTTACGTTTGTTTATTGTATTTAAAATATTAATTTTATTGTTTACATCCTGGTTAGGAGGTAACTTGCACTGATTTGGCTTTCACCAATTGCCGGACAGGGTACTGCTTCCTACACTTCGATTTTCGATTAGAGGACCATCATGATAGCATCACTTTTCGATTAATTCTTAATGGACTATGAATACTCCGATTATACCAAGAGTTGGGTTGGGTTCAAAATATTATTTATATTTTATTACCCTATTTGAAATTTGTATTTCAAAATATTATTATCGTCACACCAGGTTTTCAGTTTAGTTTTAAAAATTGGACTTAGTAGTTTTTATGCTGGCATAATTAGTATGTTGTTGATTTCTTTCAAGTGGATTATCAACATATCTGATGATGGCGTTTAACTCACATAGAAATACCCTCACACAAAGCCCCTTCACTATCATTATGAAATACTGGTCGATAAGGAATGTTGAGATGTACAGCTCCGAATGCTAACAAACTTTGCCCAATTGTAGCTGTTTGAAAATCAGTTTAGAAAGATTCTGAACTAAAAAGGATATTCATTCGCATTCGTTTACATCCAGGTTCATAGGTTCGGGACAGTTCTGGACTTTCTTCAAATTAAGTTCAAGCTATGAGCAGCAGACATTTTCAGTTAACCTCCTTTTGTCTTCCAAAGCTGATCCACCAAAAATAGTTACTTTCCGTTTTTCTTTCAATACTTTCAGTTCTGCTTCAACCACATTCCTGCCTGCATAATAATTTAAAATTCAAGTTTGAGGATTTGGTTATTTTTAACATAAATGATGTAGGCACCATCCGGTACAGATGTTACATACATTCCAGGAACTCAGTAAAACAAATGAGTCCATAATGAAATTAATAATGATTCACTTAGAGGTGGTAAACCAAAAACAAATTGGCATTATATTAGGTATTATGGTTTTAAAAAGAACTCTGCTACTCACACTCAAGTACTGTATTTCAGTTCATGCAATAATGTTACCTGTGTGCCACTTCATGTGAGACACCAGAAGGGAGCGTTGGTTGGCTCTGAAGTCACACTGGTCACATGCAAAGGGCTTCTCACCTAACAAAGAGAAAACTTTATAATAACTTGGTTAATAGTTACTTATTTTACCCAAAAATAAGTACATGTGTATACTAACTAAATCACTCACGATGAAATTGTGGAAGCTCATTTCAATTAAGAAAACAGAAGTAAATAAAAGATGTTGACTGTTGACTGTCGCTAGTTGTGTTAAATTGTAATCTACTAACCTGTGTGGCACATCAAATGTCTCTTAAACGTGGCATGTTGTGCAGCCTTGTAGTCGCAGTATGTGCATGCATATGGTTTCTCACCTAAAAATAATAAAATCAATAAATCAAAATAAGGAACAATAACTCAGTCAACTGATCAAGGGTTTAATCAATAAGGACAACTTACCTGTATTTGATAACCTATGGTTGTATTGAGTTAACCAGAGATTACCTAGGTACCATGAACTACTCTTGGTCAGCACAAGAATGTTTTGATTTAGTCATATTCATTATAGTTTACGTTAGCAAACACTAAAACCATATGACTTTACAATATTTTCCAATAATATCATTATAATAGGAGCATGTGAATTACATTCATATTAGGCATGTCATATAAGATGTAATAAATTCAAAATACATTTAATGTCTAAGTAAAAATTGCGTGGCAAACAGACTCATAATCTTAACCCCTTCGCGACGGGCGTTGTTCAGCCACTGCAACGTGCCTGGCCTGGCTGCCTCGGAGCCCTCCAACCAACCCCCGTGCCTGAATAATTGGCCCTCCACGCGCGGTGAACCACCTTCGCTTTTCGGAACTGGATCAAGAATATTAGAATTTGAAATTTACCGAGTATCATGATCACCATCATCGAGAAAATCGTCAAAACTATCGTCTTTGAGATGATCCAAAAAGTTTGTTGAACGAGCTTCAATTTCAACGTCAATCACAAACTCCCTAACTCACAGTCACTCCCTGTTATTATTTCTTTAATAATTTCTTCATCGGTCCACCTGCGGTGGTCCATGGTGAGGAATAAAAACGTAAAAGAATGTACAAGTATGGAAACAGGTATGAGTAAAATTATGACAAAGACCGAATGCGGGCAAAAATCAAAACAGTGACCAAGTCAACGTTTTTCCCGCTATTTTGATGAGAATAAAAACTCTCAACAACGTCTTTGATCTCAGCGCATTCTATTAGATACTAGACGTAAATGTTAGTTACAATGCCTCTCAATGGATGGCATGGATAGAATGGAGGGAAATTCGAAAACGCCAAAATACGTCGGCAGGCGTTACGGAGCACTTGATGGCGGACGTATTAATACGTCATTAGGCGTTACGGAGGACATCTGTGCCGACGTATTAATACGTTGGCCGTTGCGAAAGGGTTAAGTTCTACCACTAATGAGAGTCGCCTGGATTTGGCATTCTGATTCATTTGATTTCTCATCTTCTCAACTACAATGCACTGGTCAGATAAAATACAACTACAATAAATATGCTGAAGTATGCTCCCTGATTTTCCCAAGTTCCTAGATATGAAGTAGAATGACTTGTTCAACACCAGCTCCTGTAATGATAGCTGCAAAGGTTTCGCTTCTTTTCGTCTTGCGTCAGACCACTTTTGAGCTCACTTCTTAATGAAATAATATTCTTTTACAACTGCTTTAATGAATTTCATTATTAGCTTAGCTTCTAATCTTTTCTTTCTCGTGTACTGCATCACTGCCTTATTACCAAAGATGCAAAACTATGTTTTTTCTGCAGTTTTGTAGGACATAAGAATAGCGTTTTCCCGTAAGTTACTATTATTGTTAGTATACATGGAGAGAATTTATAATAGAAATGTTTGTCTTATGATTTCAACGTACCTGTGTGAACTCTCATGTGTTTTTTTAGATCTGACTGTGCTCTAGCTGCGAAGTCACAATGCTGACAGACAAACGGCTTGCCATCTAAAAATAATAATAATAAATAAAAATAAAATGAAATAAAGCCATAATGATGACAGGAAACACAGTATCACAAAAATATGTCTGATGAGAATCATTAAAGACCATTTTTTCGAACACTCCTTGGGATGGGGGCAAACACGAGATTTTAACCCATCTCCTGCATAAAACCAGGACGTCTTGTCAACAGTACAATGGCTATGGGTCGAGTGCGTCATACTTGCAATGAGACCTCGTGATTTCCCCTCCTTTTAAATTTTTCCCAAAACTTTTTTGGTCCATTCCTGTTTGAATTGAGCATCTGTTACAAAATCCTTGTTTTTGTGTACTCATGTTCAGTTAACAATTGCGCTCAAGAGTAGAAGAGATTTTGGTGTGGCCTTCGATTAAAAAAACCCATTCCGATCACTTTGTCCGTTCGACCATGAAAGCGACACAGAATCACTCACAGACAGAAAGACAGAGTTTCATTCTTATAAAATAGTATAGAGAATGACGATTTCTCTCGTCTATTTCCAAAAATTTAAATTCATAACCATTTATGACCCCGGGACCATTTACATTCTAACCAAAAATACCAAAGGTGGATTTACAGTGCATTTACAAGATCCTGTCAGATGAAAAGACAGCACGAGAATAATGATAAGGTACATTCAAGTACAGAAACTAAACTGTTTCATGGGTTATACCAAAGTAGTATCCAACATTATATGGTGCAAAGAACAAGCAAATTTGATTTTGGAATTCGGCGGGTATATAAATTGAATGATATGAAACATACGAAGTTTAAAGAATTAAACCATTCTCTCCTGGTTTGATCACCAAAACATTACTAATAAAAAATATCCTTCTTATTTTGAGATGTAGTTACATTAAAATAACCTTTTCCGGTGATACCTACCTACTTGCCTAACATGATGGGAAGAACAGGCAATACGGTGTTTTGTACAGACAAACGTTTGTTTTTGAGCATTATTGCTAGGTAACCAAATTATATTTTCCTAGAAACAGACATATATAAATATATAATCATTGAAAGTAATCTGACCTGTGTGAATCTTCCTGTGAACCTTTAGATTTCTAAGCCGGTCCGTTCTGTAGTCACAGAAGTCGCAAGCGATGATTTTCCCAACTAATAAAGACAGACAGTAATTTATTAAAATTAAATTTAATCAACGGGGAAGAAAAAAGGATACAAATCATAAAGAAAATGTATGATGAACGTTAAACCATGAATTTTGAGATTGACTAGCGCATGTTACAAAGCAATTTTACCCCCATCTCAGATTCAACTTAACCCCATTGAATTGTAACAGCCGCTTATAAACCAGAAAGAAAAGAGAGGAAATTAGTGCACAAATATCCTTTTACCACCATGATTATAATTATTATTGTAATCGCACGTCTCAAATATTTCACAGTATATTATGCGTTACAAAATTGTTGTACCCTGATGAGGGATGGATGTTGACGTCAACAGTTTCAGAAAGTGAAAATTTGAAGTATTCTGTGAAAAATAAATAAATTTTGCTATGCCTTGTTGGCAGCAAATAAATAAAGATTTTTTTTTTTTTTTTTTTTTTTTTTAAATACCACAAACATGGATTAATGATGTTAGCAGCCACGCAAATTCAGGTGAAAAGTCGAAATTCTGCAGTGCTCCACCCCACATACACCATTATGCACCCTCCTAAAAACTTGAAATAGTACAAAATTACATTTGTTTTATTGTGCAAATATTTACTGAGAAAGAGTTTTTTAATTTTTGAAATTTTAGGGGAGATTTCCAAGTCAGGTATTGGAAGTGCGAAACTAATAGCTTCAAAGGCCCCAAGCTGCTCCCATTGCATTGATACTGGGAGCCAGCGAGGCGGTTGCGTGGAGATGCTTTTTTGTTGCCTCGTAGTGAGGTAACCGAGGGTACCCTTAGCGAACCATGCGTCGCTTTTGATGGTTAATGCACCCGCCTCGAGCATTTGAGGGATACCAATCAAACTGAGCCAGATGTGACAAGCATGCTCAATGCTCACAAAGAAACAGAAACTAGAATAAAGTTCAATGAACATCACCAAAGTGGGACCTCTCCCCTCTCCATGCTACTCTCCCTGCACTGCACCCCACCGCACCTATCTCATCTATACATCCACCTCCAATCCATCAGCAACTTCTTACCTATTACAGTAGACTTTCTCTTTACTAGCCACCTCGGGTCCAGAACCTGGTCGGTTGGCGTTTTGGCCAGCTAATCCGATATGAAGGCATTTTTTGTACAAGAAATTAACTACACAAGTATTTAATACATCGGTTCATGAATAATAATAGAGTGCACGAAGTATATAGTTCGTAAACAAGTATTAAATTGTTTTCATAGTAAAATGTTATGACATTTATTGAGAAAGTGTGGCAAAAACTGAACTGACTACAATTGAGAAATATTTCTTCTTTGCTTCGTGTTCCAAGAATGTTTGCCCACACGAATGTTAAATGTGTACACCAAATAATGTGGGGCAAAAATTATTCGTGGAAAGTGAACGTTCTGTGAATGGTCTTTTACTTTGATTCAACGGCATGGCATTTACAGAAAACAAGAAGCGAGAGATGTTCCAGGAAGGCAGTCCAGTGCAGAGATGTACAAAACAAGGAAAGAGAGACATACAGGGGGAAAGTAAAGTAAAAGGGTGGCCAGTTTTAGCGGGGCCGGTTAAGAGAGAGTCTACTGTATGTGGTTACTCCTACTTCAATATACTACCCACAATTTACTCTGTTTGCTACTGCATATTACACTTCAGTACTTCTTATCCTCATTGCGTCCTCTGTGGCCAAGTGGTCTTAGGCGCGATCTGAAGCCTCTTGAAACAGGGGATACTGGGTTAATTTCTTGGGCTGGTCCCGAAATTTACCAGGTACTTAATGGTCTGTACACATTAAATGAGAGATTTAGTTTATGGTTCAATGAATAAATTGAGATACGCTATAATGGGTTAACTCAAAGAAATTTAATTAACTTTTCCTATTACATATTACACTTCAGTATTTGGTATGAGGTGGTTTCCTACTGCATATTACACTTCAGTACTTTTTATCCTCATTGCGTCCTCTGTGGCCGAGTGGTCTTAGGCGCGATCTGAAGCCTCTTGGAACAGGGGATCCTGGGTTAATTTCCTGAGCTGGTCCCGAAATTTACCAGGTACTTAATGGTCTGTACAATACCGGACCTCCGGCTCACAACAGGTAAGCCTTGATAACTTCACTGTACAAGTTACATCGAGCATAGAATACTCGGAATTCCTAAGAGAGTGACGAAATGGGGCAAATGATGCGGGAACTTTGCAGAGAAAAACGAGGAAAACTGTAGCAAAGCAATTTGAGTACGTACGTGTAGACAGAAGGGTCCATACAACACATAAAAGGTAGCGAGTACGGTACGTGTACACAAAAAATATGACCCTAAAAAACTAATTAACCCAACTACAACGCTATTCCCCAATACACCTGGAAATACCTATCTACTATTAAAATTAGTTTTGCATCCGAATCTTCATGCAGATATTAATCCATTCGATGATTTGATAACAACCGTGTGAACTCCCATGTTCTGGGATTCTTCAGGTCAGAAATTGAGAAATAGCTGCTTTTTTGTGTGCCATCACCTTGGGCTTCCTCTAGCCAAGACCCAAGCAAATACCGATAGGTATATCTTTATACTAACCCCCTCCCCCGACATTTATCTGATTTTTGAATTGAGAAATCCATAACTTACCAGGTCCCCACCCCATACAACCTCATAATTAATGATGCTAGGGTAAATACAGCAACTAGTGCAAACAATCCATTCTAATTTAAATGAGACAACATAAAATTACATTAAGACCTGCAGCCGCAGAATGACCATTAGAATTTGAATGCCTTCTGCTACTAAATCCACCAGGTGCAGCTGCCATAAATTAATATCGTATTTTCAATCCATTAAACTCGCAATCATTAATTGTAGGTAATTTCACACTAGACTTACAATGAACATATGTGTCTGGTTTTGGGTCCGTGGGTGGGGGATAAGTGCTCGGTGGTAAATCACTGGTTCCATCACCCCGAGTACTGTCAAGTGCTGCACTCTGATCAAAGTTTCCCAGCTGGTTATGATTATTTGCATCATCTTTCATTACAGCATCTCCAGTAGAGCTAATGACAGTAGTAGATACATAATCTGAAACAAAGATGAACACTAATTAATTTACTTCAATTGTCCCTAGCCAACTCTTCCAAAGCAAAGAGTAACTACCCGAATCCCCTCTTTGGGCCTTTGAGTAAGTGAGTTCACCTGCACAGTATGCTAGTGTTTAACAAACATCCCCAAACTTAACATTGAGAGCAGCAACTACATGACTGTAGTCCTTAGTGTCTTTCACAAAACGTAGCACTTCCAAAGATTTATTAGTCAACTGAGAAAGTAGCTAATCAGCTTTGGTCTCATCCAATCAATTGCTTTTCTGCAATGCCTTCAAACTGTTTCAAACGTTGCCACTGAACTTTGGTAGCTTAACACTATGACTTAATTCCTTTATTGCGCTGAGGAAGTAGCTTGAATAGAGTAGAATTATCTTAATTCAAATGAGGAAACAAACTAGGAATTTATTATTAATCTTTCTTCAACTAATAATTAACTGGATGATTGACTGGACCAATTAAAGAATAAGAGATTAACAAAAGCATAGCACACGCTCATATGTCATATGTAGTGAGTTACATTATAAAACATTTCCATGCTTCAAGCGCTAAATTACTAGGGCCCACTTTCACCAAAAACACATTTAACCGGGATTGGCCAAACTTCATTAAAAATAATCTCGAGGATTAAACCTTGGCCTCTTTCACCAACCCAAAAATAGTTTATACCGAGTCTGGAATAACAGTTTAGACAAACTGTCCAATAAAATTCGCTAAAAAGTTGGACAATATGAACATCGGGACAATATATCAGCTGATGTCATGACTAGTTTGTGAGGGATTGCTATTAATTATCCTATAATAACGTGCTATACTAATCTATTTTACGTTATTTTCCTGTCATCCTATATCACTTTTGTAGTATAATTTATCAATTGGATTGGAAAAGTCATTTCCAACTTACCCGTCCAATGGGAACTCCAGGTGAGAGTCAATGACTTTGAGAACTTCCAGAACTGTTGGATTCACGAGAAGGAATCTTCACCAAAACTCGATACCGTCCGATTTCTCAAATGAGGAATCGGTCTTTGGGTCTTCCCTTGCATCTTCGAGGGATATCCGAGGAATCAAATATAAATCCAAGCGTCAAATTGCATGAATTCATTGTAAATCAAAACTGTGAATCAACCTCAACTGAGAATCAAACAAACGGCTGTTGGTATGCGGCCATATTGTTATCACGGCTAACGGTGATTAGAAAGTGTAACTGGCCGGATTCCTGGAGTTTAAGATCGAGCCACCTCAGTAGTGGTATAAACTCGTACAGCCCTCTGGTGAAAGACATTGAGCAATAATCTTCGTTAATTTCCATTTTATCTACATTAAACTCGTCTGTTTTTGGTGAAAGTGGGCCTAATTTATCTATAATGTGATGTTCATGTTGATGTACTGTAATTAATTACAATACATTTTAACTTGCATTACCATGCATTATCATTACCTGTGTGTAACTTCAAGTGATTTTCCAAATGAGAAAGCTCACTAGCTCTGAAATCACATTGTTCACATGCATACGGCTTCATACCTAACAAATAAAGGACACAATGATATTATAGAATGATAAGTATTTGTTCACTTTTTTGAAAATGCAGTAATATGAATTATTCATAAACACAATAACTCGTTCATTTCTAAGTATTTTATTTTCCGAAAAAATAACTTAGTTATGTCATGATATAATGTTAGGTAAGCAGTAAAAAAAATCAACACTATTCAATCGAAGATTTAAAAAAAAACTAAACTTGAAAATATTTTATTAAAAACTCAGAAAAGGGGTTTAAAACTAATGGTGCAAGTACAAAAAACTTTTGAAGGGGTTTAAAACTAATGGTAAGAGTAAGTTAAGGAACTTTTTTTGGTAACCTTTGTGGCTTTGTTGCTTACATTTTTTTTAAAACTAGGTACAAAAACAATCACAGACACAAACATTTCCATGACGTATACAATCTAAATTTTACTGTTTTGTACTGTATGTCCATACAATCTTTTAATGATTGCAGGTCGTCCCATTTAGTCTTTTAGTTGACAAGTTGTCATATGTATTTTATCCATCGCAAATCCGTGACAACCGGGTCATTCACTTTATTTCCAGGCCGAATAGAATTATAGCGCATGCAGTGAGAGAAATCCTTCATTCGATTTTGATTAGTGCATGTAGCAAAGGTCGAAGCACTAGTTTTGTAGCCACAAACATCGCAGACATGAGGCATCTCATCTAAAAAATAAAAATTACGTTTACTACCATGGATACTACTTTAGCATTAAACCTTGCCAATGTGTGACAGAGTGTGATATTAAACTTGGTCTACGAGATTTAAGAAATTAGTAGATAGACTCTTAGACAGTCAATCCTTTCTACTACAGAAATTGGAAGAGTGAGTATTTAGTTAAGTTTTCCTGTGCAAGTAAATCCGTGGAAGCACTACTTAACACTGAGTTGTGTCATGAGATCAAAGAATATTCGAGACGAAATTTTGAATTTGCATAGTTTTTAGACATCCAGAATATTGACTGTACAGTTTTTGGTGACGATCCAACTATAGGAACTTGTCGAACCGAAAATTGGGTTTAGTGTCGTTTTCAATAGTTTTCGCCACACAGAGTTGACTGAGTTTTCCTAGACGACAATACGACATCGTTGTCACTGACTTCAGTCATTGTCAAATCATCAAAACTCGAGTTTGGTATCGTTTTCAATAGTTTTTGCCACACAGAATCGACTAAAACCATTATAAAAGCTATAATACTTGACCTTGACGACAATACGACGTCATTGTCGTCATCACTGACGTCAGTCATTGTCAATTCATCAAAAATCGAGTTTGGTATCGTTTTCAGGCAATACAGTGATGATATCATCAGAGACTTGGGATGGGAAGTCTACTAACCGAAATAAATCCGTGGTTGTTTTAGTTATTTGTAAGTTGCTGAATTGAATCGGATTACTAGATTTATCATCCTAGCCTCAAAAGCGTATCGTTGGGAGATAAAATTTTTACACTACTTCAAACTTCGTAACAGCACCTCATCAGTTGACCTGCTAGTTACTCAACAACTATGGATGAAGGAGATATGAAGTCACGGTAGGAGTGGTGGAGTAAGAGTAGTGGGAGGAAGTGGAGTGAAAGGGGTTTTTATTAAGTCTCGTAGTTCAAAAAGATCAATTAAAAATAAGGTCATAAGCAGTTATGAGAAGGAACCAATAAAGATCGAGAAATGGGCTTAGTTGGAAATAGAAGAGGGAGAAACATCAGCTACGTATCTTCTTTTTCATCTTTAAGGGGGTTTGACAAAACCATAGATGGAAATTCTCATGAACTTTTACAATGAAAGTTCCCCCCTGATAGTGATCCAAACTTAGCAGAGGCAGTGTTTATGGAGTACCTGTAGTGAATGATGGATTGTCACCTTTCTTCTTGCTCAATATTTGTAAACCAAAACCTTATTATACATTTTTATAGAATCAGGAACATCATGATTAAGGATACAATTTACTCAGGCTTCTGGATTTTGAAAAGATGTTCTCATCAGTTGCACTTTCTGGTGCTCTCGGCATTTTTCCTCAGGGATCTCCTAAGTAGAGGATAAAATCTTCAAAACTTTAAAATCGAGTATACATTCAGTGCGTATTGTCGCATTGTTTACAGAAATTTTGAGCTGCTATAAAGCTGCTATAAACAACAGCCACACAAAGTTGTTTTTAATAGTTTGGAAAATGGGAGGGGGGGGGGGGGGTTCGAAGCGCTCTGTATACCATATAACAAGGAGGTGATAGAATGGAGTATTTACTCCTTCAAAGTGTTGAGGCGACTAACCTGCAACACCCAGAGGATATCCTGAATGCTGAAAAGCTCCAGGAATAACCTAAGAGACGGCAGTCACAAGAAACAAGAATAGGGGAAATACCCATATCAAACACAAGGGACGGGAATAATAGTACTAAAATGCTATTTGAATTAAACCTTAGGCTCAATTAACATCCTGTAGCTGCCTCTTTTGGAGATCAGTTTGCATCTCTTCTTCTTCAATATGTAACGGTAGGTACTATTCTATTTTCGTCATCTATTTTCCAAATCACATTAAAGTTTGTTTTCTAAAAAAACACAGTCGTGAACAAAATTTAAAAAATTTAATTATTCAGAAATAAATTGGTTTTGACAAAATTACTTGGAGAAACTTTTTGTTCTAAGTAAGTTGTATAATTCATCCTCAAAGTTCTGAGGGTTCGCCAAATTTGGGACCTTCAAATAACCATATAACTCTTTATTTTATCTTCACGAATGTAATAAGTGCAGAATAGAGGTTTCAAATGGAATGCAGAGAAAATATCAAGCCCTAGATATCCTGGTTTGATGATTATATTATAATATATTCTAAGTATGGCTAGGTTTAGTTCTCCAGTGGTGAATAATTCTGATTATATCTTGTGGTGAAATATCTCAGATGCTATAAACAAAGTGTTTTCATTGTGTAATAAGTAGTATAAATATCTATGCCGAATGTGAATTTCCTATATAATTTTTAGTGTTAATGCAGCAACATTTTATTATCGTTGAAAGTTCAACGAAAATACTTGAAAACAAACTGTTTCAGTGGCGGCTCCAGCCCTGAAACTCAGGGGGTGCACAGAGATCAATAGGGGCTATCGCGAAGGGCACAGAAGAGGTATTTTTCTCAACCAAACAGAAATTTCAACCATTTGCAAATGGGATCAATCTTCGTAACTTTCTTATCTTCAAATCACAAACGATACTAAATACCTACAATAGACATGAAAAATATTCTGTAATGGAAAACAGAAATTCTAAAATACTTAATCATCAAAATAGTGAACCCAAGAAATGCATTTTATTGCAATACCCAATCTACCTTTTTATAATATTCGGCATTGAACTTACGGCACGAATCAGCACGATTTTCCATTTTCAATGTTTGCAGCAGTCCAGGCAAGGGGCGGCCAATGACGTGAATATTTCACTTTTCTTCCTCTGACAAAAAGGAATAGTTCTTTGATGAACTGCACTGAATTGTTCATCGTAATCAACAGTTCAAAAACTCATGAACAGGAAATAAGAGAGAAGAAAACTCATGAATGAAAACAAGAAAAATTAAGCTGTTCCTGCGACAAAGACCGGCGACTGGGCCTTAAACAAAACGCAAGGAACAGAAACGAAAAGATAAATATCTCTAACCAGCTTTGTTCATCCAACTCCAATTCAATATGAAAGAATGTATTGCAGCCCCCTCCCCTTGTGGCAGATCAGAGAACTAAGGCTGCCCCTTCTGTGACTTTTTGTGCTCTCTGATTGATCAATCTCACATGCCCGCCTCAATTCAAACTGAAAATTCTCAGTCCAGAGATATGCAAGTTAGTCTGAGGACGAGCAGTCACGAGCTGTTGCGCCAGCCCGCTTCTGATTGGTCAGGCTGGGTGAGATTCCCCCCTTCACCCCTCTCGACCATATTCCACCTTCCCTCCGCTCTGTTTCGCACAGCACCTATAGTACAGCACCTATAATCGCGTGTTCTGTCACTAGCCAACTTACTCTTCAAATGAGGATGATGGAATCATAAAACATTATTCATTTTAATTTTATTATACAGGGTGAGTCTCTCACAAATGCAAAAAAATATTTGGGTAAAACTACATCAAAAAGAGTAAAATACCGCCAACTGCATATTTTAATCTCAATCCGTTCTCGAGATATGATTTTTTAAAGGTTTTTTCAGGAAAACCGTGTTTTCTTCCTTTTAAACTCAACTTTCTTCACTTTACTTCATTTAATTTTAATTTTTGACCACATTTTCGGAATCAGCACTAAATTTACTATAAGAATAGTGTACTTGGGTTCTTGAAAAGTACCATCCAAAGGCCCTCACATCAGCTCAAACATTGACGATTTTGAAAAAATAATATTTCTGAAAGTCTTTAAAACTTTACTTCCTTTTTAAAAAGAATCCTAGAAACTGGCAAATCTCATGAAAGCTGCTTCGTCTAATACTCTTTCCAACGGTATTCAAGTTTACTTTTATTTTGTTATTTAGTGGAGAAAATGATGTTTTAATGTTAAAAATTGTGGGTTTTTCAATGAAATCGTTGGTTTTCTCGAAAGATGACCCTCCATGAACCTACGAGTATGGGGTCGGTTTCTATGTATTTTTTCACGCTGTATCGAGTGGTAACATTTGTAGATCTCTCCAACTCCATTATAACCGAGTTTTACACTTAAAATCGCAAATGTTTAGTTTGTTTGTTACGATTAAATGTATGTGTGTTATGGGGTAAAACTAGTTAATTAAAGTGTAAAACTCGATTATAACGTAGTTGAGAGATCTGCAAGAGTTTCCATTCGATCCAGCGAGAAAAAATACATAGAAACCGACCCCATACTCGTTGGTTCATGGAGGGTCATCTTTCGAGAAAACCAACAATTTCATTGAAAAACCCACATTTTTTAACATTAAAATATTATTTTCTCCCCTAAATAACAAAATAAAAGTAAAATTGATAATACCGTTGGAAATCATATTAGATGAAGCAGTTTTCATGAGATTTGCCAGTTTCCAGGATTCTTTTTAAAAGAGTAGTAAAGTTTTGAAGATTTTCAGAAATATTATTTTTTCAAAATCGTCAATGTTTGAGCTGATGTGAGGGCCTTTGGATGGTACTTTTCAAAAACCCAAGTACACTATTCTTATAGTAAATTTAGTGCTGATTCCGAAAATGTGGTCAAAAATTAAAATTAAATGAAGTAAAGTGAAGAAAGTTGAGTTTAAAAGCAAAAAAACACGGTTTTCCTGAAAAAACCTTTAAAAAATCATATCTCGAGAACGGATTGAGATAAAAATATGCAGTTGGCGGCATTTTACTCCATTTTTGATGTAGTTTTGCCCAAATTTTTTTTTGCATTTGCGAGAGACTCACCCTATATACTATATATATATATATATATATATATATATATATATATATATATATAAATTTTTTTTTTCTTGGCTGGGGGTGCACCTGCACATGGGCCTACGCTTCTACCAGTAGCTCCCCCTGGTTGAACTTATTATTTAATATGGTACTTATTTCAACACTGTGGCGTTCCTATTGTTTGTCTCATGCAACAATTTGATAAACAGTAACCTTACCTGAGTGGATTTTCATATGTCTCTTCAGATGGATCATTTGACCAGCTTTGTATTCACATAGTTGGCAAGCAAAGGGTTTCTCACCTAATGTGGAAAAACAATGATTGGTTATAGAGAGAGTAATAATAAACCTGCAACACATACTTTTATATCTTCAAGTTTAAAAACTTTTAAATTCCACAGAGAGGATTTGTACATTTTTCTGTAATAAGTATTTTTGTTTTTTATGATTTTTAAAAGTATGGTGCACTAGTGACATACAGATAGGAAAGAGGCAATGACGTCACCAGTGTACTTAACGTTGAAAAATCATATTATGAAAACTATTAAATGGAGAGGGGCGGTTGATGTCAAAATTCTCAGATAGGAAATTAATGTAATTTAAAATATGAATATATATTATATTGAATAACTGGGTTATGGCAATCAGGTTGAAGCATCCAGTAAACCTGAGTTATTAGTTCATCAGATCAAAGAAAATTTAGGAAATGCAAACTGTCAGTTTAATTTGGGATTTGTTTACAAATTACTTGGATACTAACAAAATTCTTGAAAAAATATCAATCCAAAAATCAGTGGCAGAGAAGAGATATACCTACCTAACTACCTAATGAAATTCACTAACTTGAAAATAACGAAAAACAATTAATTTTACAAGAGAGGCATTGTTTTAAATGTTGAGCGGAAAACCAACGTGCAGCAGGTTTCAAAATGTATATACATATGCTCACACAAAGTATAAATAGGTACTTACTATAGGCCGCACGCTGTAACCTTGCCGGTTTTGTTGGAGTAATGAAATAGAGGAACTGGCAAGGTTATAGCACGCAACCTATAATAGAAAGAAGCAAAAAATGGTAAGGGCACAAAAACATTAAGCAGTGATTAATTGGTTGTGTTATTTTCATAATAAATCTTTGAAAGAACCCAAGAAGTATGGTTTCGTTCTTGAATCGTCTTACCTGTGTGGGTCACCATGTGGTTTTTAAGATTACTGATTTGACCTGCTCTGTAGCCACATATGTCACAAACATGAGGTTTCTCGCCTACAAAAGAAAATATTAACCGATTCAGTTTTCATTTCACAAATTCAGAAAGAGAAAAACTTTGGTTAACTTAAAATCAAAATAAAATTACCTATTATAATAATTAAATTCAATAATATTAGCCATATAATATGAGAACGCTGAAGACATGTCATAAACATAGATCCCAAATTTTCACAAGAAAAGGTCGAGTTTCTCCTCGAAACCGTCTTAATAGGTAAGTTATTTTTAGAGAGGTACAGGGTGATGATTGTACCTCTGAAAGGAATAAACACTGTTAATTTCATCATAACATTGTGTAGGCAACACTCCCAATGTTCCAACAAGGGCTGTGCTGTAATTGTAATGATTCCTCACAAAATCAACTAATTAAGAACCCATGCCAAAGAAGCATGGATAAAGCAGACTATTGGGAATGGTAGGGCTTGATGGTTCGGCCGTTAAAATAAAAGTACAAACACCTAAAATAATTTAAGATTATGACCCCTGAAATTCATTTAAACACCCCCTCTCCCCTCCTGAAAATTAGATGAGGAATTAGAACCACTTTGTAATTTAAGTTTTCAGCTGTTTGGGATCTTAAGAAACTCAGGACTTCTGAAAGTTTAGTGTTAGAGGCGAGAACCACGCTCACGATTTTAACTAAATGGCTTAAGCTCTTCTTGCTACAAGTTTTTACAGTAACTAACTGAATAGGAATCCTTCAGGTTTTTACTGCACTCGAAAAGGTTATGGGAAAATGCTGAGACGACAGTGAGTAAATGTGTTTGAGGACAATTCCCGAAACAATACATAACTATAGGATGCCAAAGTCAGCTCCAAATTATTTCACAGCTTCTGAAATACTGGTATAGGTTGCATGCAGAATGTAACCTCACCAGTTCCTCCGTTTCTTTTGGCAAAAGTTTTTGCAGGTCAACTAACCATGCCCTCTTCTATCTCTTTCTGGGAATCTAGGTTGAGACGGTGTGTGTGGGGTCTCTTAGCAATCAGATGGGAAGGAAGTGAGGGAAAGGGGGACTGATGTTGGGTGAGGGAAGGACCTACTCTTCTGATCACGTATCAGAGAAACCGCCAAGGTTACAGCTCACATCATATACTTTCTGTAATCTAAGGCTCAAGGAAATGCCAGGAGCAAGTGTTGCTATGAAGTCTTCAGCTGTACGGCCGCCTACTGTGGAGCAAATAATCCTCCAATTGAAATTAGGACCCTCAAAATTCCTCTAAATGGAAATTATGGAATACGAGTGGCGTTTGGTTGTTGCCCTCCTGCTCTCCTAACGTACTGCTAGATGGGGCGAATTCTGGGACTGAAGATCCGCCTCTAAGCATCTGAATTTTACAATTACCTGCCATAACAGGAAGTATACATACTGGGCGTTAAAGGTTAGATCTTACATTGACTTATAATCACTACTAACGAAGTGATTACATGCAGGGTAACGTCTGTTTGTAGAGGGTACCTTTTTACAAAATCCACCTCTCTCTCGACCGCAGTTAGTTCTAGGAGTATGTATCCCATAAACCTTGGTTCCCTATCACTCAACTCTTAATCATTGAAATTCATTTCCAAAGTTTGCGAACTCGACAATCAATTCGTTTTATAGGTACTTTTGTCTAGTCAATAAACCATTGCTCAACATGCATTCGCTCATTAGTGTAATTAAGTCTGTCACCATACAGCCAACCAGACCAACTTGACAGACCGCAATTTTAATCGCACAGAAATCGTTCACCATTCGTTGGAAAGCTCCTGATTTATCCAACCATATTATGTTAACTACTGCGAAGTGCGTGGCCATCAACCTGAGTTATGAGCATGGTTATTTGAATCAATTGTTTACACACAGATGATCATTCTCAATAATTGATATTGTCAACATGATTGCAACCGCTTGTAAATTTTCTTATGATTTTCACGTACAACCGAGCCGTTGGTAGGGAAATGGAACTTCCGCACTTTTAATCGCACAGAAATCGTTCACCATTCGTTGGAAAGCTCTCAATTTATATAGTATTTTTCTTGTAGTTACATATTTATTTATATAATATTTATAGGGTTTTGACGAAATTAAATGTCTAACAATTATTTATTTTATTATTGCCAAATATTGTTATTATTCACGTGCAACCAAGCCGTTGGTAAGGAAATAGAATCATCGCAAAAACACATTCTGTGTTCCTATGATTTCATACAGAGTATGCTGACTTTTTTTTCTTTTTTGCAGAATCCCTGTTTGGTTTTCAAGTAATCTTCTCTCTTGAAGTGATGATAAATTATGTTATGTCTTAAATTTATCACCAAACAGATCACATTTTAATATTGACTTGTTTTATTCTTTCCCCTGAAAGGTCAAATGTTAGGACTAAGGTTACCAATACCCCTAATTTTAAACAGATACAGTCTTACCTGTATGAGTCATGATGTGTTTCTTCAGGTTACCCATCTGTGCACAACTGTAGCCACAGGTATCGCAGGTATATAATTTCAAGTCTAAAACAAGATACATAATTCAAGAGGATAACTTTTCGGATGTTCAAATGGGTTTGTAGATGTTCATAAAGTACAAGTACATACATGCGTTAATTTTACCTAATGAATGAATGCCTATATTTATGTGCCAGATCAAATTGAAGTAGAGAATTATTAACTAATTTGCCCCTTTTTCCTGAGGACCTCCTGGTTCCTCCACGGATTGATGTCCGGTAGCATTGATTGCCCGTCCCTTCTCTCCCGCTTGAACCTTTATGCTCCTCCTTATGCCACCAGGTCCACCCAAACCTTCTACGTGCATACCTCTTCAACGAATTACCTCCGCAATAACCCAATCATAAGAATGCAGCAGGGTTTCAACAGGCTGTCAAGCTCTTCTCAAGATATTGATCTGTTCGGTTTATCGGCGGGCCCCTTCAGGACGAGAATTCGAGGTGTTGACTGGTGAATTTGATGTGCTCGGTGTGTTTCCATTTATTTTTGTTGCCTCAATTCCTGTTACCATTGTTTTTCATTGAACGATCCATTGTTAACATTTGAATTTTTTTTTTAAATTTGGCATTTGTATTGTTCTGTTTATTCCTACTGTTTAATTAATTTATATACTGTTGGAATTGCTGTTATTGATTATTGCTAGTATTCTATTATTATTAATTCTATTGGGCTATGCCCGTGTTTAAACAAATAAATAAATGAATAAGTTACCAGGAAACAGGGACTGCGGGGGCTGCTCAGTGGGGGCAGACCGTGATGAAGGCCTGAACCTGCCCGAACTGACCCGGAGCAAGCCAGAGGCGCCAGTACCATGTAAAAAACCCTCCCCAGGGGCAGCAACCCCCTCTGAGCAAGGGTCCTGGACAGAACTCCCGCCTCCGTTTTAATGAATTTAAACGGTCATCAGCAACCACAGGTACACATTGACCTCCCCTCTCGGGGGCTGCTTACGATTTTTTATTGAATATTGGCATGCTATTACTGATAAGTTAGATGTTTTTACTCGGTTGGAGGGGGTTCAGTTCAGATCCCGTTTACTTCGATCCCTACCCCCCAACCAAATTTCTTGCCACATTCACAGGCTCCTAATTTCATTCCTCAAATGTCAGACCTGCTGAATAGGTTTATATCCGACCAGGTAGTGTGTATATGTCCAACCAGGGAGGATCAGGTCATTTCTCTGATTTTCTTGGTAGCTAAGTCGTCCAGAGGGAGTCATTCCAGTAGCTCAAGAGCATCGTAAATTACTTAGATTCAATTTTCAAGGAAAATTGTATGAATTTACTTGTTCACCGATGGAACTGTGTGATCCTTGTATGGATCGCAGCTCATCACGTTGTCCATATACCTTTGGCATTCCATTGAAGGAAGCACTCAGAGATGGTGTTATTAGGTTGAGTGGTCATAATAGGAATCTATAAATTATTTAGAGAGAAAATGATGCAGTCAATGCTGCTTGCTTTCCAAGCTTGCCCTTTGGTCAGCCCTTCTTTTTCTTGGTGGGGGCCTGAATGGGTAGTGATGCAGACCCCGATCGCGCATTTTCCTCTTTCTAACCTGGGTCCAGCCGCCACTGGCTGGATCCTGGTCGAGCTCCATTTTGGAGCAAGAGGAGTTGGGGGAGGAAGAGGCCGACGCAATATGTCGCCTTGTCCGGAATTTTTATGGGAGTACCTAAGAAGTGTCCTTCACATTTTTCCCAGAGCCATCCCCCTTTGTTGATGTAGGGGGTTTGGAGGATGTCTTCAGTAGGGGGGACAAAGGTTGTTGTGTGAGGCGGGTAAGAGTGGTGGTTGGGGGAGAGGGGAGTTGGTCAGCCTTGATGGCTGGGGTTAATAGTTTAACCGGCCTTGGGTCGGTGTCCGCTCAACAGATTGTTTTACCTTGGATGTATATGATTCTTATTTGGAAACAGAATCATTGCACATTCTTTGGGCCACAGGATAAGGGAATTTTTCAGTTGCCGTAATGGATTGAATGGCAACTTCTTTGTCAAAGTATGGGCACTCCTTAGAGAGTGCTCCATGCTGGCCATTGCAATTGACACTTTGGGGGCTTTGAGCATGGTGATTCAGCCTTATTGTGCCATGGAAGACCACAAACGCACATTTCATGCCACAAACGCACATTTCATGCTCAGCCTTGCATCTGAGGCTAGAATGCCCAAATTTAAGGCATTTGTAGCACCGCGTTACCTGTAGGTCACTAAACAAGGACCTGTTGACACAGTCTTTGGCGGATTTTGTAGTGCAGTTGATGTTGACCATATAAAAACGGCGAAATCTTCTTAAAAACATCGAAAAAGTTCTTTGTCGTGTTCGGTTTTCGGCCTTTATCAAGCTGTGTCTTTGTTGAGCTTAGAGGCTTCAGAACAGCATCTGATGGTTCAGGGGGGAGTCATACTGTTGTGGACTGAACAATCAGCGATTCTTTTTCCAGTGGTTAAAGTAATCTCAGTGTTTGCACCTCCCAAAGGGTGTTACAGTGGTGTCGCTTCCGATATCGGGGCCAATGCTACCTCCCCCAGCCTATTGATTATAGCCTCTTTGCTGGTCCGTTGAGGGTCAAGAGGGGGCCCCCACCTGCCTTCTAACATACCAACCCGGCCACCAACCGGTACTACAGGACAAGGAGGATTTTTATGGAAGTTACTTGGGTCAGCCCACAGACCGCTGGTGAGGCGGTGTCGGGACCCACAGCTACCGCCTCCAGCAGTAGTACTGAACCTGCTGCTCCTTCTCCTAGATTACGGGGGTGGCGAGAGGCCGTAGCACAAGCCTCGCCTCCGTGTGTAATGTGAGTGTTTAGTGTTGTAACATGGGCTTGAGTGAGGACCGTGTGGGGAATGTTGAAGGGAGATCAGGGAAAACTAAACTCAACACGCTTGTTCTCCTGATGTCAGAAGATCAGAGGAACAAACCTGGAGGGCACGCCGGATCAACATCTAGACCTATCACCTAGGGCAAACCAACGCTAGCTCGGGGCCTCAAGGACGCCAACCCTGTAGGATCTGAAGGATCCCCCTCTACAAGGTATTATTATTATTATAAAGATATCCTTATAAGGAAAATTTTTGAAAATTTCATTTTCAAAAATCTTGGAGCCTTTATAATAGCGCTTCATTATCCTTGAAGATTTGAAAAAACTATTAAATTCAGCTAACCACAAAAAGAACTGAAAATACTAAACGTGAATATTAAACAGCTATGTCCAAATATGGACTATCATATGCCCAACATGTCCTCTAGGGAACCTAGCTCATTGGTATAGGCACTAGCCTAATATATCCTCCCCCCCTTCAATAATGGCCAACTGAGTGCTTTCCTAGGGGTTGCAGTGCACATGCTAAGAAGTCAGCATCAAAAACTATCCTTTCGTTTAGTGTAAGATTTCATGATACACAATCACATCAAATACGGTAATATATATCAAAACCTTAAGGAGTCAACCAACCTCCTGTGTGACCTTTCATATGTATTTTCAGATTTCTCATTCGGCCAGTTTTGTAATTACATGTGTTGCACGTGTAAGGCTTCTCCTCTGTAAAGGGGGAAAAATCCCAGCTGCATAAATTATTTAATACAAAGAATAAACATGAACAAGATCAAATTAAACTAGCTGTAAAATGCAATTGCACTACACTTACGACTCTGTGATGAGTTTGATACTGCTTCAGCACCTGATGAACGTGTGATAGTTTTGCGATGTGACCGCGTTATTGGAACGTTTGTCAGTTCAACATGAGTTCGATCATCAGCCTCCATCTGATCACCAGTGATTGGATTGTTTGGGACCTTACCTTCGGTTGCAGTACTCTTGGTAGAGTCGTTTGTTGCAGTTTTGTTTTCTGGAACAAAGTTAATAAAACAATCAGATACCTACTTAATAACAAATAATGAAAAATAATATAATTTTCTAGTGAAGTTTCCCAAAATTAGAATTGATGAAATTATGTGGGAAACTTATTTTTAGAATTTTAATCACGGTCTGTACCTTTCATATATTGAAATGTTATGACAAGTCACAGTTACAAATTAAATTTTTCATTCGAATTTTCAATTTTCATTTCAAAATTTTTTATTTTAAAATTGATTTATGAAGAAACCACGGGTGTAGTTCCGTATGTGTCCCCACTTTTGAGTCGGTATAAATCTGTTATTCTCCCACGAAAAAGAGATCTGAAATAGTGTTACAGAAACCTCTGAATCTCCTCTTTTACTTATTGGAATAATAAATTCCCCTTTCCCGCGGCGAACATGAGAAATATGCGGTGAAAAAAAGTGGGGACACATACGGAACTATTACCCCAGTGAAAAAGTTCCGTATGTGTCCCCACAAAGAAGAAGAAGAAATTCACCGAAAAATTATGCTTTATTATTTATATATATTTACAATGATTATTATGATTTTGATGATCAATCCTCTCCCTTTAAGCCATTCCAAACCACTCTCATCAGTTTCGAAAACTTTGTATAAATTCACGAGGTTAAACATTATCGATCGAGCAGTAGAAGCGAACTGATTGTCGAGACCAAACGGGGTCTCGTCGGTTGTCGTAAGATGCATGTTTATCCAAGCGTCCCTCGCTATACTGACTGTTTCTTTCGGGTGAAACCCCCTTTCTTTCTACTCATTATAAACATCAACTGTGTATGATCAACGTTCAGGAGCGGTAGGGTCCACTATTCCGCTGTATCGCTCAAAAATAGCGTGGGGACACATACGGAACTTTTACACTGGGGTAATAGTTCCGTATGTGTCCCCACTTTTTTTGACCGCATATTTCTCATGTATTCTCTATGTATCTCTCATTTATTACACCAACAAGTAAAAGAGGAGATACAGAGGTTTCTGAAACACTATTTCATATCTCTTTTTCGTGGGAGAATAACAGAATTATACCGACTCAAAAGTGGGGACATATACGGAACTACACCCGAAACCACCAGTCATGCAGTGAAATTTCAAGTAATATTTATAGCATGTTTTGATATTGGGCAGGAATGCTTACCAAATAAACCATTGAAATCACGAATGATGATCTCAAATTTTACCTGCATGAATCCTCATGTGGTGCTGGAGATGAACTTTTCGGATAGCTGTATAATCACAAATGTCACAGGAAAAGCTCTTCTCACCTACGAAGTAACATCAACCTATGTTACAAACGTAATTGAAAAAACTGATGAACAGTTGACATACACGTCAAGTACATATTTGCAAAACATCACATTTAAGTAAATTGACATTATGTTTAAGTGAAAAATGGTTCCATAACTGAACACATAACACTGATTGAATAAAAATATAAGAAATAAGAACGAGCCATTAATGTTGAGATTTAGTTGAGAGAGAGAAGATCTTAGCGCAATGTGAAATCAAAGAATATGAGCCCATGAGCAGAAGAAAATAATGATGATAATTCCAATATTTATTTTATGGAATTGAATTACTTAAATCGCGCATTTTATTATGTAGGTACCTAAAAATCGTACTCCCCTTCCCCCACAAGACAATTTCTTCAAACTTCATGTTCCTCGGAAGAAAACCTGAATTACCTACCTATTCATGAATGTCAATTTTGAAAAATTACATTTAACAGTCTACATGAATTGAAACAATCATTATTTGAAATGCTAAAGTATGGTACATTACTAGTTGTTTTAACTAAACATGAAAGTTTTTTCTCATATTTATTCCTCATCGATTGATGACAAGGATTGGAAAAGATTATGAATCACAGGATTGCTTCTGCGTTTCTGAATAAAGAGGTGCAGACTAGGTGGGACACTGGGGTGAAGGCATGGGTCAGACAGAGGACGTGACACACTGCAACCACTCACGAAGCGAAAAACGTTCTCCTTCCACCTTCCAATATTTACTTCCCCACGTTCAAATTCCAAAACCCCACTCGCTCGCATACCATTCTTTCACCCGCTTCTCGTGAAGGTGGGGGAAGGGAGTTGAGGAAAGAAGAGGCACAGGAAGGGATAGCTGCAGCCATCCTGCATCCTACGTTATCTGCAGCGTTTCTCGTCCTGTTCTTGCCTAGTGTGCGAGGACCTTTGATCAGCTTCAGTGGCCACAGTGAGCTTTCCACAAAGTTCGGGAAAAACATATCAGTAGACGTCTCTATACTTTCTAACCAGCACAGTTGGTCACGACTCATGACTTCTCGACTAACTTTAAAGAGCTGGAAGCATCTCCTAAACATTTTCAACAGACACTCGTGTAATGGAGGTGGTATGCACAGGCGCAAAATCTTTAGAGACAACTTGATGAACGTTAATTAATTTGTAATTAAAAGCAAAATATTGAGACCATGTTGATAAAGTCTTGAAGGAGGAGAAGAAGCGTCGAACATCTCATGATGGTCTTCACAGTCTTGAGGTGATATATCGACTGCAACCACATCAACAGCGAGTGCTAAGACGCATAATTGATGAAAATGCATCACAATGGCTCACAGTGCTCTCAAGTTTTGCGGATGGTTATGACCTGTCAGCCAATCAGTTAAGGGATGCACTCACCATTAGATATGGTCGAACACCTCTTGGTCTACAAAGTAATTGTGACGGATGTGGTGCCATTTTCAATGTATCGCATGCCCTGAACTGCGAAAAGGGAGGATTGGTGAAGTGGGGTCATGACAGTGTGCGGGATGACACAGCAAGGCTTGCAGCGCTGGCTTGGGGAGGAGTAACAACAGAACCAGTGCTACGCGAGGCCAGTGATGAAAACTCGGCTCTGATTGCTGATATTAAGGTTGAAGGAGTCTGGGAGAGAGGGAGGCCGGTGTTCTTTGACAACCGCATTATTAATGCTGACGCCGCCTCTCACTATTCCCAAGACTGGTCGAGTGTGGCAAACGCAGCAGCCAGGGAGAAGCACTGGAAATATGACCAGGCTGCCGAAGACTTAAGAGGGTCATTCTCGCCTCTGATATGCTCGTGTTGCATAAAGAATACGGAGTATTTGTAAAGAAAATTGCCCTCACCCTGGCCGAAAAATGGAAAAAGGCATACTCCCAAGTTCTTGGCTGGGTGAGGGTTAAGCTCCAATTCTCCATCATACGAGCAGTTTCACTCAGGCTACGAGGAGCACGTCGAAAAGTGAGGTCCATTGGTTTGGAAGATGGAGCTGCCCTCACGCTACTGGAAGACTAACAAAGAAAGCGACACCTACCACAAGAAACAAAATTTTTCGACATTCCAACATCTTTGAGAATCGCTGGAATGTAAAAAAAATATATATATATATATATATATATATATATATATATATATATATATATATATATATATATATATATATATATATATATATATATATATATATATAAGTAAAATATTACGTTAAAAAGGAAAAAACAAAAAAACAAAAAAAATTGAGACTGTACTGATTGATTGGACTAGTGTGAGAATCCCAGCTTTAAGTAGGATCAAGCAAATGAGGACAAGTCCATCTACCTCAGAAGTCTCCATTGTGAACCATGATCTTATGAGCAAATTAAGTAAGTTTTTCTTGTTTATTCAATCTGTTCCTTTTTAAAGCTTGATTTTTGGTCAAGGCAAATAATCAGCTGACCAATCAGTCTTCAATCCTCACACTGTATCCTCTCTCTGCTTGTTATTCTCTCTCTTTTAAATTAATCCTTTTTTCAAATGCTCAGGTTTTCTCTGTATCATGAAGGGATAACCATTTATTATATGTAGAGTTTATACAATATGAACTTATTAGTAATAGTAATAGATTGCTGATACTATGCACAGTAAATTGCTTCATATACTAGTGGTCAGGTATGAAAAATCAAGATTAAATTGGAAGAACATGAAAAAAGAGATTTTACGTAAAACACTTATCCCAATCAAAACCACAAACAACTGCACAAATATAAATGCCGAATGAAATCAGTAAAATATTATAAAATTACCTGTATGAGTTTTCATGTGCTTTTTCAGACTACGTAAATCTGAAAATCTGTGGTCACAGGATTCACATGCGTGAGGCTTTTCACCTAACATATGAAAGTACATGTAATGAATCATCACACAAAAGAACGATTAATTATATAAATATGAATGATTGAAACTAATATGTGATGGGTTTATAAGAAGCAGTATTACCAGTGTGATGCAGCATGTGTCTTTTCAGTCGCTCAAGAGTGGCAGCTCCGTACCCGCAAATGTTACAAGGGAAGGGCTTCTCACCTAATAAAGAATCAACATGAACAATAGAACTACTCTTCGCCAGTCTCACAATAGCAAGTCTAGTTAAAAACAAAGATAGAAAAGTAATCAACCCGCACCCATTATTTACCAACAGAGAAGAAAACAGCAAAGCACATGAGCTCGGTCGAAAGTTCTTTGGTAACAACAGTGGCTTGTTATTTCACATAATAGCAAATTTTGATTAATTTTTTGCTACTTTACATTCTACAATGAGTAACAATTTAATTATTCTAATTCGAAACAGGTATTTCAGAGCTGTTCATCTTGAAAAATAGACATTAACAGCGGCATTAAGGAAAAATACTGCAAAAATGCACCTTTTTACACAGGAAACCTTAATTACTATACTGACCAGATGGATGAAAAAATCAACTGTAGTGCTATCGTGCGTCCTTTGTACACTTCAGGACGGAACTATGATAATTTTCCTTTCCCTAATTATTCCCAAATTAATTTCCGATCTGAACTCCCGCAAGCCATCGACCATTAATGATCCATACACGAGGTGGAGGTAAGCCAGTGTGGCGCGGGGTCCTACGTGTTGACAGGTTTCATGTGCCTATTTAACTACTAAGTTGCTCAATTTATCCTCAGAAGGTAATAAGGCGGGATGCTGAGCCTGATATTCCAAAGCACTCAGGGCTAATCGGCCTCCCACTCTAGTGTAATTTCTTATCATGTTACCACTGTATTGTACACTAGCGCTATTAAGAGTCCTGTGGACTGGGCGGGCAAGATATCGCCATTCTGTTTATAGTGTTCCGTTAAGTCACTTGCTCTCCCATATTAACGCCCTTTTTTAATTGCGTAATAAACGTTATTGAGTTTGGATCCCACAAAAACATAAAGTGTTTTACTTTCGATCCCGTTCAGGGGTCGTCCCTTTAAATGCGTATTGTTGAGGTTTTACTATACCAATTTAATTCATTATTTATAGATCATTCTTTGTATTTATGTCCTACTTATAAGTCACTTCTGCTTATGGATAAAACAAAATTGTTACCTGTGTGAGTCCTCATGTGTTTCATCAAATTACTGGCTTGTGTAGCTTTGTAGTCACATATTTTACAGGTAAAGGGTTTTTCACCTATGTAACAAAACAAAAACTTCTCATTAGAAACTTCAATTTTTGACGGAAAAAAATGTATTATTTATATGTGCCTAGACCCTTGGGAACTCAGAGGGTCGTCATCTGAGATCTGGCCTTCCTCCAGATCTGGATCCAACATTATAGGGATTGAAGGATTTCACACTGACAGAACAACGAACTTGGATAATTCAGGAATTAACGAATGTAATAATATCAGAAGGATAATGAACTTGAACAGTAATAAAGTGAATCAAGACAATTAATAGAATTGGACAGCCACCGTCAGCCACTACACCCATTGACTTGACCACCCGAGGTTCACAACACTGCATCTACGAATCGACACTCGTTTTTAGGTAACTGATAAATTTGTGTTGGCTTCATCTGGTAGTGATTTGTAGGACAAATACATATATATATATATATATATATATATATATATATATATATATATATATATATATATATATATATATGTATAAAATCACTTGGTAAGAAAAGAAAACAGAAAATTACAACACAAAACTATTTTTAATATTTCGGCTTCTGCCTTTTTCAAAACTACGAGAGAAAATGATTAATTTGGGCTGTTTGCAAACAGCCCAAATTAATCATTTTCTCTCGTAGTTTTGAAAAAGGCAGAAGCCGAAATATTAAAAATAGTTTTGTGTTGTAATTTTCTGTTTTCTTTTCTTACCAAGTGATTTATTGAAGCTCTTGTAGAGTCATTATTCAAGTGATATATATATATATATATATATATATATATATATATATATATATATATATATATATATATATATATATATATATATATATATATAGTACCCAGGTCTATCATAACCTAAGTAACTTCATACAGATTTAGTGATTAAGGTAGAGGAAGATTGAGGAGGAACATGCGTTAGTTTAATAGTGACAGAATATTACCATGAATATGTTTTAATGCTGGAGAGGAGGATTGGACAAGAATTTGCATAATCACGTTCTTTAATTCACATTAATTTCTAATGCTTTTCACATTAGACTAATTTTGGCTAGTAACTTCATCATTTTCTTCCCGACGAGAATCGTCAGCTCTCATTTGAAAACTGTATAGTACCTACATAAAACCTTACCCTCTTGGTAATTACTAGTTACCTAGTTGGTTAAGTATCAAACAACGGTTATTTCGTATTCGATGCTGAATTCGGCAAACTGAATATCACCTGAGTGAGTATTCATGTTTCATCAAATTGCTGGCATTTTTGTAAAATAGTAGGTAATCACATATCTTACAGGTAAAGGGTTTAACATACACACGGGCGCACGTGTGTGCAAACCCTTACTTGTAGCATTGAGTGTTAGACATAGCCCATGAATAACATAATATTTTACCATGAATGTGTTTTATGACTGGGGGTGTTCAAGGATTTGCATAATCATATTAGATCATTTTAAATAAATGCATTGTTTTTTAATAACCAAGACACATTGTTGAAGAGGAAAACTTCCTCATTTCCACGCCACAAAGATCGTTCACCTACCTAATACAAACCCCCATCCCATAATGCTAATCCCAATCTCCTTACCCTTCTGAGAAGAACCTACTGGTTACATACGAGGACAGGTATCAAACAAATATTATTTCTTATTTAACCAACGATACTGAAATTCGAATGGGAGCCAAATCAGGGAGCGTGGGTAACAAGTTGGGCTTCAGTCAGCCATTCTACTTCGTCTCGTGACAAAACAATAGATGGTCTAAATGGTGTGTATTCAAATGCTGCATCACAAGATGTTTTTCCTAGTTCATCACTACACTTCCCTGCTTAAAGATTAGTATTGGTTTATTAGCACTAATGTGTAAGAATAAAACACTTTCCAAATAATGCTGCTGACTGCAATTATTTCCTTCAGCACGCCTTACCACCTTTTTAAATAATCTTTTGGTTTTTACAGTCAGTTCATACATCTTTAAAGTTCTTACCTGTATGAAGTCTCATGTGCCTCTTCAGATGAACAAGTTGACCAGCTTTGTAGTCACAAAATTCACAGGCAAACGGCTTCTCTCCTAGAAATGAATTACATCTTCTCAAAAACAATCGGGCAACTAATTTCTTGTATCTGAGAGTTATCAGATCAAATAAAAGTTACATGATGATTTAAATTATGTATAAATTTATTGGCTAGTAATTGTGAGCTCCCTCAACTACTTTACTTGTGAGCTCACTAGCTAGAATATATGGCATACTCACAGAGAGAGTAGTTTTGAAATGAAAATTGTAGCCAATAAACAAACAAAGCCTAACGTTTAAACTATTAGTCCAATGTGAACATAGACTGGGCATGTAAATTTGCATTCGTTTTGAGAAACATATAGAACCCTAATTGCGATTCTTCAAGGTTCTAAGGTTCGAATATAACGTATGAACTAGTTCTTCTCCACACCTCAGTTAAAAAGTTGTTCAGAACATGACTCACAGCTAGTCTTGACCACCTTTTTTTTTTTTTCAATTCATGAACGTTTTCAATTGATACCTTCCTATTATACACTTTGAAAGTTACAGAAACGTATAATGAACTTCATCTTATAATTGAGGAGCTGACATAGAAATGCACTCAAGTCCAAAAATCCAAAAAAAAATTGTTCATCGAAATGCAAGTAAACAGTCACGCCAACGACCTCCCGTTAATATTTTAGTTTTGGCGACGGTCGCTAGATCACATTGTGACAAGTTCTGACACCTTTGCACAGAGAACAGATGTTTGCCTTCATGCTCTTATAAGAGTTCAGAGGGAGTTCAATAGTTGGAACATGGAGTCTCTACATTTAAAGAGCAACACCAAGTTCTAATCTTATCAATGTGTACAACATGTGGATATTAATTAAAAATCTGAAAGAATTCTTGAATTAAGAAAAAAACTTGGAATACAAGCTGAAAGTCTCTGGACGTTTGGAACTTGAGATATGAAGGCAAATTCATTAATGTGTGACAGCAAATGTCAGAAGATGACTTTGGAAACCAAGAAAATATTCGTAATTGTTTTTCCGGTAAAGTGGAATTTCTGATTAGTTCGTAGACTGAAATGATTCTGGAAAAAATAGTTACGAGGTAAATAATATCAAATAAAAACCAGCCGATTACAGATCTCATTCATTTTGGTTTATTATTTCCAATAGTAAGCCTATGTGATCGTATAGCAAAAAATTTTTATAACCCCCCCTCAAACTTTGTCACTTTACGTTTCAAGGTGCGTAGATCCAAATTTGAAATGTCCGTCCGCCGTCCGGGCCATAAAAGGCCTAAGAATTGACTTTAAAAACCCGTTCTTTCGCACATAGACTCCATTTGGGGTCTAGTTGGTCCTAACGTTTAACCATCCCGATCGCTTTACTCGCATAGATGCTATGGGCCAAAAAGGGGCAAAAAAGTGTCTTTTTCGAGGCTTTGAGTGTTAGACTGACGTGTTAAAACTCCAACCTGCTCAACCACAACTGCGCAAGCTAATATTCCACGGTTAGGATAACAATGGGTAGTAGGACTTCAAAACAGAACACTTTAGGACCAGATCATGCACGACCACAACTGCACGACCTAGTAATTATTATTCTCATGTTAGGACAAAATTCACTCATCTCAAAATGCACAACTTTCAAATGAATGTTGATGGAAAAATATGAGTGATATGATAGTGTAAGCGTAATAGGGCAATGGACCTCCGGTTGTGAGGTAACGAGACCTAGGGAGTACCTCCAGGGTGGCGTGGAAAACTTCCTACACTTGTATTGCTTTCGAATTTCATGTTCCTTCGAGGCATGAATGAATATACGTTTTTTTCTAAGTCATATTTGTGTGTTAATACCAATGCTTTGCCTACTCATATTTAATAACAAATCCTCTCGACTTTTCGTACATACTTAGATAATGATATTATTAAGGCAACGATTATTTGAATAGATAGGAGCTCAAATCGAGAAATATAAACATACGTATATAATTATAGAAGTATAGGTTGTGGCAACTCGAAATAGGACACGCCGCAGAGTCTGGACGAGCCTTATGACGTACGCAAGCCAACTAAAACTATGATCATACTCAATTGAAAAAATAATAAACCTTTGTGAAATAATTTGCAGCGTTTTTAGGAACTCATACCAATGATTAAGGTTATTCTTTCGAAACAGGTTCGCTCTTCAAATTCATTCTTATTGAAGACAAGAAAAATTGTGACGGAAATTATGTAACTGAAATTAATTCCTGCTGCTATTGATGACTTGACAATCTAATTTGATAATTTTATCAGCATTGCTGTGGTATTAGTCACTTTTCATGTTGTCATGAAGGGGGCAGGGTAGGTTACCGGGTGACTTTAGGCCGGACTACTTTGAGTGCGACTTTCTGATGATTGGATGAAGCTAGCAAATTGATTTTTTCTTTTTTTTTCTATTGATTGTTCAGTTTTGAAAGTAGACGCTTCTCGATTTTTGCCAGAACTTTTAGCGGACGAGGTACGTTTTCCGTACATCTTAACTTTCTTATTATTTTAAATGACATTACCTTATTAGTACATTTCTACTTTGTACGTTCAACTTTAGGTACATTTTCCAATGAATTGGGTGAAGTTACCAACATTATTTTCTTACCCGCAATCCAGGTGACAACTTACCAGTATGAGTCATCATGTGATTTTTCAGATTACTGAGTTGTCCAGCTCGATAGTCGCAGATTTTACAGGTGAAGGGCTTCTCACCTAACAACACATTGTGATTAAATTTCACTCTACTTACCTCATACATATAAATAGAATCAATTTCTAAAATAAGTATTTTGGATGGTTCTCATTCGTTATTATCCAATGATATTTACTTTTATATAATACCTCAACTGTGTGCCTAGAACTTATTGATTTAAATTGTATATTAAGAAGAACGTTGGGTACAATAAGGAAATAACATGAGTCAATGTCATGAAATTCATTATAATATGCGTTACTTCATTTCATTATTACGAGGAGTTGAGTAAATTAATGAAAATTGTTACTTCTCACACCTAGAAAATATTTCCTCATAAATAGAGGACAACTCAATTAACTTCTGTAGTCACAAGTAATTAGCTGGAAGCTTACCTGTGTGAGTCATGATGTGTTTCTTCAAATTGCCCATTTGCCTAGCTTTGTAGCCACATATATCACAGTTGAAGGTTTTCTCGCCTGACAAAAACAAGATTTAATTACTGGAATCCTGCTCAAGATAATACAAATGAATGCTGTGTTATATATTTGATGAGCAATCTGGATATTTATGTACTTGTAGTAACTCTACTTCAAAGTTAGGTACCCCATAACTTTGAGGACTCTTAATTTTCCAACCTGCAAAATTGAAGCTATTGCAAACAGAAATTAAATATTTGGGATAAAAAATTGATTCTGATGGCATTCACCCACTAGACGACAGAGTAGCAACGATTCGAGAGCTACCAGAACCTTAGAATCAAAAACAGTTGTGAGCTTTTCTTGGCAGTAGGTATACATTATTATTCTCGCTTCATACCTTCCCTGTAATAAAAAAAGTGCTGCTTTTCATAGACTGTTGCAGAAGAATACTTAAATGGAGCTGGAAAGACAACGATAGGAAAATATTCAGACATCTCAAAGGACAGCTGTCATCTGAAAAAGTACCTAATTGTTCACTATAGGACCAACCTTCCTCGAGTATTGATGCAGTAGATGCAAGTGAATACGTATTAGGAGGTGATGGCTCTATGCTATTGATCTACGCTGCTTCGAGGACATTGGCTGAGAGGAACTACAAATTGAAGAGGGGTTGATACTCTGGCGTGATCGCATTGAGATACCAAAATATTTTCACCAAGCTATTCACCACGGACTGCTTGAAACTCACCACGTAGCTTCTACCAGGAAAACTATTCCAAAGAATACAATTCGGTAGCCAAATTCTAACAAAGACATAGAAGATTTTGTGGATCAATGTCACACATGCCAGCGTAATCAAGTCAATGAGCAGGAAACCCCTGCTCGTTTATGGAACATTCCACAGAAGCCTTGAGATCGCATACATATTGATTATGCTGGTCATTTTGCTGGAAAGATGTGGTTCGTTGAATTGACGCACATTCAAGATGGCTAGAAATTTTCAGGCTTAACAAAGCAACTATGGAGGGTTCTATTCGATCACTGAGAACTTCATATTCAAGGTGTGGACTGCCCAGTACTGATTGTCTCTCCCCAGTAAAGTATTGATTATCTCTAATAATGCTTTTATTTTCAGTTTTGAAAAATTCAAAAATTGTGCCGTATAGAATGGAATTGAATTAGTGAAAACCACTCCTTACCACAGCCGTTCAAATGGATTAGTTGAAAGAGGGATCCATACCTTCTAACACCGATATGTAAAATCAGGGGATCAATATTCTGCCCTCGACTACCGCCTTCAAGCAATGCTTTTTGTTCATAGAAACAGTATTCATATTTCTACAGGAAGATCGACTAGTGAGATGATTTTGGATCGCCATCCTCAGACATCTTAGAAAACTTTAGCACCCAATCGCTGAGCGTACACAGCAGACAGGAAAGCATTAAATATGAAACTTACTACGACAAAGGACTGCCAGACAGAAATTTTCGAGACAATACGTGTGGTACAAGGAGATAGATCAAGAATGGAAACCTAGCAGTTTTGACGGATATAACTGGAGAGTTACTGTATCGTACAAATTCTGAATCAAGAGAAGACATCCGCCTTCATTCTGATTAGTTAAGCCTCGCCAAAGTGGGAGAATTACCGAGTTTTACACTTCTCACGAATTTTTAGTTCAATTTATTAGGCTCAATTTCATGTGTTTCTAAGGGTTAAAGTAGTAAGTTAAAGTACAAAACTCTGTTATAACGGAATTGGGGAGGTTTGAAAGAGTAACCATTCGATTCAGCGTGAAAAAATACGTAGAAACCGGCCCCAACCTCGAATTTTCTTAGAGGGTCATTTTCCACGAAAACTCTCGACTTCATAGAAAAAAAAACCATGCTTTTTAACATAAAAACGCATATATTTCCCCCAATTAATAAAGTAAGAGTAAAATTGACTAGGCCGTTCAAAAGCTGACAGTTAGAAGAAGTTTTTTTTCCGAAGAACGACTGCCAAAGAAGTAGAAAGTCAGAAGATAAAATGTTGATTTTAAAGGTGCCAATAAGCCATTTTATGGTACCAAACACGAAAAAAATCTTAAAATTCAACTCGAAAACAAAGATTGACATTGAAGAACTTTCGGTCAGAAATGAGCTCCAGAATCGATTTGCTGAGTTTGTCCTACAATTAATGAGGATACGCTGTATGGTTAGACATTATAAAACTTAAAGAAAAAGTAGATACCTACGTTTGAGTATAAATAATATGGAGGGCTATTAGTGGTAGTTGAGTCGTCAAACCACAGAAGCCCCTACTATCATGATGGGCCAGGAAAACGACCATCTATTTTAAATACACAACTTTCAAAATGGCCGTACACTGATCAGCTGATGTCATTTTTGAGATGTGAATCGTTAATTCTAAAATCTGTGGTAATTACCATAGTTTTCTACGAATTGCATTCGAATATACTTACTAAAATTGTTCGACGCAGGATGTTTTGTGATTTAATTTTCAACTAATATCTACTACGTGTTATTGGGTACCATGAGCAGGTATGTAGTGTTCCTGGTCCAGCACAACGCCAGCAACACGTATCAACTGACAGTAAAACAGCGTTGAAATAAGAGTAATAGCCCTCCATATTATTTATATGTACTTAAAAATTCTGACTAATGTGTTTCAGGTTAAAAAAAAAAGGCAAAATAAAAGTTTTTGAAAAAAAAACCCCCCCGTCTTCAGCATCTAGGGTGGTAGGTAAAGGTCTCAAATCCATATTTGGAATAACCTTCTCTGGGTAACTCTGTGCCCACATTTGAACACACCAAATAGAAAACTATTGTGCGGAACCCCTAAGGACATTATTCCTCTAAAAGCTAATATTCAATTTTTGGGGAAAAAGAAGGGGTCCTTCTGATCATCTTGATTTGGACTGAAATGATTCTCCCGAAGGTTTCGACGAATAACATTCTCAATTTTTTAATATTAATTTAATTTCTATTTCTTCTTATCAGAAAATGGATAGGTAAAGTTGTCAATGCAAAAAAAAAAAAAAAAAAAAAATTTGAGTACCGGTTTGTCAAGTCTCGAAACTAGAAGCATTCCGCAAACCTCTGCAAATATTGATTTTCTTCAATTTTCGGTAGCGATTTGCATAATTTGAAACGGGGAGTTTTTACTTAAAAATGACCGTGAAACATGAAAGCCGGGCGAAATACTTTCCTAGTTTCTAAATATAACATGAAATTGAATATTCCGTGGGTTTTCTATAAATTAAAGCAATATTAATAGAGTTCCTAGTAGATCGGTAAAACACAATACGTTGTGCGGTATTGACGATCCGGTGCTGTAACTCTGACGCAATGAGTTACGGATGACGCATCCTTCCGTCGTACAGATACGGTAATGGATCGCAATCCGGAAAAAACGTAATCGGCTAAAATAACCTTCATCCATGGACTCAAATAACTTCCTAGGGATAATTTCCTCCTTCCATGGATTTAGCATTACAACTAGATCCGTTAAGGACTTGACGTGACTTTTAGGTGCGGTAGATGTTTCTCGTTACCACACACCTTATTGAGACCACGGATCTCTAGGAACTCTACTATCAATTAGACCAAAATCACCTTATTATTATTTTTAGCTAACAACATCAATGAAACGATTAGGCATCAAAATGATTTTTTTCTTCTCTATTTATCTCATTTCTATTAGTTTCCGCTATTAGTTAGGATAATAGAACCACAATAATCACTATCGATTTCGTGGTTTCGGAATTTTTCCACCAAAACCCCCAGGATCGAAACACTGTGCGTCACGAGCAGCCGCGCACTGTCGATACTAAGCTTTTAACAAGATGGGAAGTTGGGAATAACAAAATAACTCACCCTGAGGATTTTTGGGTTCTTCCTTTGATGTAAGCCAGTGGTTGCCAATCAGTGATGACGAACTGTATATAATAGGGCCTTTATCATCTGGAGGGACTTGATCATTTGGAGGGCCTTGATCATCTGGAGGGCAGCTAATAATGACCTCTGGGGCCAGCATGATTGGCTCTTCAGTTTCGTCCTTGACTGCTGTATCACCTTGCACAGCATCGTTATTATCGTTAGGTCTGCAATCTAAATAAAAAGAACATTTTTAAGTGACTGCTCAGAGCAAGGTTGAGCAACAGGAAACATTGGTTAAGGGCCTTCCTTCCTAAGACTGAAAATCGGTTGACCTAGAAAATTAACATGCAACAACGTGCAACACTACAGAGTTCCGGAGACCAAAGGGGTACTAAATTCAAAAAAATAAGAGGCGGTCCACTGAGCGATAGATGCCGAATCCGACTACCGCCTCACAGGGGGTCTACACAAACATGGAAATAAAAATTCATAACTGCTAACTTATTTATAATTTTGTTATCTTCACAAAAGAATAAAGGCAAATATCTATAAATGAAAGTCATTGTCAATGCATTGCTCCAGTTTCGATCATGAAGAAATTCCAGATGATGCAGAAGGGACCAGAGACTGGGGTGGAGTGCCCCCGAGTGACTGAAGAGAATCCGGTTTTCTTCCAGGTCCACGTTTCCTTTTTTATAAAAACGGAAGTGCCACTTCGAGGTATGTTATTATAATCGTCAACTAAAAAAGAACGGAATGCAGCAACACTTTAAAAACTGTAGGAAGAAAGCTAATGCCGCTAAAATGTAAAGTGAGAAGTGACTGCAATCAACACAACCTGTACCTCTGAAACCTATCCTTCTTCTTCTTCTCCTTTACAGTTTTTCATCCACAAGTTGATCGAAAGCAAAGGGTACAGAAACAGGAATGTTTAACATAAAGAATATAATATGAACTTCTTATAAATCCAATCGGATTATCGTATATACCGGGAATCCTAAGAATGGCTAGAATGATATTTATTTTTCTAAATTGATATTTTTATATTTATTGGCGAAACCAAGTAAAACTAATTATAATCTACCAAACGACTTCAGAGCCATCAGCCTCTATAGCTTCTTATCAAACTAATAGAAAGAACTATATACACATTAGAGATGATATATTGAAAATGCAACGCCTACTTGTTCGAAGTAAGAGACATAATAACAAAAACATTTACTATATCTAGGGGTACATCTCAAGGCGGATGTCCGCTATTTTTAAATAATTAATAATATGGGAGTACCTACACTGTAATTCTAGGCCGATGACGGAGTATTACTTACAAAGAAAAATCTAGGTATAGAAAAACTAGGAGTTGGTGTCCAAGTGAGGGTTTTGATATCAACCCGAAAAAAAAACTATTGTAGTCATATTTACAAAAGAACATGCTAATTTGGATAACATTAGAATAAAAGGTGTTGATATAGGAATAAGTGATAAATAAGATATTAGGTGAAGAACTGGATAAGGGGTTGCAATGGAAACACCAAATAGATGAACAACACAATAAAGCGATTATAAACCAATAAAAAGGAGCTGTAGGTAAACCTTGAGGACTTTCTCCAAAAACCCTAAAATTGATTTATACAGCTATTATTAGACCCAAATATGTATATGACGTGATAGTTTGGTGGATTGGCGTCACATCGACTAAAGAGAATTGAGAAAACTTGATAGCCTAATACTAATGACTATCACCAGGGTCTTTAATACTATCAATACCAACAGGAATACTTCCTCTGGAATGGACGATTAAGCAATAGGCTATAAGAGGAAAAAAATCCCAAGATTGATAAAAATTAATCAAATTCAGTAGATTTGCAGTCCAGGTGAAAAAGACTACTAGACAACTACAGGGCAAAAATAATACTTGAAATTATAAATACAATTCCACAAACTAAATTCCCGTTGGATAACATAAAAAGGACATAGACAAAATCATCAACACTATCAGAGGAAATGTGGAAATTAAAGGTGAATTAATCAAGGAAATTGAATACAGCAAGGACCCAGTCGGTAGGAATAATAAAATTACATTAAAATGGATTCCAGAGCATAAAGGATACTACAGCAATGAGAGAGCCGATGAATTAGCGAGAAGAAGCACTAATAACACATTTAGAGGAATAACACATTTGTATACAACTAAATCTAACCAAAGCCACAACAAAATAATATAACAACGTATACCAATTGGTTATTAGGTATAACCCTTAGCCCTATAATTAATAGGGTTAGAAATGAAGAAGGGCCATAGGGCATCATGCTGACAAATCAAAAGTAAATTAAATAAATCCGAGAGTATCAAACAAATGTGCATGGGAGAATATAGAAACAACGGAACGAAATTTATGTTAATGTCCTATTTATTATAATTTAGTCTTCTTAGTTTTGAGGATGATATAATTAGTATGAATGACATTAAAAATAATGACTGGAGTACAATTTTAACATTTGTCAGGTACTCAGGAGTGTTCAACGGACCTTTCTAATAAGAGTTCTGGTACAGCTAACCTATACTATAACCCTAAGCAAAGACCCATTAAATAACACTAATTTCAAAATTACTATAATATCAAGTAAACTAAGATGATGTAAGATATTTAGAATAAATGAATATAGTTATTAGATACATGTAATATATGTATAAGAAATCCTAAAGCCTGATGCACATGAGCTGCAAAGTAATCGGAACGCTGATATTGTTTTCTATCCCTATCTCTTTGATATCCATCTGAGTTCTGTGCACATGAAAGATAGGAAACGGCGTCCTATCTCTTTGGTACCTGGGAAAATTACAACTGGGTGGGGATTCTTTCTTCTTCAGCTTTGTGTGTTGTTTCTCCCGAGATGGATTGAAACATTGGCAAGTTGAAATTTATAAGAAGAAGGTTTTATTTTCGTACTTTGTGTACGAATACTCGTACATTTATGAAAGTGACCATAAAAGAATATATTGGGTTCATCCATTAACGAAGTGGAAAGGCGCTTTCAACACTATTTTCATAGAATTGAGGAAAGATGAACAAAAATTCGTCTATTATTTTCGAATGTCTATTCGTTCATTTGATGAATTGGCTGCAAGAATCAGCAATGCATTAAAAGGGCAAGAAAATGCAGTATCAGTTCCTTTGGAAATGATTGCTGAAAAAGCACGAGATAGAACGGATGCAGCGATGTCTTGTGCACTGTCACGATGCCACGTGTGTACTAGTGAAACGCGAGGGATAGAAAATGACGCAGATAGGGGGAGAGACCAGCGGCAGCCCCGATACCTATCTAGATAGGCCAAGGGTATCGGATAGCTATCGGCATCCCTTGTGCATTGGTCCGTTACTCACAATGTCTTTCTGACAATCTGATTGAAAACAATCTCATTTTGCAGCTCATGTTCATCAGGCCTAAGGGGACACGGGCCTTTTTAGACAAAAACGTAGGTAAGTCATTGGTCCACCCTATAGTATCGGGCTCCCACAATTTATTGAATTGAAAGGATAGATCAGAACTGGACATCAACGCCACGCCACAGTGTGAGCTGTGACATGATCAAAGACCCGAGGTAGGTGGCAACTTCTTCCGTCTTTTTCTCAAAACTTGTTTGTGCGTAGGTGCGTTAGAAACATTTTCTTCAGTTGAGTTCCACTTATCGTTGATTCTTTTTTTGTTCTATAGAGGAACAGTTGCTTAACAGATTGACATTTTTTCAACTTCAAAATCTGTTTTTTCTAACCTTAAAACAAGGGAGTGCAAATTGAAAAAAGTGGGCGTGGGAGTTTTGTACCATAAATTCAGTTACTGTGCGGAAAGGTAAAAAAAAAAAAAGCAGATTAGAGAATATATGTCTACAGAATTTAAAAAAAATCATGAATTTAGCTCGAGCAGTTGCAGAGAACAGGTACCTCAACAATCATAAAAAACTGTATTGACTTAGGAAGGCCCTTAATCTTTCTTCAGATTTCATGTTCTTACAATGAAAAAAAAGGACATTTTGAGAGGAGGTAAAAATATTTTAAAATAGCAAGCTATTAATAATAAGCAAGACCAAAAAGGAACTCAATATCCTTCAACACTCACCCTCGGGCTAAATTATTACAATTATTAAAGAAAGTACAACCATAACACTAAGATAATTCAAACTTCTGCCAGAAGTCTCCTCACTCTCAATACCTTATTGTATAACTGGGTTTCCAGAATTTAATGATTAGTAGCTCCAACTAAGAACAGTATTGAACGAGTAAAAAAACTAACCATCATGAAAGAAAACAGTTTTAGCCATCATTTCTGCCTCGTTGGTCTGGGGAGCTAACGAGGTGGAAGGTTCACCAACATCAACCATGGGATTGCCCAACACATTCTGGTTTATCGATAATTGTTCATCCTCCATCATAGTAGTAGGCCCAACACCTAGAAACATTAATAGGTCCCGTCATTTAACAACACAATTATAAATCACTACATACACCTATTTTTTTTATTTTTTATAAAACAATATATTTAACAAATAAAGGATTTGGCAACAGCAAAAAATAGTCTTCTGGTTAACGGTCGCCGATAGCTCTTCAATGATGGGCTCTCTAACACAACTGCCCCAAGCTGTTGACATCAGCACTCCCAAGGTGTCCCTCACTTCATTGTGCCTCCTAGAAATAAGGCCACCAGTCTTGCAACTTAGTGCATGTTCTTGTGAAAAATTAGTACACCCACACCCATCATGAAGTTGGCATCTCACATAATACACACCTATTTATTTAAGTTGGTAAATCGAATTGGTTGATCATAATGAAAAACATCCTATTTAGGAATGAATTCAGTTAAAAAATTGGAATAGAACCCTAAGAAAATACAATAACACAATTGAATGACCAAACTTTTGCATTTTATTCGTCAGGGAGAAACTACATTTTCAGTTGCCATAACAGATCATTAACTAGAGAAGGTCAATAATGCTCATTCTAGAGATACTAGAGAGACTGTAGTGGTTCACCGAGCCTTTATGTGAGCCTTTTGGATCTCTTACAATCTAACATTAATCTCAAAAATGCCTTCCTCAATATGGCAAAGAATCACAAGGGTACTCACAATATTTGTTTGGAGAAAATTCGCTTTATCAATTTACAGGGTAGCAGGACGTTTTAAGAACTCATCAACTAATAAGAGTATGTAACGGGATATATTCATTGCAAATTTAAGTAATATTCAGTTAATCAAGTCCATACAAGATAAATTAGAAATGTTCATGTTCCACTGACTCAGTCATTCCCTGAAACGTGCCTACGAGGAAGTGTGACTCATTCTGCACCTGTAACAATTTGATTAACTATCTGCTCTATCGATACAAAACGTTCATGCGGCATGGACGTCTGAGCGAGTTTTCGGATATCATCATATTACCTATATTACGAGTATGTTCTATTGTTTGGAAATTTGAGCACTTTGAGTGTAGACAAATTATTAACTACCAACTTCATGGCATAAAAACTTATTGCAAATATATTCTGCAATACAATTTTTTTAAAAGTATTTTTGGATGTTTTCATTAATTATTTAAATATTATTATTATGATTTTATTTCTATCAAATATTATTGGAATTTCATTTAAGTTACAACATAATTGTGTGCCTGATTTTTTCAGTGTTCTTTTATTGCTGATAAACCTTTTGACTAAAATCCTGTTAAAAAATATACATTCAAGGATTTTTTGTCGTTTTCAGACATTTTTAGAGATTTTTTAGAACATTTATTGAAATTTAGCAATTTATTTTATCCAAAAAGTGCTGGCCAAAGAACTCATCCTATCATTTGGAAAGCTCGATTTTGGCAGAAGAACGGAATTTTTATTTCAGACCTAAACAGAGTTATCATCTGGAATGACATACATATATTTTATAAATATAAAGAAGATCTTTTCAGCTGATAACTGATAATTTTTTTCAGATTGTTTGTTATTCAACGTAGTTTTTTTATTATTCCTAATTATTTCCAGTTAGTTGTTAAAACTTATAATACGGTCTAAAAGAAATAATTTTGTTCGGGGAAATTGAGAAGGATCACGAGGAGAAACATTGAACACGAGATCTGGGAATAAAGACACTGTAAATATATTATATAATTCTAACAAACAAAGAAAATTAAAGATGTGGTTCAAATTTTGGAGGAAAAAAAAACTTAAAGCTGTGTGGAAAGGCTGTTACTACAAAAGGTGGTGGGGTAGCCATAGCTTGATGGGTTGCTGGTCCATCAAGTATTTTTGTTAGGGTGAGAGTAACGATCTTTGGAGACTCTTAATTCACTGATCCATAGTCTGTCCTCACCTAATTGAACTATTTTACAGAGAGCCAGAAAGTAGAAGACTCATGAGGTAAGCTCTACTAGCTAACTGAAAATATTACTAGATGATGCCACAGTCACATACCGTTATCTAGGGCTTACAGGTAAGGGATATACGCTAGTACCTGAATGCTGGACTGCCTTTCAGGCCGCATGGTAAGAGAACATCTTGGCAACAAGAAAAAAATTAATACTGCAAGGAAAAACAGTAATAACTCACTTTTCCCCCCAGAGAAACCTACTCTTCAACCCTCAACCGACAAGATCAGCTAGTGAAACCAGGGCTGTCCCATCCAAACCAAGACACCTATTAAAATTGCCACACAGGGGAGACTATCATAATAGGTAACTGACTAATGAAAAACCTCGTAAGGTACTCCTCCACACATTTTTTAATGCGCTAATTGTGAGGGACTGCCTACTTTCAAAAAATTATTCCAAACTCGACAGAATTACTTCAATAAATACCTACCAGTAGTTTTCGGTTCGAACATTCATAAGGGAAGGGGAAGCAGCAGGCAAGTGAGCTCGCAAATCAAATTGACTACAGGCGTCACACGAATAGAACATCGCGAGAATACGGATGGAGCGGAAGTATATAGATCCTTAAAGCTCTGTCACAGTCTCAGATACCTTACCTAGGTAGTTTTCTGAGGTGTTTGAGTATAGATCAGACCCATGTAAAGCGAGAGTTCCAGTACTTGACGTACATGCATGTTTTCCATAGTTACACAACCCTTTAGGTTTTGGGAAAGTAAATGTGACAAGGACGGAATTGGAGAAAAACATTGAGTGAACTGAGGGGACGAAAGTGGGTCTATGACCCACTTTGTAAAGCGGGATGATTTTCATCAAGGATACATATCTCGCTTTGATTTCACCCGAGAATATTATTGTCAGGATACTAATTAGTAGTGAACTAATCAGCTGTGACACTGTTGTTGAAAGTAACTTATCCTTTCCACAAGTATGCTATAAAAACTACATAAATTACTAAGGGGTTAATCTACAACAAGTCGGTAACATACCCTTTCTCGAAAAAGGTTTTTACGTGCCCTAATTTTTAATAAAAATAATTAAAAGATATGAAGTGGTCGTGTGAACTCACTGCAAAACATCTTGAATCACTTCCAAAGTGCTTCTTGGATAAATATCGTTGAGTTCTGTAGCTCACAAAAATATCATATTGCGAATGATAGGAAGAAACTTAAAATCGAATACGTAGGTAAGCTACCTACTAGAATGTAGATAGGTGAAAGCTACCAGTATTTTCAAGAATAATCTAATTCTTAACTCAGATAAACACAAAATGTAAAAATTATAAGCAAAAAATATAATAATTTGTTGACAGGAGAGCAATTATCGGCAATTATGATAAACCGATAACGAGTTGGTGGTGGTGTAAGTCAGATTTTCGAGTGCCGTCGTTGTAGCTCTGCTGCCCTTGAGATTGCAGTTTAATAAAGAAGAAGTTGCTAATTCAGAAGGTGCCTGGAGACAAGAGGATCGAAACCTGCCATTGAAATATTAACCATTGTGAAATTTCAAGGATTATCATAGTTTTGACGAAGTATTTTAACTTTTTCTAGGACTTGTATCAATATTATTTTTTGTTAGAAAGAGGGGAAGATGAATACGGAAATAATATGTTTCATACAAGTTAGTTTATTCTTACGGCACACAGTGTGTGATGAGGTTTAGGTGGAACAAAGCTCAAATGATAATAGTTGTGTAGAAAAAACTCTTCAGCATCAAGGGCGGTAGTTAATGGAAATTAACTTCATCCCTTAACTTCACCTAATGGAAACCTTTGGTAAAATCATCCCTACCAATCGCCGGGACGGGATCATGAGGATTAAACAACGGGAAACAACGGGATCATGAGGATTAAAAGCTAGTGAAGAGGAGAACGAAGCGGCGATATTTCTCTGTGGAGACAACAAAAAGAGCATGCAACAATTTTATTTATTTATTTTATTTTTGAAATTTGATATGTTTAACATTTTAATGAGGTCGTCAACCGATACTATTTCCCCTGGGTGCTGGGCATGACAACACAAAATTGGGCTGACACACACAAAACAACTTATACCACACAAGACAACTGATACCACCTTCTCCGAACCTCCACTAGAGCGAACTGGCGTCGTTTCAAAAGAGTTGAAAAGAGTGTAACTCTACACACAAAACTGTGTTTCATCTCTCATTCCCACGCCAAGAGTCCGACGAGTATTGGGTATGTCGAGTGTCTCCTATAAGGGTGGGGGATCACACAACACAAAACAACCAATACGCAATACCACCTTCTCCGAACAGTACATTATCAAAATATAACACCATAGACGTAGGCATCTAACAAAAGGAAATTAATGAAAATGAAACACCTACACTGTATTTGTCGTTCTGTACATAACAAGAGCTGAAATCCAAATTAATATAGCTGAACAACAGAATCTAAGTATAGCCACGCAGACACCCACAAACATTAATGAGATAGAATAAAACACCTAACTACCCTCCAGCACCGATACTATTTGGCTTCGAGTGCTGGGCATTCAAAGAAAAGATGAGAGGCGGTTTCTTCTTCCTCTCCGCACATTCTGCACACTGGATCACCTGTGTAGGCTCCAATCCTGTGCAGATTTTTCCTGAAGTACCTGTGCCTAGTCACCATTCCCACCAAGAGTCTTATTTTCCTCCTCGAGAGATTGAGGGCGGCTGTACTCCTAGGATGGCAGGTTGTGTTCATCACCAGTTTTCATGTTTCTGTTATGGGGTGTGTTATCCCAGGGCCGTTTGTGTTCCTTCCTTATCCATTCCCACAAAGCGGTTTTTACCGAGCATTTTGCTATACCCAGGACTGGTTCCGGCCCATTGAATTGCATTGATTTCTGCCCGTTCGTTTTTCACCACTCTTGTATGCCCTGGAACCCATTCCAAGGTGATCTTCTCCCTCACCAGTCTTGACCTAGTTTGAGGAGCTGCAAGTTCTATAAGGGATGCCTGGCTATCTAAGAGAATGAGAATACTCCTCCCTCTCATTCCTTGTCTCAAATTCTCTCCCACACATTCCCTTATTGCAAATAGTTCTGCTGAATTTGTTATGGCCTAAATATATATTCATGATATCTTGACAAAGTTCAAATTCATGCCTTTACCTGCGCGAGGGAGAAGCTCTGAAAAAAGACCTGAAAAGGCTTTCAGGCAGGTAAAGTCGCAACTGTTTGAATTTCAGAAAATAGGGGTAGAGGGAAAATTTCAGGAGGAGTAAGGTGTTCCTCGTTCACATTCTGTCAGATAAGTTCGAGTGGACTGTACCAACCCGAAAAAATAAACTACTTATCAGTCCCAATCTTTTGGTTGATGCTGATGGGTCCAAGTGGACAGCATGAAGTGAAGCACATGCTTTTTTTTTATGCATGCTTTGCAGGGTGCGGCTAACTTCAGGGTTTGCAGGGTTACTTCACGTTTAACCATTTTTTCAAAATTTTTTATTCAAATTTCATCATACATTTTTCCCAATATTTTTTGAAATGTTCTGCTAAATGTTGTTTCTGGCTGGTGAGGGCTGATTCTATTTTACAGTAAATGATAGGCAGTTACAGGTAGATACAAATATCATGATGAAGGTAAAATGAATTGGTTCCTTATTTCTATTAAAATAAATTGCCAATTTTACTAATGAAAATATGTGATTATTTTCACAAATAGTGTTTTTGCTATGATGTTGAGGTTTAAATATTTTCAAGTATTGTATAGTTTAAAGTTCAAGTATAAGTTTTCCAATATAAGTTTATACATGAAACTATTTTCTTTTAAATACACTATTACTCGTTAAAAACCGGAGTTAAAAATGTGCCAGAAATACGAGATTATGATGACCTCTGGAAGGTTTTTAACCACTGCGCTTCAGAGGCCAATGCAATCATACCTCTGACTATGGCAGTTTTCTCTGAAAGTAACATATTGCAATTCCTTATTGTTAAACAAACATTTGCTTGAAAATAAAAGTGCTTTCTTGTCTCTTTACTGTGTCTACTTACACTAGTCATTGGTGACTTTCAGTGGCTTCACTACTCCCTAAACTTCCGCTCGCAGCGCTAGTGTAGTTGCGGTAGTGATGGGTTTGTACCAAAGAGTAACAGAACACTTTTGTACCGAGTTTCGTACCGAGCATGGACGATGGTTTCCAGAACAAAGATGACGCACGAACCGAAAAACGAAGAAGATGAACTAACAATCGAAACTAACAATCTGAAATCGATGTATGAAATCGATGGATTGAGAGTTCGCCTGCGTTTAATCGATTCGGATTTTAATGTTCCATCTGTTGAAATTAATTATTTTCCCATTCCTGTTGATAACAATAGGAATTTATAACTTTTTGTTCTCCACAATTAGCTGGAATAAGTAGCATAAATGTTCTCCTCCATGCAGGATAATTATTATTCGATGATGCTGACCCACGGACTGGTCAAGCTGCTAGAAAATCGATTTAATTTCCCTGCGAGTAGCAAACTCGTTCGATTTTGAAATGTTACTTTTACTTTATGGCGTTGGCGTTTGTGAATCGCCGTGAGAGGTTCGTTTCTGATTGTCTATGTCGTCGAATCTGTAAACTTTTATTCGCATTTTCATCCGTTTTGTGACTCGCGCACCTCGAGTTCTCGAATGTCTTCCTCGCAGATGTCTTCTTGATTTCCTCAGGGTTTCCCGAAACGCATTCACGCATCATATCGGATCACCGACGTTCGACCATCTGTGGTGTTAGGCAGGTAGACCTTTCTAGATATTCCTAATAACTTAATCAAAATCTCGAAATTATGAACATTTTCGTTCGTATAATGCTGATATTATCATCTATACTATATTACTTGGGACTCCCCTACATTACAACACTATATAGATGCAGAAAATACTATGTGTCAAACCTTGAGAAAGTCGATCCGCACATCTCTTGAGCTCTGATCAGTAAATTTAGGTATCGAGGTGTTGGTATAAACTTAACTGGATCATCAACCGTAATATCTGCATAACGGGAGAGTTGTTATACTGCCAGTGAGCTAACTTGTGAAGAGTTGGGAGACTAGGTATGTACTACAAGTAGCATAGGACCATCTAAACAAACCAATATATTGACGAACCAACTGATCAATGAGCAATGTAGTTTATATGCTTACCCGACTTGTTTAATGAAACTTATCTGATTGAATCTCATCTCAATGAATTACCTAGTATGTATACATAATGATTCACGTATGGTGACTATCCACTATTATGTATGTTCACCTCTAGGCACTAAACTTCTCTGGTGCATTCGCTCTGTTTATTTTTATTTTCTCTCAACGGTACTACCTAATAAATCAACGAAAATATTGAAAATGTATAGCTTTTTGTAGGGAATTCGATCCAGAAGCTTGTAAAACTAGTGATTAAATGTTATCTATTATATCTTTGTTAGGATCTGTTCCAGTTGTATATTTAGTTCTCATAGCTCATGTTGCGTTACTTCTTAGTTACTGATAAATACTTTGGAAAGAACTCACTGCAAAATATACGTTCGTAAAACATGTCAACTATTTCATGTAAATGGTTAATCTTCTATCAGAGAAATACACAATAGTTTGGCGACGAAGAAGAAAAGTTTATCAACTATTCACGAGTAGGAGGAACTGCAGAGTCTCTTCTATTTATCGACCGGTAGGAACGCATTGATGAAACATGGACGCAGAACAATTTTCTCAGCTATTGAGATCATTCCAGGCTTCTCAAGAGGCTATACTTCAAGCAATTTTATCCCAGAAAAGTTCTACGCCTTCCCAGACGATCCAGCCAGTGAGTTCTCAATCACAAGAAGTGTCAAGTATGGTTCCATTCGAAAATTTTGATGCATCAAAAGAACAATTCAATTCTTATTTAGAAAGGTTCGAAAATTACCTTTTAGTTAAAAATGTTACATCACCAACCAAACAAGCACAACTTTTAAATACATCCATAGGCGCCACTCATTATAACAATCTGTCAGCATATTTAGGACATGAAAACCCAATCAAAAACCGTTCATACACTCAGCTAATCAATGACTTCAAAAAAATGTTGTTGCCACATAGGAGCACTGTTGTATCTCAACATTATTTTTTGAACACAATGCAAAAGGAACACGAAACTATAGCAGAATTTGTTGTAGCATTACGTAGGAATTTGGCTGACTGTGAATTCTATGTGAAATGTACCTGTGATTCAACCGTATCTGTAGCTGATATCTTCTTAAGAGCTCAGTTCATCAGAGGCCTTAAGGACAATTGGATTCGAGAGTATCTCCTTCAATCAGATAAAACCAAATTCGACGAGTTTGTAATTTTAGCCACATCTCTCGAAGCCTCTCGAATCGATAGCAAAATCCTAATGACTCCAGCTTCTCCAGATCTTGTAGACACGCATAGAGTGTCCAAGTCCCATCAACATTCTCTACAGACACCAACCCATCGCTCACAAAGCGCAGTCCGTTTTCGCGATTATTCACCTTCCTATCACAATACCACTCGCACCCCTAGCCCTAAGCATAATGTTAGAGGAAAATCCAGAAGGCGTCCTGAGCACATCGACTTTTATTCACTTGGCCTGGATAACTTATGTTTGCGATGTGGTAAACCGAACCATCGCGTTAGGGACTGCCGTACTCCTATTGAATCGCTGTGTTGTAACTTTTGTGGTAAGACTGGCCATGTGGAAAAAGTCTGCATCACTACCATGCTTCAGTCGCAGCAAAAGATGGAAGCTACCAAACAAGTGCGAGATCGTGAAGTTGGTTGTGCTAGCTCGGATTCTGATTATGGTATAGGGAAAGTTGAAACTGTTTTTGACCTTTATGATGTCAAGGCGCGATCAGACAAGTACTATGCCGATGTCTTACTTAATGGAGTCCTTAAACGTTTTGAAGTAGATTCAGGTGCACGATATTCGCTTCTCTCTGAAGATGATTTCAACTCTCTAAATTTAAATCTGTCTGTCGAGCCAACTAATATTTCATTTCGATCCTACTCTGACCACATCATCAAACTTAAGGGAAAAGTAACACTCTCGGTATCATACAAAAATCAATCGATCCAAGGCGAAGTATTCATTGTCCCTCCTGGCCATGATGCACTGCTGGGTCGTGTTTGGATTCGAGGGTTGGGTATCGAGTTGAAGGAGTTAGATACTCAGACTCCTCCACCACAAATTTCAGTTCAGTTGGTTGATCCGTTGGAGTCCATTTTTCAAGAATTCAAAACTGTGTTCGAGGAGAGAGTTGGATGTGTACCCAACTATGAAATTCAGCTTCAACTCAGGCCAAATGTGAAACCTGTCTTTTTTCGTGAAAGGGACGTTCCGTATGCTCTTCGTAAGCGTGTTGAAGAGGAGCTTGACTCTCTTGAGGCACAAGGGGTAATCACTCCTGTTGCTGTTAGTGACTGGGGCTCACCATTAGTTGTTATACCGAAAAAGGACGGGGGTGTGAGGTTATGCGTTGACTACAAGTGCGGGGTGAACGAAAGGCTAGTCTCTGCTAACCATCCAATCCGTCGAATCGATGATGTCCTTAATAGCCTACGAAATTCTAAATTCTTCTGTAAACTCGATCTACACAAAGCCTACTTACACTTGAAAGTTGACAAGGAGAGCGCCAAAATACAGACAATGTCCACCCACAAAGGCACATACACAGTGAATCGCCTGAGTTTTGGCATAAAAACGGCACCTTCAGAGTTCAACAGAATCTTATCACAAATCCTGAAAGATTTACAAAAAACAGAGGCATATTTTGACGATATCATATGTCACGGATCGTCAAGGGAGGAATGCATGAAAAATTTACGAGCTTGTTTAAAACGACTAACCCAATATGATCTTCATATTACAAAATCAAAATGTTCATTTTTTATGGAGAAAATAGAATATCTGGGCCATGTTATAGAACATAATAAGATTATGAAATCTCCTGAAAAAGTTGATGCTGTTGCACGAATGACCTCTCCTACAAATGTGGATGAAGTGAGGCGTTTCCTTGGGATGGTGACATACTATTCTAGATTCATTCCTAATTTTTCCGCAATGTCATACCATTTACGCTGCCTTTTGAGGAAAAATCAACGTTTTTTCTGGTCTCACAACTGTGAATCTGCTTTCAAAGCATTGAAGTCTGAACTGTGCAGTGATCGTGTTCTCACTCCTTATGACCCAAGTTTGCCATTAATCCTCACTACCGATGCAAGCCCCACCGGAATCGCCGCTGTTATTAGTCATAAAATAGATGGTATCGAAAAACCAATAGCCTATGCATCTCGTTCATTATCAAGTGCAGAAACTAATTACAGCCAACTTGACCGAGAAGCCACAGCGATCATTTATGGGGTACATCACTTCTATAATTACCTGTTTGGTCGAAATTTCATTTTAGTGACAGATAATGAACCTTTAACCCGTATTTTTCACCAATCCCAACCACTTCCAAAAATGACATCAGCCAGATTACTAAGGTATGCCTCTTTCCTATCTGGTTTCGATTACACTGTAAAATTCAAGAAAGGCGAAGAAAACGAAAATGTGGATTGTTTATCCCGTTCTCCAGTCTTCAAACCGGGAAATTCAGTGGAAACATCCATTTGTAAAGAAGTGAATCACCTATGTGAAGAATCACTGTTCCAGATCTCAGGAGATTTGATTACAGCTGACAGAATACGTTCTGAAACAACCAAAGACCCTCAACTCAGCAAAATTATAAATCGGTTATTATCACAGTCGACGAATGAGCCATATACTATCAACAATGGCATTTTGTTCCGTCAAGATCGGGTGGTTATACCCACTGTTCTTCAGGCAGCGGTACTTACAGAATTACATGCCACACATCTCGGCATCATGAAAACGAAACAACTTGCTAGAAGATACGTATATTGGCCTAACATTGATCAGGACATTGAAAAACTGGTAAAATCTTGTGAAGAGTGTGCAGTAACAAAAAACAATCCTCCTAAAGTTAAACCTCATCCTTGGGTTGACCCTGAAGAAAACTGGGAACGGATACACGTTGATTACGCGGGGCCTTTCCAGAATCACCATTTTCTTGTGTGTGTGGACGCTAAATCAAAGTGGGCCGAAATCAAAGTGATGAAAGAGGCACCATCCAGTACTTCCACAATGTCTTCATTAGAGGACATTTTCGCGACGCATGGGTACCCAAACGTAATGGTCTCAGACAATGCAACGATTTTTACCAGCGATGTATTCAAGAAGTATTGTAAGGAGCGGGGAATTTTTCAAAAATTCATCGCACCAGGCCACCCATCCACTAATGGTTTGGCAGAAAGAAATGTTCAAACTTTAAAACAACGTTTGCGGGCTGCAATAAATGACCCTACCCCCCTGTCACTGAAGGTTCGTAGTATCTTGTTTCGGTACAGAGCCACACCATTGGCATGCGGTGAGTCACCCGCGGATAAGTACCTTCATCGACGTTTGCGAATACGACTAGATGCCATTTTACCCAATAGGCAAAGCATGAAGCCATCCATCATCAGCTCAATACCAAACCGTTCACTCCAGAAGGGGGAGAGAGTTATAGTTCGCTTGTATATGAACAACAAAGAGGTATGGCAATTTGGGGTAATTTTAAACAAGCTGGGCCATCTTCATTATGATGTTAGATTGGACTCTGGTCGTACACTAAAAAGGCACGTTGATCAGTTGAGATCCACCCTCGCAAAAGGGAAGCAGGTTCAATTTTCACCTAAAGTAGACACACGAGTACTGCCCTCATCAGATTCAAATAAACCAGTCTATGGCGTTCCGTCTTTTCTTCCAACAACACCATCTGCTGTTATATCTCCGACAGCGACTGGGGAGATAATCGGAACCAGGGAAACATCCCGGCCACCAACTCCGGAGCCATCCCTACGGAATTCAGACTCTCCGACTCCGGAATCTTTGCCGCTACACACAAACCCTCCACCTCGACCTCCACTTCGACGCTCGAGTCGCACAAGACGAAGGCCAAGATACTTGGATGACTTCGTCTGATCACAAACTCCTGAGTTTTCCCTAAACCATTTTCCTTCAAGTTTTAGTTTCAATTCTTCAAGTTCTCTGTGACAGTTTTCGATTAAGAGGGGGAGAATTATTATATCTTTGTTAGGATCTGTTCCAGTTGTATATTTAGTTCTCATAGCTCATGTTGCGTTACTTCTTAGTTACTGATAAATACTTTGGAAAGAACTCACTGCAAAATATACGTTCGTAAAACATGTCAACTATTTCATGTAAATGGTTAATCTTCTATCAGAGAAATACACAATGTTATCAAACTTATGCCAGGAGAGCGATTGGAAAAAAGTACTCTCCCCCAGAATAGCCCACCGGATCTACCAGGCCTTCATTCTGCCTAGACTCCTTTTTGGAGTCGTAGTGTCGTGGCCGGGTATTAAAATCAGCAAATACCTGGGCAAAATCGAAAGATAGTGCTTATTAGTGGAGCTTTCCGCACTACCCTAACTAGAAGCATTCAAATTATCCTTGGACTAGCACCACTGGATACCCTCGCAATGGTTTATTCCATGCAAGCCGTGGTTAGGTTGAATATTTTGAGAGAATGGGTGCATGATACAAGTCATCTCCCTCACTGTACACAAGTAGAACACACCTACATCAAACAGCTACTAACGCTTATGCACCAGAAACCCTCATGCCCTCTGATGAAATGAAGAGATTTTTCTGGAACTTGAAAACCACCTTTGAAATCAAAGATAGAAATGAGTGGAACAATTAACAAACCCCTGTTGAGACTACAGACACCATCAACTGCTACACTGTTGGTTCTAAGACAGATAAGGGATCTGAACCTTAATATGGTGCTGGTGTGTTCATACCCAGCCTTCAAGTGGCAGACTCTTATAGCCTCGACAAATATGCAACTGTATTTCAGTCAGAAATCTATGCTATCACTAAGTGCCTGGCTACCTTACAAAACCACAACACTTATAACAAAAACATTCACATTTTTGCCGATAGTCAGGCCAATATTAAAGCACTCCTGAACCCCCTCACGAACTCAAAACTGGTCTGGAAAATAAATAAAAATACCTCAACAATTTGTTTCTTAACAACAAAATAACCATTAAAAGGATTCCTGGTCATGAGAATCATGAAGGCAATGTGAATGCGGACGGTTTAGAGCGAGCTGGCTCAGGAAAACAGTTTCTGGGCCCTTCTTCCATCTGCATTTCCAAAAATGCCTGTAAAACTAAAATTAAAAACTGGGTCACACAGGTCCTTAAAATTCTCTGGAGTAGAGAAACAGCTAAATATAGAAAAACCAGAATGCTTGTTACGTCTTCCGATCCCAAACGAGCTTATTGGCTTCCAAGTAAAAGCAGAAATTCAATTAGAACTATGATTGGCATCCTTACCAGACATTATGATTTCCGTAGGATGCTAAATATTATAGATAACAACATCTCACCTATTTGCCCTTGCGGACTCGAGGAGGATTCCGCAGAGCACTTTCTTTGCAGATGCGACCGGTACTGGAGATCCAGAACGGAGGCATTTGGGCATCATATAATTGAACGTGCTTCCACTGGAAAAGAATTTAAAAAATTGCTGATCTAAGCAAAAGATTTGCTTGTGACGACTCCAACTCGGGGTAACCGGTGGAATGCTCTTTTAAATTAAAGGGGCCTCTTTTTGAGGGAGAGTATAAGCACATCATGGTGCCTGAAACTCTTTTCCAATGGAAACCCCGGGCAGTGAGTGAGTGACCTACTAAGATTCCATTCAAAACTTCTTAGATACTTTCCTCAAATTGTCCGCACACACACACACACCTTGTATATTTCATCAAATCATAATAAAAAGTGCCCACTTCAAAATCGGGATTTCTACTTGCATTTATGTAATTTCGAGTCAATTTTGCGTCATCTGATCGTTGCAACGAACAAAATTATACCAATCTGCTGTTCGATTTCAATTAAATTCTCAGGGATTCCGTGGGTCGAGATAGCCTCATAGGAATTTTATCTGCAGGATTCGATGACAGCTTACGCATTTCTGCGAACGCGAAATTCTCGTAGCAGTTATAATTATTCATGTTTCTATCTGAATTATGTTAGTGAAGCGTTCTGGCATTGTACAGATTGGGCTCGATATGATGCTGTATGAATTATATCGCTGCCATATCACTAGTAGCCTTCGTGCACATACAAACGTGACAATCGTGTGAGACTCACAACTCCATCTGTTTTCAACCAATTTTTGTTATATATTATATTTCTATTTAAAAAAATTAAAATTAACAGTATTTTCTCAAGAAAAATGGGCTTCCCCTACCTAATTTTCGTTTTTCCTCAATTTAAAAGTAAATTGACCCTTCACACATCAATAAAAAATAACTGGTTACTGCTGCTACCCATTGAAGGAGGATTCCCTTAATACTTGAAATTGACTTTATTACAACTGTAACTAAATCTCTGATGAGGCCAGCACCGGTGAAAGTACTAAGCTGCTTACAATAAAATGACGCCTAATACTCTCTCCCTCAACTCTACTGCATCTCAACAAGAAAATGGCACACCACCTTACAAAGAATATAATGCTTGCTAAACGTGTTGAGTGTATGAATTTAGGATGCATTTGGTCATGTGCATGGGGAACAAGTAAATCTGAATTATGGTTTAGTATATATTGTATTTTTGCAGATTGGGCTGCAATGAACAACGACAGGGGCCCTGGGCCAGTACCTGATCGGTGGCTCAAATGCCCACGAAAAGCGTTGAATCTGGTAGCCGACAAATTCTTGGCGTTCAAGACACCTCTATCGAGTGCTTTTGATAGCCAAGTGCCCCCTGGTGATCGCTTCACTCCATCCATGCTTATTAGTTCTACCAAAACATACAAAGTAAATATTTCATTTGTTTTTTCTCTGAATAACGATTGTATTATAGGCTATCTGCAATGACATTGGGCTTCGTACCTGCTCGCTGTGGCCGATTCATGAAGTACATCCAGAATTCCCGCATTTTATTACTGTGTGTTGGTCACACTGGGTCCCCCGGTGTGTGGGTTGTGTTATAAGTTTCTCGTTCATATTTCTTGTGTTTTAGGTTTCTCATCAATTATTTCGTTAGTTAGGTAATCGTTATCTATTTCGTTATAGGTAGATATTTCTTGTGTGCTCGTGTCACGGAGAAATGGGGTGAGAAAAAAATGGTACCTTGGGATTTTTTCATTGGTCTGGGTCAGTAATAGAAATGACGTTACTCGATGAGACTTTTTTGAAAAACGATGGAAAAGTACCTACACATTTCACTACAGTAAGAACAGTACAGTACAGTAAGATCAGTAAAAGTACAGTAATACCAGATTCCCCTTCGGAATGAAGGGACAACTAACTTTTCTAAAAGAAATCTAGTTTTTGAATTGATTCGCATTGTGAAGGACAATCCGCATAAGTAACACGATTCTCTTTAGTAGTAAACAGTAACATCAGTGAAATCTAAGGTTAACCAGCTGAAAAAGTGCCCTTGGATTGTGGGAGGCAATGTGCCGCTTCAAGGGATAAAAACACGAGAAAAATGGTACAAATTGGGAAAGTTTCTCATTTTTTTAGTTCTCATGTCGGCCGATGTGAGCAGGTCCCAGAGCCCAATATCATTGCAGAAAATTTATCAATAGTTATGTATTATTGAATATGAAATCTATATCTTTATACGTATGCTTGTTTTTTGAGCTTGTCATCCAATATAGTCGGCGATTGTTAACGATAATATCGTCGTTGCATTGAAGCGGATCGCTTTAAAAGTTGTCTCAATCGATTTCGAAACACTTAACCAAACACGTATTTATAAGGTGTTTCGTTTGAATTCGTTGACAATATCGCCGCCACATCGTGTCAGATTGGCTCCAAAAATCACACAATATGTTCCGGCAGTCTAAGGAGACTACTCTACTAATTTTCAAGTTGATAGCTACAAAATTGCGGCCTCTGGCGTGGAACTGACTAACATATACACTCACGTACAGAAAAATGCAGACTGATTGAGAGTAGAGACTCAATTCGTCAATTAAGACACTTGGGCCACAGGTTGAACTTTAAAAAGTATCTTAACTCTTTTCCAACTGTATTATCTGTGCTCCTCTCCTTGTACACAAGTGATCTCAAAATATCAGAAATGTTTATAATTTTTTTCAAATGCTTTCTTAGCTGGGTTGGTTGTCCAATTCTAATCAAGATATGTTTTATTAATTTCAAGTGGCGAATCGGCTTATGGGTAGACTTAACGAATACCACTCGGTTTTACGACAAGTCTGAAGTTAACAACGGCTATGGAACGGAGAAGGAAGTGGCCTATACCAAGATCCAATGTAGAGGTCACGGTGAAACTCCATCAGAAGAGCAAACCAGTATTTTTATCAATTTGTGTCGAACTTTCATTCAGCAACATCCCCTGGAAATTATCGGTATTTCGTTAATCATCCTACATTTCTCATATTGCGATTTACATTGAACCCTTTCACGAATTGGTATGCGTTTTTAGGAGTACACTGCACGCATGGTTTCAACAGAACTGGCTTCCTCATAGTTTCATATCTTGTATCGGAACTAGATTTTTCTGTCGATGCTGCCATTCAAGAATTTGCAAAGTGTCGGTAAGTTTAATATTCTCAATTCGTTTTCCACTTTAAAGTGTAAACATTTAAACGTTAGGTGCTGCGTGAATAGCCCCATTATATGCAGCTTGTGCTTACATAGTTTGAAAATGTACTTAATAATATTGTTATTTTGTTTGACTTTGCAGCCCACCTGGTATTTACAAGGGAGACTATATACGAGAGCTTTACAAAAGATACGATGACGAAAATGACGCACCTCCCCCACCAGTTCGGCCTGCCTGGTGTAAAGGTTAGAATTCGTTGCTTTACCCTCAATACGTAGTTTTTCTTCTCTTTAATGGGGAACTTTCATGTATTGGAATTTCACACTTTTGACCTCAGATTCGGATTCAGTGCACTTGAAAAACCCAAAGTTCCTATTTTCAGCTCAAAAGACCGTTTAGTTTGGCTAATGAAGATCACGCGTGACGTAGTGGTGCAAGGGAGCTGAGGGTTCCTCCCAGGAGGGTGGGGGCCATGACGTCATCGTGCAAATGACTTTCAAGTGCCTTATTACTGTTCAGATAATCATCATATAGCACCTTTTTGGAAAGCTCTCATTAAGATCTTTTTATTGAGCGAATAAAAAATAACCATGAAAATTCCCCATTGTGGTAATTGACAAATAGCTCCACTTCTATTTGGGTTAACTTCAAGCTTAGCTGATATTTTTTGGTTTATTATTTCCAATAATAAGCCTATGTGATCGTATAGCAAAAATTTTTTATAACCCCCCCTCAAACTTTGTCACTTTACGTTTCAAGGTGCGTAGAATCCAAATTTGAAATGTCCGTTCGCCGTCCGCCGTCTGGGCCATAAAAGGCCTAAGAATTGACTTAAAAAACCCGTTCTTTCGCACATAGACTCCATTTGGGGTCTAGTTGGTCCTAACGTTTAACCATCCCGATCACTTTACTCGCATAGACGCTATGGGCCAAAAACGGGCGAAAAAGTGTCTTTTTCTATGCGCGCACGCCTGGCACACTTGGCAGGGGGTCACGTTGGGTGGTGAGGGGGGCGAGCGGGGGGGGGGGGGGGGGGGGTGAGAGGAGGCGCCGGCGCCGCGGCACCTTGTGGTGGGTACGGCGCCGGCGTTCCTTCGAGGCATGAATATATGTTATTTTCAAGGTCATATTTATGTGTTAATACCAAAGCTTTTCCTATGCATATTTAATAACATATCCTCTCGACTTTTCGTACGTACTTAGATAATAATATTATTAAGGCAATAACCATTTGAATGGATAGGAGCTCAAATCGAGAAATATAAACATGAGTATATAATTATAGAAGTATAGGTTGTGGCAACTCGAAATAGGACACGCCGAGGAGTCTGGACGGGCCTTATGACGTTCGCTAGCCAACTAAAACTATGATTATACTCAATTGAAAAAATAATAAACCTTTGTGAAATAATTTGCAGCGTTTTTGGTTTGTCATACAGTCAACAGATGAAGAAATGTAGTTGAAAATAATACCAGGGAAAAAAGTCGAATACCTACTTACATGGATTTAACCGAAAATAGTTTACTGTCTGTGGGCACCTTGCACACCTACATGATATTTGAATCTGGCTTGTATAGTAGAATTAATAAAACATTAGCGATGATTCACACTATTTTCTCTTTACGTATCCAACTTTCACGGTTAGTGTTGGTGTTGTCATAGGTGAAACCAAGTAACTAGTATGTGCAGGGCCCTTCAGAATTTGAAGGATGAGACTCATGGTTTGATGTGTTGTGTGTTATAATTTTCAATCCTCGCTAAAGACACGGAGATTTAAAAATGCATAAATGAGTGACTACTTTATCTAGCTGATATGGTGTTTCCACTAACAGACTATAGGCCTACCTACCATAGGTACTAGGTGCAAGTTGCTGATTCAGTGCAGTGCATTACTCAGTGTTGTACGGTGTATTAGGTGTATGGCAACACTGGTGGCTACTAGCTAATGGTTGGGGGGTTTCATCGGGAGCCTATGAGAAGAATCTACTCTGTAATATATGATGATCGTGCATGTTGATGTGTTATAGCATAGAGTTGTGTAAGTTAATCACTTGTTTATTAACACCAAGCAAATTTTTCTTTTATAGAAACCGAAGATTTAAATGGTAACGAGGAAGCATCTGATGATTCATTTGGAGGAAACGGGTCTAATGCTGGTAGCGACAAATGGAAATCCAACTCACCAGGTTTCAAGTACGTGTTAATTTTACTCTTCCTAATGGTCAAGACAGTATTGATTTACAGTAAGTATTAAGGAAATTCACAAAATTCTAATAGCCTCAGGTGTTAGTGATTTAATTCCTTTATTTAGTTTCTGGGGGTGATGGGAAAGGGAAATCTCAATTACACTATGGAATTTTTGAGATTTATCGCTTAAGGGATCTACTACTTCTATCCTAAAATGAGTGTGAGATATCCTCGCTGGCCATGTATGTGAAAATTAACTTATTGAAACCTATTTCTCTACACTTCCAACATCAAAGAGAAATATTGTTTTAGCGAATTTTTGTGGGAAATGAAGCTATTGCTGTTTCCAAAAATTTTACATTTTCCTCAAATTTTAAATGGAAATTAATGTTGAGGCGTTTTAAAACAATTGCTGGGTTTGAACTCTTTCCTCAAAGGCGGAGGTTAAACGAAAAAACTAAATTGAAAGAGGAGGGAGGACATCTACATTTACCAGACACTGGCCCTTGGAATCAAGTTAGGATGAGGAGGGAGAGGAAAGGGATGAAAAGAAGTGTCCCTACAAATACGCACACACCTTTTGGAATCATCAGGATATATTCGTTTGAGTCCTGAATCTGGTTTTTCGAGAATTCGAGAAAAAAGTCTCGAGTCCAGTAACCTGAATAACTTCCTCATAATATTTTGTAGTGTTAGAACAATAAAAAACAATGGTAATGATCAGTGTAAGGTTAGCAAGAGTCGTATTTTAATGCATTTTAATTTCATAGTGCTTAAAACTGTTTTACATTTGATATTTTATTTCAGGAGGAGGAGCAAAAATGTGAAAAATCCTACGTTCATGGAAGGAGTTAACGGTGTCCACCCAGTTCGGGATCAGCCAAGGTTATCAGAGCTGCAGGAGATGTGTAGGTCCATGTGCAACTGGGAGTGAGTATTTTATCGACTGTGAATGGATAAGGTGTCGTTTCAAAACCTTGAAGATGGAAAAAAAAAAAAAGTGTCTGGGCACATTCAAATTAATGAGCAAATAAAGACCTCCTGAATTTTGGTGTGGTTCTAAAGTAATATCGAAGCATTGTGTTTACTTATATTATTATCTAGAATATTATTTCAACTTCATGGGGTGAACAGGAGAAAATTTACCTCATTCAGTTGATCAGGAAAGAGCCCATTTTATTTTCCCCTGAATTTCTCCGAGAGGCTTCCTACTAAATGCTTTTATTTGTGGAGAGGATTAGGCAGCGATTGTTTTTCCGTTACTCCCGTGACTCATTTTGGCACCTGCTATCTGCTTGGCCATCACATCATAATGTAGAAGGCGGCCAACTTGAGTCAGAGTCTTATGATACAGGTTCTCATTTGTCTCCCAACAGCGAAGAGTATCTACTGTCCCACAGCTACCTCTAGAACACCTCACTGAGGTGGCTAACGTAGCCACCCAGAAGACATGAGAATGTCGGAAGTAGCGGGACCCAATGCTCTATGAAGCCCATTCCAACCACTGAGAAGAAATGAGGGGTTCAGGGGACTGTTTGTTCTTATATATCCACAGAATCATGCAGCGTTGTGGTAAACTCAACAGACCTGCTGACACGCACGCATGCAATAACAATTATTGTGAAACCATTGCAGCAATTGCTCAATTTTCTTTGAAAGTTCACCAAAAAACACCAGGACTCCCATTATATATTAAATTGAGTGAAAAACGCATCTTCTTATCTTCGATTGTTTTCCAGGTCTGGTGGGTTCCCTGGGTCACAGCCAGTGTCCATGGATCGGAAAAATATTCACCTTCTCAAAGATCACCCTTACCGAGTATCTTGGAAAGCTGATGGCGTCAGGTATAATGGTTTTGATCTCATTTCGAATGCAAAGTACAAATTAAATCTTGCATTTTATCATGTTTAACCTCAGATAGTAAAATTGGTATTCCTAAATCTCTAATGAAATTGTTGTTCCAATTTTATGAACAGGAATAAAGAACTACAGTATTATCACAGATTTGACCACTATTAGTTACAACCTAATGAATAACTGGTCAGCATGTTAGTGGTGAAAAAGGATTTGATAATTCTATTTTTTCGGAAAAGAAAAAAGTGGAATTGTGGTCAAAAGTGATGGGATGTAGGTACAGTGGTATGTGTTATTTGGATATTCGTTTAAGAGAACTTTACAAGGTTATTATTGGTAAAGAAACAAGGGGTATTTCGGAATAAAAACTTAATTTCTCAAAAGAATAGGTCATGAAATAATCTTGTCTTCCTGGAATCTGATTTAACTCCACTGTGCGACCAGCCATGTACTCTGGCACCTGATCAAAACTAGCATTCTATGGAATCTAAGGCTTCCCAAGGGAGCTTGCTCCCGAGAACGGCAATTCCTATAGAAATATCATTGAGGAACATGTGAAGCCTGCCTGCCTGAGACATACAATGAAATGGGCCAATGAAAGAGCAGCCCACCTTGATATTGAATGAACAAGCCCCACTACCCATCATCTCGCTGAACCTACTATAATTACCATTTGACAACACTTGTTTGTTACGGTCATGGCCGGCCAACTTTGGCTTGTCATTTTTGTGCTTCGTTCGTTCAGAAGAGACTTATGCAGGGAAATCCCACTACCATGACTGGAACCAAGGCCTCATCCATACTTGTCAGGCTTGTCCAACAAGGCTGACATCACGAATATCATGGCAACTAAAATACCCTTGACCCTTCAATTGCAAGCATGTTTGCTGACTTGGAGATGATTTGATAAATAACATGAATGGTGATTTCTCTGGTCATACCTTTTCTCCTGTACTGGGGGTGTCTAACGACACTACACATGTGGCATACGTGCGGACCCAGGCCCAGGGGCAACCGTGGCCTCCCTACATGTGCTGCAATCATGCAGGACGGGGTGGGGTTAAGTGATAGGTGCAGAGTCCTCTTCTCTGTGCCGGACCACCGTCCATTCTTGGCCTTTAAGGGCTGTGCCCATACTGGTACCGTGGGCGGGTGGGGCCCCAAGCGTGCCTCGCTGGAATGGGGAGCTGGTCCAACCTGCTACCCATTTGAGGATGGTTTCGCGGGGGTAGTAGGTTTCACGCCCTTGTAGTCTCCTCTATCCCTATCCAGGGGTTCGGCGGCTAGAAAGTAGGCCTTGCTGGGGTGTGTGCCCCCTTCAAGGTGAAGTTCCACTGGCCTCAACCAGGGGGAACGTGCTAAGAGGCCCTAAGGTCTATGCGATTTCCGATGACAAACTGGTCATACCTTTTCTTTAAATCAAGAAGTCAAAATTTAGTTTAAATGTTAAAGATTTGACAGATCAAGGATTCAACGTATTGATCTTCCTTTAGATGGGTTGCATAAGCGATATCAAATTTGTTCTTAAAACTGATAAACTCATACTAAAACTATTAGTATGAAATATTTAGAACATCAGCTTCTCTCTGTATCCTCTTGTTAAGAATTTGCATACATAAACCCTATGTTTCAGAACGTGTATAAAATCGTGATTAGTACGTTTTGGTTTAATATCATGTGTTTCCCTCCCACAGGTACATGATGATGATTTTGGGTGAAAACAAAGTCTACTTCGTGGATCGCGACAATAGTGTGTTTGAAGTGTCTGGTATGACATTTGTTTCAAGGAAGGATTTAACAATGCATTTGACTGAAACTCTTTTAGATGGTGTAAGTACCATTCATAGTTGATTTTAATTTGATTGTAGAATACGAATTGATATCTCGATATTGTTCCTTCTTGAAGCCTTCCTGCCTCTACGATTGAGATAAAAGCAAATACGTTTCCTGAATTGGTTTTTAGATGGATGATTTGTTAAAGGGGCACCGGATGGTATATATGCGATTTTTCAACTTTTCTCAGTCAATAAGTCTCTCAATTTCACTTTGTCTCAAGTTTCCGAGTACTAACAGTCTCAATTCACTGGGACAAGTTCTATGCACTCGATAGAAATTGACGTATTATGTTTTTAGGGATTTAAGTAATTGGGTTTACTATTTTTATTAATTTGCTTTCATGGCATTTCGCTCGTAATTTCGACTCCAAATTGTTGATAGACGAATCATCGCACTTATCAGAAACAAAATCAATCCTGTAAACATATGAGAAAAAATGAGCAATGATGTATTGACAATAAGGTTTTTGTGTTGCCTGTTCAATATTGAGACAAAATGAAACGTCATGGTTGCAAAGGTTTATGGTTAAATATCACAACCACTCGAGATTGGCTGCCACACCGTTGCTAGAAGCTTAGGCTGCTCAGCCGAAAAGTGACGTTTCATACATTGTTCTGTGTGAGTGCTCCAAAAAATGTTTCAATTCTTAATTTTATGGGCAATGGTTATTTAAATAAAATTTTAATAATGTTACAAAAATTGACATCAAAGCTTTACTACATTTTGGTATGTAACTATTCAGTGCCTACTCGAATATTTTCTACAAACTTATACATGCTCTTACTACTTCTTCAATTAGGTATATAAGTTGATAACTTCCTGTGCATATGTTCGAACTTACCTATAAGATCTATACATACATCTGAAGTCAAGATCTTATGAATGTTCCCTTGCAGTTGAATATAAAGATAGTACCTAATAGTAATTGAAAAGAAAACTACCTTAGGGTCCATCTTTGTCACATGTCATGCACCTCACAATACTTTTTTTGGAATATAACTGTTGAGTTTTGTATGAATGAGTACTGTGAGTACTTTTGGCACATTTCACTTTTTACTTATCGTAAAGTACGTAGTTTATGGTGACATTAAGGGGGTCGGTTGTAGAATCTGAATTTGTTATTCAAATTGGGGGTTAACCCTTAATTAACGTTTGTGAGAGTGTTAAGCAAAAGTGTGATTTTTGAAAATTGGGTGACTCGATAATTGTTCTCAATTTTTTACGTAATGTTCTGTTCTTGAAAACATCAGAAATCGAGTATTGCACGACCTTTATATAATTTGTGTGTGTGTATGTGAGGTATAATCCTTTCTTTTCCCCACGATACATATGCCTAGCTAAGCGTGAAGATATATCTAATTCATAAAGTTATTGCACTGTTATGAACCAATTTACATAGTTATGTGTAGATGCCTGGTATTTGATTCCAGGAAATGGTGATAGACAAGCATGAAGGGAAGAACATCCCACGTTATCTAGTCTATGATATTATCAGAGTCAACAAAATGGATGTTTCGCAGCTGAGATTTTTCCCGGAGAGACTTCAAGTTATAGACGTAAGTTGTTGTATACACTTAGTGTGCAAAATTAAATCAATTAAGTTTATTACGCTCTCAATGCCTCTTAGAGCTAATATTATTATGTGTAATCCACCTGAAAAAATGTTTTCTGGAACTTATCCACTACATTGGAATTGGACTCAAACTAGAAAACATTTGACTGACTATTTGTCAGTTTGCTTGCCTCTAAAAGGCAATTAGTTATTTTGCAAATTTTGAATTTGATATTTTAAATGTTGTCTCCCTGAATAAGCCCCAGTTCCTGGGGGAAATTAATTTAAAAATAATGATAATATGGATAGGATAGAAAGGCTTTTCTCTGTAAAGACTTGTTATAATTTGAATTATCCAAATAAAGAAACGTTGTAAAGTCTTGTTCTAATAAGGAAGAACGAGGAGAAATTCAGGACTCAATTGCAAAGCTTTTCCTCGAAGTATTTGCTGAAATGGTTGGACAGTACTGCTTCCTCCTATCTATGGTATTGCCTGCTCCTATCTATGTTGTCTCTGTAGAATAGTAAAGTTAAGGATAATGATTATAAAATGGAACAAAATGATTATGGTATTATACATTACCCTAAAATCACTGTATTGTCTGCCGTTTATCTAATGCGTCCATCGGGCTCAATATTATTAAATTATGCAAAAATTTGGTTTCATATTTGCATTTGGCTCAAAGGTGCTCACAATGTAAGTATTATTGAGGCTGTAAGAATATCAAATTTCGAAGACCCATTTTATTTTCGGGCAATCCCATAAAACAATATTACAAAGCTCGCTAGAGGGAGGAAATTACAAATCTACAAACATGAAAATCAAAAGAAAAAAAATATACTTATCTGTTTGTTGTATTCAACCTTATTTTAAAAAAATGAATCAATAAACAAAAAATAACAATAAAAATAAAATAAAATGGTTTGTAAATGAAAAAAGCAATACTAAATAAATAAAAATGAATTAGTGTCTTGCTGTATGAGGAATCCTTTTAAGTGAATTGTGTGAAATTTTGTGTGAATGTATTAAGGCCCATTTCCACTGAGCGCGCACTGTTCGCAAATGGGGTTTGAGACCGTTCTTGAACATGGTGCGTGTGCTGTGGAAACACTCGGCCGCGCCGAGCAATGTTTGTGAGCAGCGTTCGCTCGTGCACGGGCTTGCTCCAACGACTTCGGATTTTCCAGGAATGCTCGTGTTCTTTGCGCGTCCTGTTTAACAGCTTCTCGGCGCAAGCCTTTTCAGTTCCAGTCTACAGTCTCCTTTTCCCATTTGCTCAGACTTGCTTGTTTCTCTGTGCCTTTATTTTTGTTCGTTTTATTTTTATTCATTTTGTTTATAATTCATTGTAGTCTTGCGTTTCTTTAGTGTTTTTAATAATGGAGTGGGACAACGAAAAGTGTCTAACTCTCATAGCTCTCTATGAGCAAAAGCTGGAATTATGGAAAGCCGACCAAAAATACCATTTCAACAAACTAAGAAAAGAAGATGCTTGGGGGGGGGGGGGGGGGGGGGGGGGTTTCGTCGTTTCTCAAATCGGCGAGAAGTTGTGTGTAGTTCCTTCCCCTCAGAAACGAAGATTCCCAAATTCTGTGTCGTCTTCTGCGCTTCAATTGGAGTTCCGATAAAAGAATTACCGATGCAGCACATATCGCTCGCTACCTTGGATAAAGCGGGTGCCATGATCAGGGAGCACATGGAAGGAACTTTCAGATCGAGGCAAATGTGCGAGAACAACTACTCGGTTAGTTCGGCGCATGCTGTGGAAACGCAACCTCCTTTTTGGCGTTTGCAAACGTTTTGCACGGTGCGGCGCAGTGCAGACCTGTTTGTGAACGATTGAGAATGGTGCGTGCTCAGTGGAAATGGGCCTTTAGGTTGTTGAACGCCACGAAAGAGATGTGAAAAGAGGGAAATCGCTCTAAATATATTTCAGTGAAGTTTGAAGCATGATATCATTTTTGACAAACATTTAATGCTAAATGAAGTTGCTAAAGATTTTATTTAAGAGGGTGTTATTAAATTGATGTTTATAGGGAAAGAGGAGTTTTTTTAGTATCTCAATCAATCTCCGGGCTTTGATTAATCTACTGGGAAAAACCTTGTCTAAATCAGTTCAGTAGTTTGACCCTATGTTACGTAGACCACACTTGTATATCAAAGTGGAGGAGTGTGAATGAGTTACTTTGAATATTTTTCAATAAAAATGGAAAAGACGAAGAGGGGTGGGGATCCCCCGACGACTGGAATGGCTTGCGTGTGGCCTCCCGATAAAGTGTTTCAAAACCAACTTCCTATAGTAAATGCGCACTCTCTAATTTCATTTGATATATACCTATATATACAATTTTCGCACGCATATTTTATCCAGTTAAATTTAACTGAACGGCTCTAATTTCAGATGGACGTTGTGCGGCCTAGGAACCAGGCTATTCTAGAAGGGAAAATCGACAAACTGTCCGAACCATTCAGTGTGAGGGTCAAACCGTTTTTGGCTGTCGAGAAAGCAGAAAGTTATTTGAGTGAGAAATTCGCTAAACAGCTCACTCATGAACCTGATGGCCTGATTTTTCAACCCTGCAACGATGTAAGTTTCTTACCACAAATCCATGGTAACAACGAATCATCAGTGTCAAAATTCATAAACAAATTCGATGAAACATTCAGGGATTGTTCAGTTAGCGTGTAGAATGTCCCTTATAAGTTTAATCGTCGTCGTGCCCCTATAAGAATTTTTTGGAAGGAGGTTTGAATAAATTAGCCTCGTTAGCCGAATGGATAAAGGCGGCAGTAATTTTCTGGGTTTCTCCCAGGAAAAGTCACGAGTTCGAATCTTGTCAAGGTATCAAATCGTTGGTCCCACAACTAAACTCACCATACTGGTAAATCATAGTTCTGAGAAAATCGCATTCGAAGTTTTTGCCATGCCTGAAAAATGGCGTGAACAATGTTTCAGCCTCAAATGCACATTATTAATGAAAGTGTATTAGACATAGTTACATATTCACTGCACAAAATTTCAATAATTTTCTGTTTTAGGCACCTAAATGCACATTGGAGGTTTTGGCGTGGTAGGTACTACTTGTAGACGTATTCACTTTGGTGAAATACAATTTTTTCGTTATTTCCTCCAGTAGGTAGATTATTTTTATGATCAACCATGATTTATCTATTTTATCGTTTATTGTTCCGAAATTAACATTAACAAAAATCGGTTTATTATTAATAAAATGTTACAACATTACGTAGATTCAGATTCGTCAGAGAGATGTGGGGCTGGCAAACAATCATAACTTAATGCTGATCATGATAGAATATTAGAAAAGAATGCGTGGCACGCTTTTGGAATTGTAAGATCACCGTACATCTGTTGCAAGCCTTTCAATTTCGGTTTAGGTATAGCATGCCATAGGCTGTTCACTGTGGATGAGCTGGAGCACGAGTTTCCGTCAACAATGAATGGTGAAAAAAGTTAGTAACTGGCAAAAGTGCAAAATCTACCATGCCAAAGCTGTGTAAGTACCAGATTGGTGACATCGGCAAAGTACCTAACTGACGAATGTGAGAATCCCACAGTTTGGCCCTATCCAAATTTGTATTTACCGCCACGGGACTGGAATGGAGTTGGAGGCTTGTTTTCTAAAGTTACCGCTAGAGCGCTAATGTCGCTCTAAGTTGAATTACTCCCTTTGTATACTTCAGGACGGAACTATGATAATTTTCCTTTTCCTAATTATTCCCAAATTAATTTTCGATCGGAACTCCCGCAAGTGTAGTGAAAGTGATAAATTGACATCAGGGTTTGCTGTATAATTTTTTATCATGTTACCACTGTATTGAACACTAGCGCTATTAACAGTCCTACCGACTGGGTGGGCGAAATATCGCCATTGTGTTTTCGTGTCTCGTAAAGTCTTTTTGCTCTCCCATATTACCGCCCCTTTTTATTGCGTAAAAAATCGTTTATTGAGTCTGGTTCCCGTAAAACAAAGTGTTTTTCTTTCGATCCCGTTCACCCACCATGCCAAACCAGCTCAAGTGTCAGATTGGTGACCTTAGCAAAATTAGAAACGCAATATTTCGACTTAGGCTAAAGTTAACAGTTCTGAATCACCTGTTTGGGGCTAGAATAAGGTATTTTCCTTCAAGTGAAATAACCAAAAATGAAGTTTGGTGAGTTTGGCGTGGAACCGACGATTCCTAATTTTTGGGCTTTTCACATTTGGTGAAGGGTAGTAGGAACCAAACTTTAATGTGTAATTCCTCTCGAGCCAGACTGTTAACATCACGTTCCTTAATATACTCGTAGCATCTTCACTTCCTCACTCACTGAATCATCACACACTGTGACAATGACCAATAAAGGGATGGTATAAAAGGCTGTTAGAATAGGAGGCAATGTTATGTAGAGATCTGGCCAAACAGTTATGTACTACGATAGCTAAATTTAATAGTGTTGGTATTATTATTATATTATTGTAATTATTATATGTATACATTTTTTATTTCCAGCCATACAAACCAGGCCAATGCATGGAGGTTCTCAAGTGGAAACCTCCTTCCCTCAATTCGGTGGACTTTAGACTCAAACTGGTTAAGGAGTCCGGCATTGGGTAAATATTTTTATAAATATTTTCAATTTAACTAATGTTCCATAATATGGTTTTCAACTCTGAAATCTATCATCATCCTTTTTCTGTTAAAAGCTTTCATTATTTGATCAATTAACATTGTTCAGGGCCTGCCTGAGGGGTGTGCGGCGTATGCAGCTGCATATTCGAGCCTTTTAGAGAGGCATACAATTGGCAAATTTTGGTTAAAAATAATAATAATAATAATAATAAAAATAAATTTGGCAAATTATTAGAAATTGATTTAAATGTTGGGCAGAAATATTTAAACTAGAAGGAACATCGTCTCAAAACTATTACAGTTTAATTTCAAGGTAAAACCGAAGATCTACTCCAATGAGTTCTGAACTACAGTAGTGTGATTCCCTTGACCAAGTCGTTTGACCGTGTGGCAGAATCAATAGAAAAATTGTCCTCCAAAATCAAAATTTCCACTTGTTTTTGGCGTTTCAGAGCTTGCTGGTCAATTTTGGATCCATGACTGTGGGTCTCCCAAAACAATACCAAGTTTCAGTCTGATTTTGATGAAATTTTCAGGGATTGTGCGGGATAGCTTGTAGACAGTCCCCTATGATTTTTTAATGCCATCAGATCAACAGTAGCCTGTACGTATGCGCAAACGTTAATGAGGAACTTGCACACATTTTTTTTATTGCAGAAATTAAAAGTAAATGAAATTTAGAGGTAAATGGCGAAATAATTTTTTTTTGTTATTGCTAAGAGCCTCTACGATTGAACAAAGTTTGAATTTCCTGGGAATCCCTCAAAACGCCCACAGCAATTGACTCCACCCACTTTCATACGTCATGATTTACTATTACTATGCCCAAGTCCGAAACTCCGAGTCTAAGGGAACGGTTTTTATGAAATTTTCAGGGATTGTGCGGGTTAGTTTCTAGACGGTCCCCTTAAACTTTCATTACCATTTCATAAATAGTAGTCTGTGCACATGCACAAACGTTAATTTCGTAACGTCGATTTCGTATCACCTATAGGTCCGATTTTGTTCAAACTCGGGGAGTAGATGGGCATATGTTCTAGGAAAGTCCCTATGAATTATATCGCGATTGGCGGAGTAATAACTATAGCGTGTAAGCTATAATAAAATTCACCGGCAGACAAAACTCAGACAAATGTAACGATTTTTATGAAATTTCTGGGGATTATGTGGTTCAGCCTCCTAGGCGGTCGCCTATAGATTTCAACTAATAGATAGACTTAACAGCCTTTCATCTTTATCAATTGAAAACGAGCTGTCTCAGTCAATTGATTATTTGGGCATAGTTAATTCATTCTCCGAAATGAAAGCAAGAAAAGCCCTTGTATAAATGTATAATAAAAGAGACTATGTACCTATCTTCATGGTTATTAAATTTTTTTGTTTTTTGCGCCATTATTAAACTCTGTAATTATTGGTTCACTATGTTCTGCTGTTCTAGTTTCCTTTACCCATGAGATATGGAAATTTATTTAAGGTCCGGCGGACGGTGATTCCCGCATTAGCTATTTATTGAGAGTACTTGCAACATAAGTGTAAAAATCATTGTAATGTGACCCAGAAGCTTTCATTAGTTTATTTAACATAATAGAGGTTTAAGGTACAAGAAAGAGTATTAAACTTATCAAGTCAATCAATAGTAAATCTAATTGAGAGACATAAATTTAATGTTCTAAAAGGCGTAAAAGTTCACAAAAACTGTGTTTTTAGACCTTACATTTCAAAAAAAAATCGGGAGGGGGGGAATTCCCTCTTTGCCTGGAGGTATTCCATACCCCCCGTCGGGTCATAAAATAAGACAAGTATTCCACACTTGTAATTTTCGCCTTAGTTTTTCAAATTTCGCCCTGACATTGTTATTATGAAAAACGTCTCACCTCTAAATTTCAAACATGATGAAGTTAACTCATTTTTATCAAATGTGTGTACGTATCTCAAGCAAAATGCAATTTGATTACAGGGTTACTTACTTCCTGGATTATTGAGTTTTTCCGAGATAGTCAAAAAATGAACGTCAGAACTTATAAGACTCCTGCGAAATTTGATTTGTGCATTTTTGTGCTTATTTTCTGTTTTAATGCAAGTAAGGGAGTTCGAAGGAGGGATAGTTAGCTTGGTAAATTATACATATTTAAATTACTCCCAAAAAATTATCAAAGCTGTTCAAATTTGATGAGACAATGGTTTGTGAAAATGATTGGCAATGTATCCCATATACATTGCCAATATACAATGTGAGGATAGCGAGATTTTCAAGATCCTGTATCTATAAAAATGATTTTTTCATCATACATTACCAAAATCCACTAGGTAATACGTTGACCCGTATTCTTACTAATTATATTCAATAATCTAATTATATTTTCGCGTTTGCTTTTCTCGATCCAATATTGTGCATAACGCAGAGATAGGATTATGTTTATAATCGTTCCATTTAAAGTGTAACTCTGTTGGCTTTTAGGATTGTACCGAAAACTGTGGGACATCTCTACGTAGGAAGTCTGAATACACCTTTCGCTGTAATGAATGCCAAAAATATGAAGCCATACGACAAAAAAATCATCGAATGCAAAATGGAAAACGGAAAATGGGTTTTCATGCGAGAGAGAACTGATAAATCATTCCCAAATAGCTTTACCACCGCAAAGGGTAAGATCTATTAATGTTATTTATTTGGAGTAAGGCACAACAAAGTTCTCATAAGGTAATATACCTGGATGAATTTAAGAATTGCTCGCTGCAGTTGATCAATCAAAGCAAATAAGAGATATATACAAGTTTTTATGATTATCATTTGTAATGAACTTAGGCTGCCCCAGAGGTGCAATGGGGGCCTAAATCCACACACATAGAGAGAGAGAGAGAGAGAGAGAGAGGAGAGTGACAGTACCATAAGAGATACTACTCGTACATATAAGCTACGTTTGGAGAAGTTTGGTTTTCCAGTTCTAGGATCACCCATCCATCGCCAAACGCAGGCTTTCGAAAACACGGGAAGAAAGCGCCCGACGCCCATTGGGAAACAACAGAGCGACGGCAGCGCATTCCCTTGGATCTCGCGGGAACTGTCACACTCCCCCCCCCTTAAAAAAATACTTGATTGAAGAGCAAGTATGTAAACTAGGTGGAATAAGTTTACTGGTTGAGAACTGATGCTCACTAATAAATAGCTGCATTGGCGATTGAGGATAAAAAAATGAAATTAAAACAGGATGGATTGTCAATGAATCTTCATATGAAGTATTCATTAGGTAGTTAAACCCCTATCAAAGATTGGAACAATCGGGAATAATATAACTTGCTCAACCAGGGCTGCCCACTTTGGAGACTTACGATAATGGGAACTATGCCCTGGGGAATTAACTTGCTCAACTTTGGAGACTTACAGTGGAAGGTGCCCACTATGGGGAGTTATGAAATAGGGAACGATGCCCTGGGTTTGGGAACAATGCTCTTGAAAATTAAGTATGTTAAATAGAAATAATATGAGGGGTTAAATTGAGAAATTAATAATCAAGAACCAACGAAAGTATTTATGTATCCAAGGGATTGTAATGGGTATTCCTTCTGGAAACCCGGGTCATGTTTCTTCTGAAACATTAACGCCCCAAAAGTAGTGGATCGGATTACTAGGCGTCTGCCGTGCATAATCCTAACCACGCTCTGCTACCATGTAATGAACTTAGGCCGCCCCAGAGGTGCAATGGGGGCCTAAATCCACACTCATAGAGAGAGAGAGAGAGAGAGGAGAGTGACAGTACCATAAGAGATACAACTCGTACTAATAGCATATAAGCTACGTTCGGAGAAGTTTGGTTTTCCAGTTCTAGGATCACCCATCCATCGCCAAACGCAGGCTTTCGAAAACACGGGAAGAAAGCGCCCTACGCCCGTTGGGAAACAACGGAGCGACGGCAGCGCATTCCCTTGGATCTCGCGGGAACTGTCACACATTACAGTAGAAGTAGATAGAAAAACTCTCAGGGCGGGGGTTTTGAGCCCCCAGCACGGAAGTCTGTTGGCTTATTGTACATTCCTGAGAGTTTTTTGTTTAATCGAAGAGACTCAGCCCCCTGATGAGGGGTGGGAGGCCCTTGATTAATTATTGTTCGCTCTGAATAGAGCTCATAGGGGTTTGGGCGCCAAAGAGTTCAATTCTGCGATGGGTGAGTGCAGGGCACTCGAAGATTATGCGGGATGCCGTTTCATCAGTCTCCTCACACAGTCTGCACAGGGTTGAGCTTTATGTGACTCCTATGCGATGTAGGTGAAATCGTAGGGGTGCAAAGCCGGGTGCAACCATTGTTTTTAGTTCCCTACGGTTTTTCCCAAGTAGCCCTTCAGTAATTTTGGTGTTGGGTTCAGCCACCATAAGTATCATTACAGTAGACTCTCTCTTAACCGCCCACCTTGGGACTAAAGCCTGGCTGATTGGTGTTTTGTCCGGATAATCCGATTTGCAGGCTTTTTGTTAGAAAAATTCTGATTTATTTTTGATCTAACAGCACTATGTCCTGTCTGGGCTCCTATGACCCTTCTCTTATTTAATCTATTTAGTCCTAATAGCCAATTTGTGTGGGTTGATTTATATTTAGTTGTTCCAGAATTTTTTTAGTGTTTGTATAGACCAGCCTTACTCAACCTTTTTGTCTCACGAGCCACATCTGTGTGTTCCGTAGTTAAAGCGGGCCACAGTTCACAAAGCAGGTATTACAAATCTTTGTAATACGAATACCTTAGTCAAGGTACAATAGAACTGTAAAATACATTTAAAAAAAGAAGTATATTTACAAAATCAATATTACAAAAATCATAGTAATACAAAATTAATGTGATTTTTGATATTGTGACAGGCTTTTAACTATGTGAGACAGATCAGTGTCTCCACCTTTAACGTGGGTTATCTTTGGTATTTATTTCGTCAAAAATGAATTTAGTCAGTTCGGTAAGTTAAAATATGAGTGAAACAGAACCGAAAACAGAAGAATTATAAAACGACTAAATAGAGGAGGAAACGGGTATAGGTAGGTAAATTTCATTCTATCGGACAAAAAGTGACCCTAGCTTATGAGGGCCACACAGAAAAGCTTGGTGGGCCGCGAGCCGCAGGTTGAGTATGGCTGGTATCGACTATAGACTTTCTTTTTCGTGGTTTTGGATGTAACCCGTTCCAACACACGATTAATTATTTCGGTCTTACACATTTGGAATGTGATACCCATAAATGGCTCCGGCCCCAAAAAGTTCCAGTCATGCAGCATGATCGTATGAGCGAATTTTCTTAGATACTCGTTCTATAGGTATTACATATGTTACGTTGTTTTGAAAATTAAGGACTTTGAGGGAAAATAAATTGTTAACTACCAATTGTATGGCAAAAAAACTCGTTCTAAATGATTTTCTGCGATTCAAAAACTGATTCCGGATTTTTAACTTTTTTGCAGTTTTTATTGATTTTTAGCACATTTTAATGAAACAAGTACATTTTTCAGTATAGTTTTGTACATAATTTTTATAATGTTCTATTTTACAGTTGATAAACTCATTTTGAGCAATATTCTGCTGAAAATATAAATTTAACGATTTTTAGCCGTTCTTTGCTCATTTTAGTGATTTTTCAGCACTTTTTTTGAAATTTGACCAATTTAATGAGTTCAAAAAATGTTGGCCAACTATATATATATATATATATATATATATATATATATATATATATATATATATATATATACATATATATATATATATATATATATATATATATATATATATAGGTATATATATATATATGAAAAAGTGTTGAACTCTAGGATTCGTTCCAGAATGTCTCAAAACGAATACCATTGACGAAAATTTTGATTTTAATATTTTTGGGGCCATTCTAAGATATATATCTTTTTTTATTCTTTAGAGAATTGAAAGTATGTATTTAAATTTGATAATGAAAGTAATGCATTTCAATGTTTGTTTTACAGCTGTTTGTGAGTCCATCCTCCACCCAGTCACTAAAGAGTACCTTTTAGATTTCATTGCGCATCACCGCTATGGCATCGATCGGGATCTGATGCCACCACCCCCCAAGATTCGAAGATGATCTTTTTTAAATTAAATTGAAACTTTTTGTGTAAAAATGTATTATTTATTGAATTTTTTTGTTTGTTTTTAATTGATATATTTTAAATGAATTAGGAACCAATTTCTTTCGTAGTACCTAATATGGCACGGCTGATAAAATGTTTAGTTTTTTACAGAGATTATTTCTAGCGAATTTTCGTAGATTAAAATGCATTTTTGCAAACATTTCTTCGCCCTGAAACGATTTCTGTCCCAAAAGTAACCCCCCCCCCCCCCCAACCCCACCTTCCCATAAAATTTTCCCACAATTTTTGAGATATCGAAGTAAAATTTGGAGGGCGTTTTAGGGGTGCCGATACTGTTTTAAGTACATTAAAATCGAAAAAACCCAAAAGTTTTTGGACTACCCAAAAGGGGTATTATTGGGTACTTCTACAATTTTTTCCCATTTTTTACCCAGTGTCACCTCATATTGAAGATTTTCTTGTGCTGAATACGATGGCGAAACCAGAATTGCAATATTACTTCTTCACTACCTAAGGTAGAGAAGCTTTCCTGTTTCGGGAAGCTTTGTGTTCGTGATTGAAGCCAAAACAATTGTTGTCCTCCAAAATCAAAATTTCTACTTGCTTCTTGCGTTTCAGAGCTTGCTGACCAATTTTGGTTCCGTGTCTGTCTGTCTGGGGTAAATCCTTGTCACGCCCAAAACTATACCAATTTTCAGCCCGATTACGATAAAATTTTCAGGGATTGTGTGGGTTAGCTCCTAAACGGTCCCCTATAATTTTCAACGAATTAACCGCAGTCTGTGCGCATGCACAAACGTTAATTTATTATAACGTCGATTTCTTAACATCTATTGGTCCGATTTCGTTCAAACTCGGGGAGTAGATGGACATATGTTCCAGGAAAGTTCCTTATAAATTATATCGCAATGCGCGGAGCAATAACTATAGCGCATGCGCAAGAATAAAATTGATTGTAACACACAAAACTCCCAGACTAAATGGCCGATTTTTATGAAACTGTCAATAATTGTTCAGTTTAGTTCCTTGATGTTCCCCTATAATTTCATTGCTTTTGGATTAATAGTAGTCTGTGCGCATGCGCTAACATTATTTTCTTAGAACGTCGACTTATTAATCATTTTGACTCGTACTTCATTCTTCAACTAATTCTATACGTCCATGTTGCACATGTGAGGAAGCTATACTGCCCACCCAACTTGGCATATGTTCTTCTTTCGTTCTCGGGTTGAAGCTGGTGAGCCACAAAGAAGCGCAATATTTTCTAAAAAATACTTATATCTTAAAAAATAAATAAAAATTGCGCTCCTTTATGGTTCAAAGTAGGTACCCAAAATTCAAAACAGTTTTACTTAAATATATTATGATGATTTACGAAAATTCGCTCATACGATCAAGCTGCATGAGTGTAACTTTTTTACATCTTAAGTGAACATAAGTTATGGTCATGAGAACCCAAGTACCTATACCTTCTTGTATCCAATGTAACACTCTTGTGTCTAAATGGCGGCAATAGATTCAAAATAAAGTTGTTTAGATTTTTTAAACGGCAAACCAAAATCTCTTTTTTTCTTTTATCCCTGAAGAATCATGTATTATTATTCTCCATGATATTGTTCCAAGTTTGTGTCCAAGAACTCTTTTCTCCCAAATTTCCTAATTACATTTGTTAGTTAGTTTCTGGCGAATAAAGCCTTTGAATCAGTTTAAACATTCTTTTCTTATACCACAATTTATTCGCCAGAATTCGATTTCATAAATTATGGATTGCATACTTCGTCCAACCGTTTAGGATTTGGATCCTGATTCTCCTTCCGAATGGTAACTGGGAGAGTTATGTCGTTTGCCACGAGTTGAAAGTAAAACGGGGGAAGAAAACCCAGTCGTTGTGGGGGGGATTCCAAGTTCGCGGCATGCTTGATTCAGGGAGTGATCTGAGTCTCATTGAAGAGAAAACTGCCAAACGTTTTGGTTTGAAGATACATAAACGCGAGAGAAAGTAGGCTTAGCATCCAAAGTTCACCATGCCAACATCATAGGAAAATGTCACGCGGATATTGAGATGCTTGGGCATTTCTATCCTAAATCGGAACTAGCTGTAATGCCCGACCTTTGTTTTGATTTGGTAATTGGTAGGAATTCGCTACTACAACATTCCAGCGTTAATTTTGATGTGAATAAAAACTCTCGACATCATCTTTGATCTCAGCGCATTCTATTAGATACTAGACGTAAATGTTAGTTACAATGCCTCTCAATGGATGGCATGAGAGTCGATAGAATGGAGGGAAATTCGAAAACGCAAAAGCAGGCGTTACGGAGCACTTGATGGCCGACGTATTAATACGTCGTTAGGCGTTACGGAGGACATCTGTGCCGACATATTAATACGGCGGTCGTCGCGAAAGGGTTAAATTTGATTTTGGATAAAAAATTACGGCAGACGAAAGTTCCTCATTAACTCAATGTGGATCAAGAATTCGATACTATTGCTCTTGGCAGAAAACGTGTTGGCCTGGTTTTCATTGAAAATGTGGAACACATTACCTTCAATTTTCGAATCTTAGGCGCTTCTACCCAAATATGACGGGTGACACAGTAAACTATGAGTGAACTAGATGTAGTAAACTAGGAGATATTATCTACTGAATTTAACGAAGCGGAGTAAGAATCGACCACAGAGTGGGTCACCAGCTACTAAATACTGTTACGCTCCAGGAAAATAACTCTCACAGTCGAAGAGGTTTGGACACCCTGGCCTCTTAGCTCTGATCGTTAGAGTGTTGCAACTGCGGGGAAATTTCCCGTAGTTGTGACGACGTGAGTTCAAACTCCTGTCGAGGTATCAAATATTTTAGCCCGTTACAGTGGCGCAGTCGAAATAGGACCCAAAATCATACGAAACAATAATTAATTAAATCCCTCTCGAGCCAAAAGACTGTAAACATCACATTTCCTGTTGTTATGCCTTTCATTTCCTCACTCACTTGAGTCAAAACACACCGTGACAATGACCTCGCTCGACTGTTGACTTGTTCCAGCGAGCATCTGCTGAGCCAGTGGCCTGCAGTTCCACTTGGTCTTTCGTCCAACCCCAAACCAGCCGAGACGGCTGATATTTGACTCTGGGGAAAAATGTTACGCTCCAGGAAAATAACTCTCACAGTCGAAGAGGTTTGGTCACAACTGGTTTGGAAATTTCTCGTAGTTGTGACGACGCAAGTTCGAACTCCTGTCGAGGTATCAAACATTTTTGGGTGGTTACAATACTAGCTTGGCTCATACAGTGAGGAAGAGAAAACAAAAAAGTAAGCGGGCTGAGAGGCCTGTTGTTAGATTTAACCTAAATTAATGTTCGAGATTCATCCAAGATCATAAATAATTTTGATTTGTAATGCTTACAGGATCTGAAGCTTATCTAGCAAAAATTCCTCGTTAACTAGGGTGATAAGAAGAAGAAGAAACTGAACCATCTCATTCCGTTCAAGTTTTGATTGAGGGATGGTTGAGAGGACAAAAATCATTTCAACATAGTACAACTATTTTATTTTTAAAAACTTGGTAACACATCTACAGGTACATATAAACATCTTTTGTCAACAAGATCAATAATGGAAGACATAATTTACAAACTCATACAATCTCTTATGACAATTATTTCCTTCGTAGATATTCAAAATCATTTTCATAAAAAATGGATTTCTAGGAAGACTCCATTCATATACAAATAGATCATATAGAAAATAATAAGAAAAGAAAAACAGTCGTATCTCCTTATTTTTAATACTTTATTCAGCACAAATCACACAATTAGTGCAATTTCAACAGATAACTTAAGCTGGATGAGTGGGATTTGATTTCCAACTAGCACCTAAATCCTGTATGTTATTTTTTGCTTTACTTCAGAAGAAGACAATCCAGGGAAGAAAAAAAAGCATGAAAAAATCTGTTCCAGTCCATTCTGAATCCAAATCAGAAAGAACTCTAGGACGTATGCAAGTGTGTCTACCTGCCCTGCCTAGGGTTTCAAATCTCCGCTAGTTTTCCTGTTGCCCCCCCCCCCCCTCCTCACCTCCCAAGTCTAATCTTAATTATCGTGCACTAATTTACCTGAATTACAAAACTTAGACCAATACAAGAGGAATTAGCGGCTCAAAAGGAAATAGGGGTACCAAAAATAAACAAACTCCCTAACTTGAGGGGGAAAATAACTTGGCGCTGCGATCCCGTTTAGTTCTATTTGAGCCCCACCAGATAGAATTAAAAACATGGAAGATGCTTTGGACTTGAGGGTATCTGCAATTTTTGTTTTGATTTTTTTTTTTTTAATGAAAACGCTCTATAAGTAGTCACTTTTCATGTTCGTTTTTCTCGGGTCTTCGTCTACCACCTTGATTGTTTAAATATTTTGTCAAGGATCTATCTTTGAAGACATAGGCAACAAGATAGTTTTTAATTAACGAACCAACTTCTGGAAAAGTATAGGTAAGATCACCTAGCAATGGAATTAAGAGGAATTCACATGGCACTGTAATGAGGAATAGGTGCGCAGATGTATTTAGTCCCAAAATTGTTGAACGATCTTCCTGACGCCTTTAAAGATGGTACAATTAAAACCTTCAAGGTACTTAAACAGAATCTGCGAGTCCACCTGTTAAAGAAAGAATGACTGGATGTTAAACGTTAAATGTAATAATGTCCCCGAACCTTTTGATTTCTAACGAGTCGTGGTTAGCATGAGTAATTTAATTCATCAGCAGGCTGCATTGTTGTTTTTTCTCTCTTTTTCTTTCTATTGGCGGTTAATTTTAATTTTAGCTTTGATTTTGTTTTTAATTTAATTTCATTAGTTGTTATTAGATATAGTAAAAGAAGTGTTGTATGATTTTGCTTTTTAAGATATCTCGGTTGATGAGACATTCAGAAAAATTGTATTTTTGTGTGTGGTCGCTGCAGACAAGCTTTGAGCTTAAGCAGCATACAGTAAAGTTGTAATTGTATTTCATTCATTATTAAAGAGAGTTAAAAAAAAAAAAAAAAAGTCGTTGAAACTTGTGAGAGATTTGTGGGATGATAACTGATATCAATGGACATGGATGGAAAGATCGTATGGTGGTTGGGAGGGGGTAACAGACATTGTTGTCGATCAACCCTACAAAGACTGTTACATAGAAAATGGACAACAAGTGGCCTTGGACTGCAGAAAAACTTAATACAATGGCAGGTCAATCCCCACGACGCAAGCGCACTGCCAAGAAACTTCATCGTAACCGTGAGTTTCAGCGCTATCTGTCGGTTGGAGGTGCGATTGGGCTTCTCGTCCCACGCCCCCTCAATAACAAAGTGATCGCACTATTTCTTGAGTTATCGAACATGCTACGTGAATACTAATCTCAGTTACTGAATACAAAAGATGAAAACTCCTTGGACTGATTTCCCTATGAGTAGGTATAACTCACTTGTTACAGTATTAATATACACAGATAATTAATTCTCTTTTCCTAGTTCACAGAAGAAATCACAAATAACGATATGCATAGTTGCTATATTTTATACGAATAACAATGCACTAGTCACTTTATAGTGACATATCACTAAATGAATGGGTGTCTAGAAGAAGGGCGTATGTTATTTTTCGCAACTTTTCAGGAGGACGAAAAAAACTTTCAAAACTCACTCTTTCAGATTTTTTTCAGTTGATCACATACGCTCTTTAACGTCTTATTTCCAGCACAAGCCTCTTCTCTTCGACTGAATTTTACTGCAATCTACTGGTAGTTTACGATGCCTTCCTTCTTGTTCGTCATTTTTAACATAGGCCCTTCTAGACACCAATTCAACTGGTATTTTGTCATATCAATCTACCTATCACTAAATTTACGGTAGCACAAGAATAATTTAATGATGACTTATGTCTGGTGGCTACTTTACGAACTACGGAGGAGCCTTGGACAACTTGATCTAAACCTTATTTGATCGCCCAACTCGTAGGTGCCTCACGATTGACTAAATGTAACAATGATCCAACAAGCATTCAATCAAATTTTACTTTGGTCTGCATCACAAATGAGACGCCACTGGTCTCCAATTAAATCTACTTTGCCCTCTGTGAGCAACTTCTCTAGGTGATGAATCACATTCCGTTCAGCAGCAGGTAGCAAAAGAACTGGAGTATCCTAGAACAAAGTTGAGGAAAAAACTTTAGATACCTACAAATCACTACACAATTGTGAAACTAGTACATAGTTGTAAGATCCATCACTTCAATCAATATCAGGTAAAAATTGATTCGAACTTTCTATAACCTGAACCACTGCCTACATTGTTAATCTGAAATTAATAATTCAGTTACCTCCATCATGATGACTTGACGTTCCGGAGCTAGCTTGTCACTCCACCATAGTCAGTTTGGTTTAGTTCTGTTTAGCTTTAGTGCAGTTAAGTTTTATATTTATAACCAAAGTACCTTCAATTGTATGTGATGAGTGTGACAAGAGTTTTTCTAACCGGCTAAATTTCCTTTGCACGGTGCATGGCATCAACCGGTCGGTTCCTCCACCAAAAAAGATTATGTATGGCACCTGAACTTGCGAGTACGCTGACAATAAAGAATTCGAGAGACATTTGTTTGATAATTCAATCGGGGCGACGAAAGTCAGTCTGAGACCCTGTTTAAAGAGTGGAAACGTGCGGTTGAAGTTAAATCCAGGAAAAAACTGGATGGTCATGAGATAAATTATTACAGCTGTAATCGCGATGGACATTACATACCCCAAATACCCGAATGTGACAGGAAGCGGGGACTGAAGATGCAAGGTACTAGAAAAATAAACTCGCACTGTCCTTCTAGAATGACCGGGATTCAGTACCTACATGTTCAGAAATCTTCTGCAAGGCCTTCTAACGAGAAATGAATCGTTAAATTGAATTGATTTTATCACCTTTTTTGTAAAATAAGACATTAGGTAGGTTGGTATACGATTATCATCATCTCGGGTACATGAAAACCGAGCTGGGACCTATTATCTTATCCAAAGCCAAACATTGAAAAAATGAGAAAGAATGGTTTCCTCGGGTTCTATAATCGGTTGTCAAGAAGCGGGTAGAGTGAGGTGACCGTTCTTCGGAACCGTTCCAGTCAGGGAACTGAACCTATGAAAGCTGTTCGGAAAAAACAGCGTCCAGGCGCCAATGGTGGGGGGACAAGCTAGCTCCTGAACGTCAAGTATCTTGATGTCAGCGCAATTCATATAAAGGAATTTAATTATTACGATTTTGTGAATTCTTATTAGAGAGGTTTGCTTTCTACAGAAACTGTCGAGCGACACATAGGGCGTATGTGGCTTTATAGTCCTGTCAGCTGATCCGATGATGACTGAAAACAAAGAACTAACACGCAAACTCGGAGCTCTGTAAGTCTCTGCCCCCCACGGATCTTGAACACAAAGGATAACCTTAGTGAATTTACACTGATGAGAGCTTCTAAGCTGGCGCTCCAGTCCAGCGTGAATCAACTCTTTAAATAAACATCGAATTAGTTGGCCCAACAGATCGAAATCCAAAAAGAAAGAATCAAAATACATTATTTCGATTTCTGACAACCTTGGAGAAGACTAATGGTAAAACAAATAATTATGGAATGCCCCTTCGTCCAAAAAATAACCAAGTCATCTGGTTTTTGTAAAAAACGTTCACTTTGTTGTCATGTTTATAACTTAAATGCAATTATTAGTCCCTAGAGATTGTAAGGACCAATTTATGCATGACCATGTTTTTGTACGAAGACACTAGTCAATTATGTATAGTTGATTACTACTTAACCAAGCTGGTTCAGTGTAATTTATATGATTCTCAATCTGATATCAATAGACCAACCCAAAAAAATGTAACTTTATTAATGAGTACAGAGGTTCTAGTAAAACAGAACTCTTAGGAACCCTGATGTAACTTTATTAATGAGTACAGAGGTTCTAGTAAAACAGAACTCTTAGGAACCCTACCACTATAATTGAGATAGAAAAGTATCATTTGCGTTAGTTCTAATTTTTATTTTATTTGTTTTATTGGGAGCGAGATGAATATCAGGTTATGATAAGTTGCCATACACGCACAGATAGGTCTCGTGACAACGGGAGACTGGAGACTTCCTAAGAGACATCCTAGTAGGTCTGGTGGTATCGATATTGATGCGATGTGTATCTGCATAGGCATGGATGCTTACTGAGGAGAAATTAATTTAATTAAATAACACACCTACTCTTTAGTCCTTCTGTATTAACACGAGCTGATGCATCAACTGAAAATTGATGATATAAAATAAATCATCTACCTGCGCTTCACAAGTCCATCTTTAGGTGACAAACGTTATAATAAACTCAACTTTGTAAAGTGAAAATTCCACTGGAATTATATCAGCTGATAGGATCGTCTTAGTTTAAAATGCTATTTTTGCTGGGTTTCACCAGTTGCAATTCGTTCTGCCTAAGTTGATGATATTTTTTCCTGTCCGAGTTCTAACCCTTAAAGTGGATTCACACTCGCGGTAACGGGAACGTCAGATCACAGTCACGTCAGGTCGCGTCAAGATTGCTTCTGTGGAAACGTTACGGGGTGATTCCCACTCACGGGCGCGGTACAGTCAAGATCAAATCTCGGTCCAGTCACTTCCCGTCAGGTCGCCCGGCGAGCGATCGAAACCTGACGTGACGTTGACCTTCCCGGACTGAACGGAAAATGTGAATCACAAACAGTCAAATCTCTATTTTTTATGACACTATTTTAGTACATTACACAATTTAAACAAGTGCTTGTAGTTTTATTTTCTTACCTTAAGCATACAGCAAGCTTTTCCGCTGGAGTTACTGCTCTTCTAAAATGGGTATCCCTCTTCGTAATGTCATCTTCGATGAGGGAGAGCAAATTTATAAAATCGCAATGGGACATTCGAAAATACTGCACGAACTTTGTTTCGTCGTCAACAAGTTGCGGGTAGAGTTTCGCAAATGCCCCTTCTTCTCCCCTGAGAAGAAATATTTTATCCACCCACTTTTTTCTCTCCGTTTCGGGTCTAGTTTCATCATCTTCCTCGAGTAGCAAAGCTATTTTATACAAATTTTTTATCCTCTTGGACATTGCGTCACCGCGCGGGGAAGACTGACCTGACCTGACGTGATCTGACTTGGCTGTGTGAATGGGTGGCCTGTTGACGTGACTCTGACCTGACTGTGATCTGACGTTCCCGTTACCGCGAGTGTGAATCCACCTTTAGGGAGAGCAAACGTTTGAAAGCACAGCAACTTGGGTGGTATTATTCGATTCTTCTAGGACCAACTAGAGACCCCAAATGTTATTTTACACAAGTTTAATAAACATTGGTCTAGTAGGTTAGGATAAATGCTGCAGACAACGGATGTATGGGTTTTGAGGGTAGTTAAACTTTCTTTTCTTGGTCGAATACAAAGGATCATTAATGAAAACAATAAATCAGAAAATTAAATAATTGGTCGGTGAATCACTTGTTTTTGGAATTGTTTTAGCTCAAACATAGTAATACATTCTAGCGATTAGATGAGGCCTAATGATAAGGGTTAGTCCTACCCAACCGCCCAACCCTGTATATAGCTGACCAAAGCCAATTTACGTCATTCAGGAAATGTTTTCCTCATTTCTCCCTGAGCTTTTTCGAATTTTACATTTTCAAACTTTTTTCTAGGGCGTCATAATAAATTCCCGAGTACATACTTACTATTTTTGCACACATAGTGAGGACTTTTCATAAACCACTTTACAATCTTTCTACACCTGAGCAATAAGTCCATACAGGGATACCTGTTTAAGGTAGTTTCTTACCTTATATAGTTTTTTGACAATTTCTCCAGGATCAATCGGCTGTTGGTTTTGACTTTGAAGCACGCTCAAAATTTGTGCCTCCCGAAGATTCCGGTGTTCAATATACTCCGTAATTTTGTCCTGGGGATTCTGAAACGACAATTTAATAAGTTTTTTAAAATGCCTTTTAGGTTTGTAACTGGCGCAACATTAAGAAGCAAAAAGCAGGATGAGCTAATGAAATGAGACAATGATAAAAATGGATTAAAAAAGATAGAAGCATTGCAGATTTCAGGTTGGTAATAGCTGTTCCCTCACAATTATCTCGTGATCACCCTCATTTTTCGGGCAAATGCCTCCTTGATATCGTCTAAATCAACGTTTAAACTTTAAATCGACGTTTCACGGAAACGTTGTAAATCCATGTTTACTGATAACAGTGTAACCGTTGATAACGTTGGTGAAAGCCGTTTGTTTTAAATCAATGTTCAAAACTCTGGTTTCATAAAACAATTATCTACTTTAACCATGGTTAGGGATTGTAGGTGAAACCGGCCCTCAATCGTCTGTGTCATCAGTCATGATGACGTGTAATAGTTTCTGGTTGTTACCTCTAATAGGATAGTGGAGGGCAAGACTAAAATTTTTGACTAGCTAGGCAAAACTTTAATGCTGCCCCCTAACTTTTTTAAACCGCAATTAATTAATGTAAATAATTTTTAGTATGTTTCAAATGTCAACGATGAAGAAGAAGGATGTCTAACGATTTCGAATCATATTTTTTAAAGTAGAAAACGATAGTTTGAAGGGGAGAAATCTAGTTTTGAAAATGGGGACAAAACTTAAAGTCCTACTACTAGAACCCACCGCTTCTGCAATGTTAGACAAAACTTAGGTAACAAAATAAGAAAAGCCCACCTCAATAACTGGACCGTGGCCAGGAAATATTTTCTGGGCGTTGTAATTGAGGAGCTTCTGCAAAGACTTCATGTAATCATAGAGAGTCTCAAACGTAGAAGATCCCTCTCCTAGTATACTGTCCCCGCTGAACAACGTCATTTCTTCCTCGAGAAACAAGCAGACATGGTCCGTTGTGTGGCCAGGTGTATGTATCACCCTGGGTAACTGAAAATGTCTCAGAAACATATTGCGGAAAGATCGCAAAATATTGAAGGACATACAATTGAAAATAAAAAAGAAGTAATTTCTAGTTTCTCCGAGCATTGTACACTTAAAATAGGTACCATAAAACCTTATATTCTTTATATTGTGCCATCTGGAATGCCTTTGTAAATGATCTAGAATGATTTAAATTAAATTGAGGTTTGCAGGACTTAAGCAACCATAAACTTGAGTATTTCTTCCCTAAGCGGCGCTTGGATAGTCAATAATATTACTGCGCATAAACTGGATTTGCACCCAGCAACACGCTCAACGTCCAGGAGCTCATTTACCCCCCCCCCCCCCCCCCCCCCCCACTCTACCCGCTTCTTGAGCACATTCTAACAGATTGACGCCATACCTCAACCACATGCAGCGAAGTACTCTGATTGTTCATTCACTGATAAGGTCCACTGTGGTCAAGTGGTGAGCATTAAAGGCTACTGAGTTGAGGGTCCCAGGTTCGCTTCCAACACGGATTCAAGTTTTTTGCTTCATTTCAACCTCTCAACCATATTTTTAAACGCCATTTTGATCTATTTGATGTATTTTACTAAAAGGATTATTTTAAGGTTTTTATATATTTTTGGGATGCGAGCTTGCGATCATCCAAACCACTAAACTGGAACTGTAACCTGGCAATGTAACAACCTACTCTGCTGTTCTTGTCCTAATATTTACAATGTTATTTGTGTGACAGAAAACTGGAACTGTTTCCCTGATATTGCCTATAAAATTCCTTTACATGAAGCGTACTGCTCTACCACATTTAACTACGAGTATAAACAAAAGCAGTGATATAACCTTATTTTTGACAGAACTTGCAAATGGTATGCAGAACTTGGTAATATTCTAAGACAAATCTGACTAGAGACGACAAAAATAAGAAACGAAAAGCTGGTCTGGTTGTGAGGTTTATGATAAATAGTAACTTGACAAGTGATAAGAAGTTCGTCGGAATTATCATCCAGGGCTGTTGGAAGACAGGAGCATGGAAGCTGGACCAGGCGCCAATGATGGGGGGACAAACGAGCTCCTAAAGTCAGCTCCCCCCCTCATTTGTTTGTTTTGTTGAGCATATTCTCAACTTTACACCCACGGATCAACTCGTAATTACAATGAGTGTGGCATACATACCTCAGAGTTGCACCGGCAGTTGTGAGTCTTTGCCCATCACTCAAACTTTCCATTTTTAGGGTTTCATTCTCACTGGTGTCATTGTCAGAGTCTTCTTTAGTTGGGTACTTCCATACTGTAAAACCTGAAAATGAATCAAATAGGTTTCAACTTCTTCAATTGACTCCAGTGAGACATCACACTAGGTAGGTATATGTTATCATAATCACTCAATTATGATAATACCCCATTCTAATTAAGAGTGAACCTTTTGAGTCTCTATTCAACCTTTATTGGCTTCCTCTCAAATATGGCGTACCGCAGGGGTCCATCCTCCGGCCGATCTTGTTCTTGTTATTCATAAATGACCTCCCTAAATGCATTGGCTCTTCTCGGTACATTCTATTTGCTGATGATTTACAACTGTATGTTCAGTGTCCCCTTGACAATGCTGCTTCTTCTATCCTTAGTCTTAACTCTGACCTCAGCAATATCTATCAGTGGGCAAATTGTAATGGTATGCTTTTAAATGCAAAGAAGAGCCAAGCAATTTTGTTTTCAAAGGATGAGATCGACTTGGGTGGGTTCCCTTCAATCCAAATAAATGGGGAAATCGTTGCCTTTCAGGAAGGGGTGAGAAACCTTGGTATAATTTTTGACCCCCATTTGACCTGGCAAAAGCATGTGGCTCTTATATGCAGCAGAGTATATCATGCTCTCTACTTGATGAAGCCTTACAAACATTTTTTGAGCAATGATATGAAGAGTGGTCTCGTTCGATCCCTTATACTCCCTTATTTCACTTACTCTGATATAATTTTCAGCACTGGGCTGAGAGCTGACGCTGTGAAGCGTTTGACTGTCGCTTTTAACTCCTGCATCAGATTCATTTGTAATGTGCGAGGTAGAGAGCACATAAGCCCTTTCTATGGCTCCCTGATTGGCTGCGGCGTTGATGACCTTATGAAGATTGATTTGCTCTGCTTCATATTTAAATTCACCTTGGGAATCCGTCCGGGTTATCTTGATGGTCTGTTCATAAATACCAAATCTGAGAGATCCAGAAATCTTGCAATGCCTCAGCACTCCTCTTCCTTTGCAGCATCTAGTGTAAGGGTGAGTGGTGTGCGACTATGGAACGCCCTTCCTAGGGCTGTCAGAGAGTCACCCACCTACTCGGCCTTTCGGAGGCGATGTATGGCCCACTTTGCAGAGTCTTAGCAGCCTTTCCTTCCTTCCTTTTTTTTATTATCTGTTAACTTCTTGATTTTACCTCATTTCCCTCTTCATTCGCCTCTTCTCATTATTATCTTCTTTATCTATTACTCCTTCTTCTCGATGATCTCTTCTCTATTCTCATTAATCTTTTCTTAAATAAAGATCCTAGTACCTCTCTTTCTTTTATTTTATTTTATTTTTAATTTAATTTTTTTTCTAGTTTGATTACTAATTTTTAAAAAATAACGCCTGTTACTGTTTCGTTGTTACTTTTAGAAGTACGCTCGGTGGGACCCAGGTCCTTTGTACTTTTTGAAATAAATAAATAAATAAATAAAATTGACCTTTATTCAGAGCATCTCTGAGAAAAGTGGGATTCAATTATAAAGGGTAGTGCGAGAAGGTTGCAATTTTTCAAACAAAAAGTTGGAATAAAGGACTGGAGGTTCATAAACCTCTCCACAGTGGTGTTGATTGATAGTGCTTTCCCTGGAGCAAACTCAGCAATCAAATATGATTAATTTGATGGCAGAGAGCTTTCGAAATAGAAGGTATTATGTAGTTGATTTTATTAAAAAATATGAAAATTGTCTGACTTCAAAAATTCCGTTTTTAGTTTATGCAGTGAAGAATGGCACAACCAACCAGGACCTATCATCCAATCAACATCACGTTGGGCTCTTCAGAGGTCGGATTCTAGTAAACGTGGCTTTCAAAAACTGCAAAGATGAAGTTACGACGCTAGTAATCTGAAAGAGAAAAAGCTATATTTTTTTAAACAAAAACTTTCGTTTCATTGTAAATGTTTACGAATGTAAATTTCGCTATTCATTCGTATTAAATAAGAGGATAAAGGGTTTGTTCGCTGAAGCCACCAAACCAGTTTGCAACCCACTTGAGGCATTTGTCGAGTTCTCTGATCATCAGAGCGCCCCCCCATCCTCGGTTACTGTTCGCAGAGGTTCCCGAATTGGTTTTTGTACCGGTTGCGGATCGTCAAATCAGTCAGAGCTTTTTCTAGCTGACCACTTTCTGACTGTTTGCAAACTCGCAGTAGCCAATGAAACCATTTGATTTTTAGCCTCTGTTGTTGCCGCTGTTTCATGCCTTTGAGTATTTTCCCCAAACATTCAATTATTTATGAACTGGATGGACTCCAATCCGCAACTGGTTTGAAATCACTTTCAAAGTTGGCAGAAGTCGTGCTTATGCACTTGACCAGTCTCCAACGAGTTTGAAATGGTTTAAAAGTCACTTCAAATCGCCTTAGGGAACAAACCTAATATCAACTATTAGGAGTAATTTCTCATTAACTTTTTTTGTTTTGATAAATAAAAACTTAAAATAAAAAAAGTTGATTAAAAGTTGTGAGATCATATCCCATACTGTAGATTGAGTTTTTACTTTAATGAGAAAAAATCAGCCAAAAATTAATGGTGGGCCAAATCCCGCCTTATGCACATATTTCCTGAGGAACAGGGTGCACGCGGCGAAGGTTTAATCGTAAGAAGTGCAGAATTTGATTTAAATCATTACATATATTGTAATTATTAGTCGTTACCAACATTATTACCATATACGACTGAGCATGAAAATGTACTAATTAATACATGGCATATTATTTTGTGATATTTAATAAGTAGGTAATCAGCAATGGTACATGCAGAGTACACTTTGTGGGGAGCAATATGCCTTCCACAGGAAGTGGGTAGTAAAACTATACAAGGATGTAACGAACATGACAAAAAAGAAGGAAGCATGAGCTTATGACTTGTAGTATTAACCTACCAAACACACTGTGTCCCACCTTCACTTTGTCATATTGAGGTTGTTCAGACAAATTCAGCTGGAAAAGGCGACTACTTCTATAAGTCCAAGTAACGAAAAGTGATGACGCTAAACTAACTACCCACCTTGGGGCTTAGGGCCGAATGGGTCAGAATCCGATGTAGGTATTTCTAGCTAGGTGGCCAGCTTTTTCGTTAACTTCTACTACCATGTCAACAGAACAACCTCTTTTATTAAGGTAACTCCAGGCCTTCATTACCAAACACAGAGATAGGTATCCGTTAATGAAAAGTTCTACAGATTGGATACAAAGTACATAACATATTTTCACAGCTCACCTGGTTCAACGACGTCAACAACATTTTCCAGCCCCCCAATGTGGTCATGGTGCCAGTGGGTGATTACTATGTGCTCAAAGCCTCGGATGTTCTCTTTTTTAATGACCCCAGTCAGAAGTTTCATGTATTCAGGCTTATCTCGCTCCCCAGTGTCAACGAGGATTCTCCTACACAATAATAAGTATTTATTTATTTCGTAAGTCAAAAAAGGTAGTGTTAAAAAACAATTTCTGGAGGAAACGGTACCAAACTAATAGTTAAATGATTGGGTGATTGTAGTAGGCGAGTGCTCTAGTAATTTTAGTTTTTTGGTTAAACTAGGTAGTCCCAACAGACTTTTTAGATTTGATATTCTTTGTTTAATTTGAGAGTCAAAAGTCTTGGACTAACAAGTCAACTACTGAGGCATTTTCCAACTCCATTTACCTAGGACCGTTACCAATGATGTAGGTGTTGGTTCCCTGAAGCGTCATGAGTCCAGGATTGCATCCCAGTACTCGGACAACAAGTGGGGAAAGACGAGTGACTGCCTCCAAAGGAGTGAGCGACGTCAATGACATCTTCCTGTGCCTTGTCTAACGAATCTGGAAATATAGGTAGGTTGATTACATTCCTGAGGACAGTCAATATTTACTGCATCCTCTCCTCAAGCTTCATGTTAATTAGGATGTTAACCAACTAGTAATAGTGAATTTTCCCCCAATCCAAATGTAATGTTTTAAAAACATAAAGTTGTCAGTATGAAAAAATTGAGTAAAAAATATAAATTTATTCATCAGGTGAGTATTTATAGCGTCAGGCTGAGTGAGGGTAGGAGTGATATGATGCTAATAATAACAATCTGACCAAAAACATAAGGCCTACAATAAAATCAGCATAGGTCCAAAGTTAGGTACGTCTCACATCAACACAGTGGTTTCAAGTGTCATACCCCATCAGAACGAAGCACCAGACACTAGTTTCACAACATGTCCTGCTGTGTGTGCCAAGGCGACCTGAATTCGAACTAGCGTCAACTGGCAATGGAAATAACGTCCCTTATGGGCTCTGTAATTATTCACTGTTTGGCCGTGGTGTAATGGATAGCGTATTAGACTACTAAGGAGAGGCACCCCCAAGTTCGATCCCAAGCTCGTGCTAACGTTTTTTTTTTTTTTGCATTTCAATTCAACCTCCGAAACGTAATTTTAAACGTCGTTATTATAATTGTTATGACCTATTCGTCTAACTAATCCGTATTTTACTAAGAGATTAAATACTTGATGTTATGTAGTTTTTAAATGCGAGCTTGTGAGCATCCAGACCTTGAAACTATACAAATCATTCAGATCTATTTGCCCAACTAATCTGAATTTTTACTAAGGAGATCGACTACTTGATGTTATGTATTTTTGAGATGCGAGCTTGCGATCATCTAGACCACCAAACTACACAAATTATTCTGATCTATTTGCAGCAGACATACATTAATAAAAATTGAGGCGCCAATTCATTCAACGGAACCTATTCGTGTGAAAAGATTATGAGGGAACATAGTTACAATTCAGGTCGGTAGGGTGAGAGAGATGTGATAACAAACATATTAGAGAAGGTGAAAACAGTTTAGATAAGGTTACACGGATTGTAGTTTACTCAAGAGTAGCAGGTTATTTGAAAATGCGCATGCTTAGGGCTTGGAGCTCTCGATGAGACCCCGTCAAAAGTGTGGCGCTGCTCGGGGCACCCCTGGTGCAGCTCTGGGGACGCTCTAAGATCTGTTGGAGCTATTTAATCCCCTTATGTACCAAAAGGTACTGTAATATCTATATCTCACGCCTGAAGAAGAAGGTTGTCGTATAAAGTTTAATTTGAGGGCGAAAAAACATTGTCTTGCAGTTCGTTGAAGAACATGTGAGCAAGGGGATCGGAGGAGGAAAACCAGTGGGAGGGCGGGGAATGCAGACGGTGGGGAAGTGTAAGATGAGTGTAGAGGGGGTGACGGACAGCAGTCAGCTGATTACCCCCACCTCTTTTCCTTCATGTAACTTCCTACGCTGACCCGACTGTAGTTGTAAAGCCGGTTTCACATGGAGCGGTATGAGCGTACAACCGGAAAGACGGAAGGCCGTAAAACCCAGTGGAGGGGGTGGCGGAATGCGGCAGGGTGTTCACATGAAGCGGCACCTCGCTAAACGGAATCATATCCTTCCTACTGAAACCCTCACTGATCTGAAACCTGTATTTGTGGGTATCAACATTCCTGTCCAATGTGCTTGCGGGGTGCTCGACGGAATGCGGCAACGGTATACAAATTTCTACCGACGACCGACCATTCCGGCAACATGGCAGCCACCATCCTCAACTGTTGTCCCAACAGCCAATCAGATTGCGTTCCGTCTTTCCGTCTCTCGGACATACCGCTCCATGTGAAATCGGCTTAACGCTAAATCAATGGAAGGAGGAAATTATCCCCAGGAGGTTATTTGAGTCCATGGAAAGCGGCCCATTCACGATCCTGCTGCAGGAGGTGGGGAGTGCAACTAAGTTACCTTTTTGATCTCCTACCAGAGTGCGTTCTCGATCCACGATCCGTCATTCCCAGCTCAAACCGAAGGTTTCTTCCCGCCAGTATACGGTTTTCTGTGTTTACCTTCTGCATTCTCCATTCTTCAATGGCTCCCGTTCAACGCGCCTCAACTTTGCTCTTGCCATTCCCCCGCCTACACGAATTACTTACAATTTACGAATTATTGACGATTAAAAAAATCTTTTTTTGAATTTTTTGGGCAAAATTGAGTAGTGAGGTAGGTACTCCCCTGAGACACTTCCCACAACCGCAGTCAACAAAGAGGGGTAACCAAAGGAGAAGAATTTAGGAGAGGGGCCCCCGAGACTGTCTCGGGGGGCGCCTGGTAAAAAACGCATTTTTCCGAGACAGTCTCGGGCAGCGCGTTGAACGGGTTAATATCTTCCGGCAGCTCATACTGGTCCGATGGGAAATCCATCCGACGAGCTCTGCAGGACACCTGCAGCAGGAAGGCCTCCACACACGTTCTGCACGCCTCCCGTTCAAGAAAAGAGGGAAGTTTTTTGTTCCCCTCACTTCCTGCAGCAGGATCGTGAATGGGCCGCTTTAGACGACTACGTTTTTTCCGGATTGCGACCCGTTAACGTATCTGCACGGAAGGATGCGTCACCTTAACTCAGTCGGAGTTACGGCGCCGGATTGTCAATACCGCTCGACGTATTGTGTTTTACGGATCTACTAGGAACTCTCTATTGTTTTAACCAAAGAGTTCACCTACATCATACATTCGAGTGGTTGACTTTTATTAAGAATACGGAAAAATACCACTCACCTCCGAAGACAGAATTTGAAATAGTCAAGAACAGAACACCAAAAATCAACCGATTCGGAACAAACAAAATCTTTGGATAACGGTTTGAGATCTAGCTAACTAGTAGAGGAAATCATAACTACGCTACAAATACAAATTATTAACAGTATTAGGTAATTAAATATTATACAAATTGATTAGGATATCAATTAAATTCTGTGAAAAATCAACAAGTAGGAACGTCATGATACTAAACATGCTTATCTCTTCTTCCATGGAAACTAAATTGATAAGATAATTGGATCATGGAAAGGCAGGGGTTATGGTTCCATGGAGGCAAAGAGAAGTTCCATGAGAAGTTCCCAGTCTACTGAACCACTGGAATTGTTTGAAACAAGAGAAACAAACTAATTTCCTAGCCCAAACCTTTGTTTGATTCTCCTATATTTGATATAATTTAAGCAACTGGTGTCAGGTTGACTCGTAATTTTCCTAAATTTTACTTGGTGCAAATAAATTGTTGGGGCCCACTGTCTCCAAACTTCCTCCATACATAATCCACACGTCCTGACCGACCTTCTACTAGGCAGTGGCGCTGATCCGACGGACCCGTATTTTGGATTCCCCGGAAATGGTACTCCCTCGTAAGCAATATCGACATAACTGCATAGAAAAATTTATTTTACACTGCAACCATCATAAATTACTGTCACTGTTAAAACCTCGAAGAAAGAACCAAGTGCAATGCTAAAACTGATATCGATTAGAAACCACCACCACAACCCTTAACAGCTGGTTTTCTATTTTCAAGGACATTGAGCTACATCATATGGTCTATCGATTATTGGTAGTGGATTGAACAAATTTTATCTAGGTTTTAAGAGTAATTTCGTAAATACCTGTTCGTTTTGGTTGGTGCAAATTAGTTTTTTCTGTCATGGCCAGTATGAGCCTGTCCCGCGTTGCGATCATCAAGCAGAATCTAGGTAAGTTAATTTCACTTGGGTGCTATTCGAGAAATACTTCTAAAGCTACGCTCTGATAATTAGGTGCTCCTGTTGTGTAATTACACCTTATAACTCATTATATGCTTAAAAGATATACATTCATTCTAGGTTCTGTGGTTCCTTGTTTGACTGTTCAGTGCAGAAATCAGTCGACTGAAGCTCCGGTCACTAAGGTATGTAAGCCCTTCTTCAGTAGCCTTGGGCAGTAGTTGCATCAGATTAGTTCAAGTATTAAAAACGATTTATAGGTTTAGTAGTCGGTAGAGTAGGTACCGCAGTTAAGAACTGGATATTTTCAAAAATAGTAATTGAAATACCTGATAAATAATTTGTGCGAACTGTTGGGCAAATAAGTTGTGAAATTTCACAGTTAATTCTAAGCACCTACTCCGTCAGCTGGAATTCATATTCCAACTAGGTACCATTACTGTGTGTAAACTGCTGTGGGTATGTACCTACCTACCTTTTTCAGTGTGCGTACGAATTTTCTTCTAGGGTTCTGAACATTTTGGGAAGTCTTACATCATTGTACTGAACTAGGTACGACATTGAATAACTAAAATGAAATATTAAAAATTAACTAAAACTTGCCAAGTGGCCAAAACCCATCTATATAAGTCCTGCATAATTCTGTCGATTCGATATTATAAGGACAGCGCCTTCCTTTGTTTTAGCAATATCATAAAGAGCACCGAAATTCATTTTTAAAAGAAGACAGAGCACATGCACTTGTGAATACGACCGAGGAGTGACTGAGGGCTAAAAAGACTAATATTTTCCAGTACCATTGGTTACAGTTCTAACAACAACTAGATTCAGTTTTCCAGTTTCATGGGTTATAGTTCAAAGAACAACTAGGTAACAAAGATAACGATGCTTTTAATTGGGCAGTCGCATTCTATCTGGAGGCCGAGCTGGAGGTGCTGGCGGTCGAATAACGGGTCCCAATAATATAAATACAGTATGTACAGGGTGGTCCACGGGAACCTGACGGTTTTTAAATGAGTAGTACACATTTGTTTTTCAACATAAAAATTTATTTGTTCATATTCTTACAGCCAGTACTATGCCATTTAAGAAATCAAATCGTAAAAATAACATCTGTCATGTGGTGACCGTTTTGCTCGTAACATGTTGCTAGTCTGTTCATAAACTCTTGGTGAACGCGCTCAAATAAGGGTGTTTCAATCGCGTGTACTTGTGCTCGAATCGCTTCCTTCAGCTCGCCTAACGTTCTCGGTTTCTTTTCGTAGACACGAGATTTGAAGAAACCCTCACAGAAAAAAGTCACAGGTTGTCAAATCAGGTGACCTCGGGGGCCAGGGCATGTCCCCAAACCGTGAGATGAAGCGCTCTGGGAACATTGGCGCAATTTGTCCATCGTTAATTTAGCTGTGTGAGGGGTTGCCCTATCTTGCTGGAACCAAATGCTTTCAGCAGGAAGTCGTAGTTTTGCGCAACTCAGGACTCAGGAAGATGTTTATCATCTCAACATAACGGGCTGCAGTCACGGTCACTGTGTTGCCGTTTTCCTAAAAAAAATATGGACCAATCATACATTCGGACGATACTGCACAACAAACCGTCACTTTCGGACTGTGTAAGGGCCGTTCATGAAGTTGCTGAGGGTTTTCACTGGCATAATAACGACAATTTTGCCGATTGACAAAACCTTTCAAGTGGAAATGAGCTTCATCACTCATAAACAGTACATCATCTTCGTTAACTTCAAACATTGAGAGCATAGACAAACAAAAGTCATTGCGTTGTGGAAAGTCGGTTGATTTCAGCTGCTGGACAATTGCCAATTTGTATGGTGGAATCTGAGGTCATGTTTGACAATACGGCGAACTGTGGAACAACTTACTCTTAATGCTTGAGCTTGTTTTCACACTGAGCGGCCTGGACTTGTTAGCAACACCTGCCTCACCCTCTCCACACTTTCAGGGGTCCGTGGCGTGCGAGTAGGTCCTGGTGGCTTCTTTTTCATCACATTTCCAGTTGTTCGAAGGTCGTTGAACCACTTCAGAATGCTTGGAAAAGCATTGCTTCATGGAGCTTGGGAAAGCTCCATGACGGCCAATATTAAATTCACGCCGAAACAGTCTCTGCGTCGCCCTATTCATATTTATGTTTATAAAGGGCTTCACGATGTGCACATAGATGCTTGAACCGTGCAAGCTCGCTGGTGTGGAGAATAAACTTGGCAAATTGTACTCAGGGCATTCACAACCTCTGCTTGGACGAACAATCTCGGCATTTACTCAATACTTATGACTGCAGAGCGTCCACGAAATAAAATCCCCAAAATCGTGTTTAATTTGCTTCAAGTATACTATTATTACTTTTGTACTTGCATTACGAATCTTCAAATACCTAACTGATAGTTACGTATGTATTTTGCTTTGCTAAAAAAGGCCAAGTATGGACCTCTTGCTGACGAAGACAGGATTTTTACCAATCTGTATGGTAGACACGACTGGCGACTCAAAGGAGCATTGAAAAGAGGCGATTGGTACAAGACCAAGGAAATCATCGAGAAAGGACCTGATTTCATCTTGAGTATGTGTGTTTCAAACACTAATAATTAGAGATACACCTTCAATATTACACATAAATTTATTATTATATACGTAATTATTATATACACACATTTGCTATTACCATGCATATTCTACAAACAACCCATTAATGAAGGTATCGCAATTTGCAATATCAGTGGGATAATTTGTTGGTTAGCCTTCAACTTCAGTCACAGTAAATTAGCCCATTCAAAGACCATTTCAAATAGTTACTCTCTCAAATTGCCCGTCATTAGTTCCTTAAGAACGATAAGTTTTGCCTATTTTGTTTCTTTGAAGATTGGGTAGTGATGTACTTATTGATCTATCTGGAAACAGCTTACAAAATTGGCTTTATCATCATTAAATTATATTGATGTATTCTCTTAAGTAACATAATAGGAAAGTAAATAAAGTTCCTGTCATGCAGCATGTTATATGTATGAGCTAATTTTCAAAGCATCACTCTCATTGATCAAACTCATTTGTTACAAATTAAACAGTTCGCAGTAATTTCCAAAAATTTGTAAAACTCTACAACAAACCCTAGCAACACTTAATTTTCCTGGCAACACCGATTCCCCCTGGTTATCCTCTAGTTGCAATGGATATCATAAATCATCTCGAGTACCTAACTAATTCAAATTCCGATCTAATTCGAATAAATAAATAAATATATATATATGTGTGTGTGTGTGTGTTTTATTGAACTTGGAAAGTTTTGTTCTACTAACATCCTTTTTTTTTTATGTTTAATTTTTTGCCGAAAGAACGGATTGTTATATCGATTTTAAGGAGAAATTAAATCTGGAATGGCATATGTATATTATGACAAGCGTTGAAATTCAGTTATTATTTCGTATGAAGAAATTTGTCGATATTATTATTGTTATTTTATTTTTAATTTTTTAACATTTTTGGAGACATTGCAGTTGGTGTTGGGGTTTGTTCCGATTTGATCAGCCTTATGTTTGAACAAAAACTAATCTAAGTGACAATTAAAAAAAAGAATACATATATATATATATTAATATTATATATACCCAAGGGGGTTGTGTACCCAAGTAAATATTTATCTGAAGTAATGGACGGAGAAACTAGCTTGTTTTTAAATCAGTACATTTTCGATTCCAGCCAGCAGTGTCAGGCAAAAGCCAGCAATCTATTTCAATTTTACTTATGACATAAATTGTAAGATAGAGTTAAAGAGTTTATGAGTTGAGTCAAATTAGCTCAAGTGACGGGAAATGGCACATGGTTATGTGAGGACTTCGTGAGAATAGGAGTGCTTGAGTTGACCTAGAAAATATTGTTCATGTACTTATTCACACTTTTTAATGGTGATTTTGTTCTATCGAACTTCGTAATTATAAGAAACTGTGACCCCAAACCGGAAATATGATAGCATCTTTAATCATGTTTTGCTCTTTTGCCATTTAGTGAATTTTCGTAAATAAAATGAAGCTCCAATGAGCTGCAACGGCTCCAAAAATTTTAAACATAAATTTAGAAAATTATACAGGGCGAGGTGTTTGACATAAAATTGGTATTTGACGATTTCTTTACACTCAAGTGCTCAAATTTAAATATGCTGCATTTGCTGCGTTACTGGAACTTAGTGTTTTTTTTTAAATTTTCATTTATTAACTTTTTTTCGATTTTACTAACCTGCGTATATTTTGTAAAGATACCTAATGTTGTAGTAATCTCATGTGATAATTCTCAAAAATACTTACATCCGTACATACCTGTTTTCAATTTGATTAATTTTTCGTTTTTGCTGTTACTTTATAAGTTCTGTTCATTACTAATTTTCCCATTTTTAGATGAGGTCAAAACATCCGGATTGAGAGGAAGGGGTGGCGCAGGCTTCCCGTCAGGCATGAAATGGAGTTTCATGAACAAGCCATCCGATGGAAGGTATTTCCCACTTATTGCATATGGATTAAGTTTGGTGATTTTGAAAGACATAACAATATGATCAACTTACTTGCTAGGCCTAAGTACCTTGTGGTCAATGCTGATGAGGGTGAGCCTGGAACATGCAAAGATAGAGAAATCATGCGCCATGACCCTCATAAGCTGGTCGAGGGATGTCTGGTTGCTGGCCGTGCTATGGGTGCTCGTGCTGCGTACATTTACATTCGTGGAGAGTTCTACAATGAAGCGTCCAACATGCAGGTGGCCATTGCTGAAGTGAGTTACCAATTTCTCCTTCTTCGAATACTTTTATGGGGTATTTATTTGCTGATTCTCCTGTAAAGGTGGGGTTCCGCATGGAGCGTCTGGAATCCAGCGTTCGCTCCCCGGCTTCCACGAGCCAGCTTCCGCGCGCAGCTTCCAGACGCTGAAAGCAGCGTCTCTCCACTCATTTTTGGATGGGGAACTTTCATGTATTGGAATTTCACACTTTTGACCTTAGATTCGGATTCATCGCATTCAGAAACCCCCTAGAAGCAATTTCCAGCAAAAAAGACCGTTTAGTGTGGCCAATAAACGGGTGGGAAGAGTGACGTAAAAGTGCAAAGGAAGCGAGGGTTTTACTGATTTCAAGCACATTTGAATGAAATGCAACAATAATTGTGCAATATTTCTGTTTTTGAGTTTATATTTGATGACGTTTTTCTAAGTCATATTCTGCAAAACTATATGAATTAAACGATTTAAAGTAGCTTTCTGCTGTTTTTAGTGATTTTTGAACGCATTTTTTGGCGTTTGAGCAATTTATTGCGGGCAAAAATTGTTGTTCAATGAACTCATCATTCCTTCTGGAATGCTTGATTTTTTGGCGGAGGTATTGATTTTTTAAAATCACAATTCTAACGAGAGATATTCCATCGAATGACTCCTCCTGACTTTATAAATGCATACCCACAAATACCTAAGCAAGAAAATGCACAATGAAACAATTTGAAAATTCTATTTTTTGATCCTTTGAAAATACTTCATTTTCTACGAAAATTCACTATTTAGGTAGTTATGAAATGAACCTTATACGAATTTCTGGGTGGAGGGAGGAGAATTTTAATCCTCATTAAAGAAAACCCACCTTGAAAGCGACGAAGAAAGATTCAGAATGTTTTTTAGACTGAATTTTAAACAGTTCAAGTTTGTAGCGTCACGTAAAAAGGTCACTTAATGAAGAAAAATACTAGCTAGGTGCCAGTTGGTATCTATTATTCTCTTTTGTCAAACTTAAAAATCATTTAGGTACTGAAAGTGCAGTTTTTTTTTTAGCGAATTTTTGTAGAAAATGAAGCTATTGCAATCGGTACGAAAGCTTTAAAATCAAAATTTCCTCAATTGAAATCCGTTTTGAACCATTGTGAAACGAATCCTAATATATATGTATTTAAATATATGTATTTTTCATTCTATGATAGTATTCTATGATAGGACTGAGATAGAAATTTCGTTCTCTCGCCAAAAAATCGAACTTTCCAAATGAAAGGATGAGTTCGTTGGCCAGCGCTTTGGTAAAATTACAAAATAATTGTGCTTGAAAAATCACTAAAAGTGGCTAAAAACTACTAAAAATCAATAAATTTGTATTTTTTAGGAGAATTTTATTCAAAAGAAGTTTATCAACAATGATATAGAACATTATAAAATTCACCCACCAAGTTATGCTGAAAAACGTACTTCAATTTCGTTAATATTTGATAAAAAATCGTTAAAAACTGCAAAACAGCCAACAATTCAAGATCCTATATATTAAAAAAAATTTACGAAATATGGCAGTTAGTATGGCCGTTCTATCCGGCCGAATTCCTTCATTTTTTAATGCACAGATTTGTATTTATGCTGTAACAGAGTTACCTCCTGAGAGGTCCATCAAGCTCCCGTCAGAGCTCCAGAGATGGCGTTGTCGGCATCCCGTTGAGGAATCAATGGGAAAGACGCGCTGTTCTCGCTCATTCTAGACAGCTGGTTTGGCGTCGGATGATTTTCTGGTGACAGGAATATCAACCTTCCCCGAACATGGCTTATTAAAAGCTCATTAGTAGGGGTGGTATCTCTCTGATGGGATGCCTCTGTTACCTCCTCTACCTTTTTATGAGGATTTAGGCCCCCATTGCACCTCTGGGGGGGGGGGGGGGCACCTAAATTCCTTATATGGTAGCAGAGCGTGGTTTGGATTATGCACGGCTGACGCCTAGTAGTCCAATCCACTATTTTTGGGGCGTTAATGTTTCAGAAGAAACATGGCCCGGGGTTCCAGAAGGAATTCCCATTATCACCCTTTGGTATATAAATAATTTCATTGGTCTTTGAATTATAATTTCTCTCTTATTCCCTTTTTATATTTTATATACCATATTTTCTTTCAATGATATTTTCTTTCAATGATATTTTCTTTCAATGATATTTTCTTTCAATGATATTTTCTTTCAATTTTATGCCACCTGAGTGCACAATTTAAGTCCCCTAAGTTGGGCAAATTCATTTTATACTATTTTCTTTCAATTTTTTTTGCCACCTGAGTATTGCTATATGTCAATTACCAGGTTAGTGCGCCATTCAAGTCCCCATAGTTGGGCAATTTAATTTCTAAGTCCCCAATGTTGGGCAAATTAATTTCTATATATATTTTGATTTCCTAAGGTATAAGTCTCCATAGTTGAGCATCCGTTTTGTCCCGATTGTTCAATGAAGATACTTCTTATGAAGCTTCATTGACAATCCAGTTTTAATTTCTATTCCCCCATCCAAAACGCCAATGCAGCTATTTATGATTGAATGAGCATTAGTTCTCAGCTATTCACTATTCCACCCAACTACCATACTTGATCTTCAATCAAGTATGTCTTTAAGGGGAGGAGTGTAACAGAGTTACCTCCTGAGAGGTCCATCAAGCTCCCGTCAGAGCTCCAGAGATGGCGTTGTCGGCATCCCGTTGAGGAATCAATGGGAAAGACGCGCTGTTCTCGCTCATTCTAGACAGCTGGTTTGGCGTCGGATGATTTTCTGGTGACAGGAATATCAACCTTCCCCGAACATGGCTTATTAAAAGCTCATTAGTAGGGGTGGTATCTCTCTGACGGGATGCCTCTGTTACCTCCTCTACCTTTTTATGAGGATTTAGGCCCCCATTGCACCTCTGGGGGGGGGGGCACCTAAATTCCTTATAATGCATAGATTTGTCATCAAGCATTGTCTGAGGGTGCCTATCTAGAAATCGGTAGGCACTAGGCACCCTCTGGAGGCGGCCATGGTGAGTTGGATCCGGGCTCGGATAACTGGCATTTTATTATATTTTATTTTATTGGCATTTTTATGAACAGTTCTTTTTTATGGATACAATTTCTACAATGTATAGGCAGATGTATTATTGTACGAATTATTGACAATTTTTCTACACCCTGTGTTATGGCAAATATTATCTTGATCTGATTTGGGATGGAATGTTAACAATATATTTGTATTTGGATAGATATTCTAAATTTTCAAGAACTGGTAACAGTCATGTAGGTACCGAGTGATTTGTCTTGAGTACTTCAATCGGTAGTTGAAGCTCAGAAGCTATACCTAATTATATCTACTTAATGACATTCTGATCTTATTTTTGGGTTATACCTTTGTCATAGGCTTACCAGGCTGGTTTAATTGGCAAAAACGCTTGTGGTTCGGGCTACGATTTCGACGTGATAATGCACAGAGGAGCCGGAGCGTACATTTGTGGTGAAGAAACTGCACTCATTGAGTCCTTGGAAGGAAAACAAGGGAAGCCTAGACTCAAGCCACCATTCCCTGCTGATATCGGAGTATTTGGATGCCCAACGACTGTTGCTAATGTCGAAACCGTTTCTGTTGCACCAGTAAGTGTTCGATGTTTGCAGATTACCTAGAATTCATCTATGGGGAATGCTATACCTCTAATGGGGTCGTAACTATAATATATTGAAATAACTTCAGCAGTCTGTGGGCTCAAAACATACAGAAAGCGGTTCTAATTATCTTTCAATGCAGTTTGATAATATTTACTTTTGTCCACAGACGATTTGCCGTAGAGGTGGAAAATGGTTCGTTGGGTTGGGCCGTCCCCGTAATTCTGGAACCAAGTTGTTCAACATCTCTGGTCACGTCAACACCCCTTGCACAGTTGAAGAAGAGATGTCCATCCCATTAAAAGAGCTAATTGAACGCCACGCTGGTGGCGTTAGAGGTGGTTGGGACAACCTTTTAGCAGTCATTCCAGGAGGATCATCCACTCCACTTATTCCTCAAAGGTTGGTGATATGACGGTTCTAGACTGAAATTGCTTGTACAGATGTTGAAAAGTTGGACTTTTACTTCAAAGTTTCGGGGTTTTGTATCGATATGGTTCTCACGGCTAAATCTGTGGTATATGTCAAACAAAATTGATTTACGAAGCCAAACCTAGGATTGTTATTGTGTATTCCGTTACAAAATTCTGGTCGTTTTACCACTGGAATCAAGTTTTTCTCTATGGTGAATACCTAGATTTCTGTGCTTAAGAATTTTGATAGATAAATGGTACTGAAATAAATGCATGTTATTAATAATAATATATTAGTATTAATAAAAAATATATCTGATTGAAAAAAGCTCACTTAATCTGCTTTGATCCTTCCACACTGTGATTCATTTTTTTATCCTATTGCGGAGGCGCATACATTTTTTCCAGAAGCGACGCACCGATTATTTAAACATATGTATACGGTTTTTGTGTGTAATCAGTAGCTATGATGTGGGCTCTTAATAATTTCTACGTCTATAAAATATATCTTTATTGGTCAAACAGCGTATATATCATGCTTTTTGCTAAATAAAATCACAAAGAAATTTCAAGTTTAGTCTCAAATTTATTCAGTAAACATTTCATGTGATTTTCAGTCTTGAACTAGATATTTGTACTAAATTTTTTTGTACTAATTGTAAATAAGACAATTAAATTGTAAATATACAACTTTATTTTCCAAAATCTACTAACAATAAATTCTCAGCTACCTATATTTGTATTTGAAATCACTTTTTTTTTCTTTTAGAACTCGGTAACGTAATAACATACACAGAGATCAGTAAAATGAGTCGATAATAAAACTAGTAGGTAATTTACGTCAATTCAGTTTTCACCTTACAATAAATTGGTAGAAATTTCTTTGCACCCAATGTGCTGATATTTCAAAATAATGTAAGTGAAATTATATAATCTATATTGTACGAAAATTCGCTCATTCGATCGTACTGCATGACTGGAACTTTGTTATTCACTAATACATGACCAAATCCCAACCTTAGTTACTCAACAAAGTGTCAGCACCGATTCTCAGAGGGGAAGAAAACCGAGCGTAAGGTGACGCACTGTCTCTGAATCAGTCCCAAATGACAGGTGCTAGGCGGGAACATTCCCGCCTCCCCACTTCCTAAGCGAAAAATTGACAAAGTCACAATTACCGTATGTTCCTTACGGTAGGACAGGAGAGTACTGTAAGGATGTGATTTCCCGCCTACCCCTAGTTGGCTCTGATGGGGGGTAAGTGGTAGGAGCCCTACTGAGAAACATGCGTTGCAGCAATAGGTTAAAAACACAACATTAGATCAAGATTCAATTCAGAATGTAGGAAATCCAGGTCTGCCTTGCATCTAATGATATAGTATGATCTTTGATCCCTTGCATTCATGAAAAAACTTTCTTTTTCCAGTGTCTGTAACGAGGCCATCATGGATTTCGACGGGTTGGTTGCGGTACAGACAAGTTTAGGAACGGCAGCTCTGATTGTAATGGACAAGTCAACGGACATCGTAAAGGCCATCACTCGCCTCATCATGTTTTACAAACACGAGTCCTGCGGTCAGTGCACTCCCTGCAGGGAGGGAATCAACTGGATGAATAAGATCTTGACCAGGTAAGGACGATTCTCTAGGGTAGGTAATTATAAAGGCAACGTAATTGTCTGTTCGATATGAAGCTGTGTTGTGATTTTGGAAACGACAGGGGTAGGATTTGATTTTTAAGTTGTGGGTTTGTTGAGGGTTTGTGCACCCACACCACTCCACTGATAGTAACTAACTAACAATTTCACCCTTTTCATGGAATTTCTACTCTCCTGAGTTATTCTTGGAAACACTATAATTTAAATTCGGAAACAATTTGTGACATATTAGAACTCCTGAGGTTTTTAGTGGTTTGACGTTCCTTGCTCCAAACTAGGTTTAACAATTATGGGTCTACATTTAGCTGACCAGCTGTTGAATCATGGATTTTCCTCGTGATAAGTTTATAAGTAGTTGAAAGCAGGAGTTCTCTTTTTCCTCAAATCTGTTATTTGTCAATACTTTTATTTTATTTCAAGGTTTTACTTTCCTCGACCAAAGTCCATATCAGACAATCCCATGGCGTCTCCCATGGCTTTTTCAAATAATTACTTTTATTAAACACATTTACTGAGAGGAATTACTTTTTGTCCAAAATATGGCTTAAGGCTGAATCAATTTATTGACAAGCAGACATTTTGGAGAGAAAAAAAATTATATATATATATAAAATAAAAAAAAAAAAAAAAAAAAAAAAAAAAAAAAAAATGGGTGACTTGAATTTTACCACGGATTGATATTTTGGGATTTGAAACTAAATACATGTATGAGTTGTATGTATGAGGTATGTATGTTTTATGTATGAGGTATCTTAAGGGAATTTAAGATTTAACAGACAATTTTATTTTTGGGTTTCTTTCCTATCTATTGATTGTCATTCAATCAATCAATTATTTTATGATTATGAAGTGTAGGATTGTTCTTCTTACTAGCATAGCACCTTGGTGTGCTTTATGGTATAACCCCTCTTGTTTAGGAGCTATGATCCATTTTCTTCTCAATGAGTTGGAAGTTTTAAGATTCCTCACCAATCTTAACAAGCAGCTAAAATTAATCTTAATCGAGAAAACTCCTTTTTTTTAACCTCGATAATGTGAAGATATCAAAAAATATATGCATGATATCCTTCAATAGTAAACTGGATTGTTTAGGTTTTCGCATTCCTTGCGAAATTTCGTAATTGTCATTTCTCACCCACCTAAGCTGTTTGTTATTAATCTAAGGAATTACTACCTTCTAGTATGGTGTGACCATTCCACAATGGAAACAGATTGAAACGAGAATTCTCAAGATGAATAATTTAATTTTAAATAGGTATTAGTATTAGGATAGATTTTTTTTCGTAGGCAGGTGAGGAAATCTTTAAGATCCTAAGGTGGTAATCGGATCTCGTAAGATACCCGCTAGGGACCGCACTCCGGGTTATGTGGGATTCAAACCTCACCTTCCTTTTCCCACGTTATAATTCAGCCTGGAACTGTTCAATACATTACTTCAGGCCGAGTCGTTGAGAAATTTCTTCAGTCTTCTCTGTCCATGTCCCTTCTCCTCTGTCTCTCCCGTTCCCAGATGATCTTTTTCTGGAGGATGTATTCAACGTAGGCAGCTACAAAAGTCCAATTTTTCTCTCGTTCAATCATTTTGGCTACTACCAAGTCCGGAGTATTGGGATAGATAAATAATTAGTATTTTATTCAATTATTGATTAATTTTCAGTAGTGCATTCCTTCTATATGATGGGTTGGAATGTGTGGAAGTGTGTGAAAACGTGGAGAGAAAAATCAAGTTGCATAATTTGGTAGAGGTACTTACGTGTATAATGAGTGAGAGGAATACAAATGACGTCAGATGATTCGAGATTGGCGGCGTAACATTCATATAATTCAAAAATTCAAAATCCTTTATTAGCATGTTTTTTTAAACATAAATAGGGTATGAGATCCCTCATAATATCTGTACATAGAAATTATAATAACTGTACACTGGGGGTGTCTAACGACACTACACGTGTGGCATACGTGTGTCCCCAGGCCCAGGGGCAACAGTGGCAATCTTGTTTATGTTTTTTGAATTGCTGAATCGAATGAAATCAAAATCTGCGCGACTTGACCATCAGGAAAAGTAAAAAATACGAATTAATTGTATTAGTAGGTACTTTAATTTTTCACAATAAAGACAACCTAACTTTACTGCACATTTAAAAGTAAATTAGATGCTTCAAATTGTTAACTTTTTTTCCTTTTCATATTTATAAATTGGCCTTAGGTGCGTAATATATGGGTCACTAGTAACCAAGATGAGGTGAAAAATGTCTTTATTAGTTGAGACTCGGGAGGTTTTCCTGGAATGATGTTCCCTGCAGTATATGCCATATCACCCCCTATCATTGGGGTTTTCTCATTTTCCTCAATATTTGAGGATGCTGTATCTATTAAATCTTGAGGATATGACTCTTGGTACTCACGTATTTTATATTGTTTGGCCTTCGGTCCACACTCACCAAAGCATTTGATAGGTCTACCACCTTGGTCAATTTCCATAGGAGTGTTCTGCTGAGCTTCGGAAAAATTACCGTGAAACTCCCTTGTCAACCAATCATCATTCTTTTTAAAAAAGTATGCCTAACTATGGCACACGTCCCTTACCTTTTTAACAAAATTAGGCTGGAATCTTCTTTGCTCTTCTTCCTTCAGTTGAGCCAATTGCTCTACCTCCAGTTCCGGAAACCGGGTTTGCAACCACTGATCCCGTTCACCATCTGGCATGAAACACATCTCACACAACACACGATAGGGGATTACTAAGTTTTTTTTTTTTTTTTTTTTTTTCTTTTTCTAATACCGAATGGCTTTTAACAGTGAACTGACATTGAAATGAACGCGCGAACGACGAGGATGGTGAAAGCATGTTTGAACAAACTCTGTGTTTACTTTTCTTTCCCATTTAGCCTATACGTTCAATCTTATTAATACCAGATCCGGCCGTATCCGGCAATGAAATGTTCACCATTGTTTCTCTACTCCCTGCACTTCCACGTAAAATCATCGCGAACATAAAGTTCCATAAAGATTTTTTTTTACAAACCAAAGAAAGTAGGAAAATCTTACTTTTTGCGGCAACGAATTGAACATTCCATTTCTCCCTTAATTATTGATACAACTTTTACATGATCATTCCTTACACTCGCATACACACATAACAAGCTACTGATAGAGGGGGTTTTTTTATTGCTGTTAATTTCTTTCAGTAGAAACATGTCATTATTAAGGTGGAAAATATGCTAATTTGCATTAATATCGAAATGACTACTTTAATGGATTGCACACATTTGAATTGTACACTAGTCGAGAAATTCACCCCTTACCACTGTTCAACAAGTATCTGAGTATCCAAAAACAAAGACAAAATTAAGTTTGGGTCCCTCCCATTTTTGAGGTTTTTTCCGCTTTTGGACCACTGTGCGGGGTGGGGTTAAGCTGTAGGTGTAGAGTCCTCTTCTCTGTGCCGGGCCAGCGACCATTCTTGGAATTTAAGGGCTGTGCCCATACTGGTACTGCGGGCGGGTGGGGCCCCAAGGCTTTCAGCTCTTCCAGCGTGCCTCGCTGGGCTGGCGAGCTGGTCCAGCCTGCCACCTATTTGAGGATGGTTTCGGGGGGTAGTAGGTTTCACGCCCTTGTAGTTCTCCCCTGTCCCTATCCAGGGGGGCGGCGGCTAGATAGTAGGCCTTGCTGGGGTGTGTGTCCCCTTCAAGGTGGAGTTCCACTGGCCTCAACCAGGGGAAACACGCTAAAAGGCCCTATAGTATATGCGATTTCCAACGACGAACTGTACATAGAAAAACGAATACAATGATTTATAAAATCTGGAAATAAATCAAAATTTGGACATGCCAAGTCGCAACCAGAAAAACAAAATGGCTTTCTCAATAATGTTTTGTTAGAATTGGTCGGGATGTGGCCCAGGGAAAATAAATGAAATTATTTAATTTATTCTTTTATTAAATGACGTTTCGTCCCCTTACTCTGGACATCTTCAGAATGGCGTGTCCAGGAAAAAAAAAAAAAAAAAAAAATACAAACATGGGAACCAGGTTGACTAATGGATGTGAATGAATTTTATGCTTCAATTTTTAATTTTCCTTTTCATTTCTTCCTTTCTATTATTCAGTTTTCTGGTGACATTTATAATAACCATCCATTCTTTTTGCTTTCTTCTTGATATTTTCAAGGACATGTGTCCTTGACATTGAAGTTGACTTGGTGAACCACTGTTGTTGTTTAATTTGAAAAATCCGTTGCACTCAGGTGTTTGTATTTGTTTCTTCTTACTGAAGAATAGAAAGGATGAAATGAAAAGTAAAATTAAAAATTGAAGCATACAATTCATTTACATCCATTAGTCAACCCGGTTCGATGTTTGTATTTTTTCCTGGACACACCATTTTGAAGATGTCCTAAGTAAGGGGACGAAACGTCATTTAATAAAAGAATAAATGAAATAATTTCATTTATTTTCCCTGGGCCGCATCCCGACCGATTCTAACAAACCAATGCTTACGGCCGACCAAACTGCCAACATAACATTTCTCAATAATATTCGATAAAAATTAATAATTTAAGATACCTATTATTCTGTTTAATGACGTTGACTTTCTTTATACTAATTCACAGATTTGTCTCTGGAAATGCTCAACCGGCTGAAATTGACATGCTGTGGGAACTGAGCAAGCAGATTGAAGGTCACACTATTTGCGCTTTAGGAGACGGTGCTGCATGGCCAGTGCAGGTAAGTGAATTGTTGATTTCCTTTGTGAACTTATTATTATTGTTCATTATGAAATAGTTTGATTTCGCCTGGTGTGTGATGGCGGTAAGATTCGGCACCAGAACTTCCCTCTCTTCTTGCACGGGAGGCGTGCAGGACGTGGGTCTTCCTGTTGCAGAGCTCGTCGGATGGGTTTCCCATCGGACCATCCTGTGGTCTGGGGTCCCCCACCCTATCAACCTGCTAGGTTTAGGTTCGAGCGTGTGTGGAGCTACCGGAAGACTTTGAATAAGGAGCCATTGAAGAATGGAGAATGCAGAAGGTAAACACAGAATACCTTATACTGGCGGGAAACCTTCGGTTTGAGCTGGGAATGACGGATCGTCTATGGAGAACGCACTCTGAGGCAGGAGAGCGAAGAGGGGAACTTGGTTGCACTCCCCATCTCCTGCAGCAGGATCGTGAATGGGCCGCTTAATTGATACGGCGCCGATGATGAGGTGCGTGCGCTGTGCTGACTGTGATGATGTCGATGCATTTAAATGTGCGATCCCGAAAGTCCGCCCAAACCTTTGAAACAAGGCCTTTATTGAAAATTCTTGTTCACTGCGAAAATTTAAAATCTGCAATTTATTACAGATAGGTAGATACACACTACCGCTTGCGAGGTTACAAATTGGAAACATTGTTTTCACTTTCGGAAGATGAACTTTTTTTTTAAAATCCAAAATCAAAATTTCCATTCCTATTTTACGTTTTAGACCAATCTGAACTTTTGTTTCGTGTCTGTGTGTGTATGTTTTTCCGTGTGTCCGCAAATTCTTGTAACACGCTTCACTTTCACAATTTTCATCCAATTTTGATGAAACTTTCAGGGAATGTGCGGGTTAAACTGTAGAAGGTCCCCTGTCACTATCATTGCTCACAAATTATCATTTCACTCTACACATGAGCACACATAAAATCAGTCAAGCATAATTTTCTCACGTTCTAATCGTCCGATCTCACTCAAATATGGAGGATAGTAGGAGAAAGACGGTTCAATCTCTCCATATCAATTTCAATACGATCGTATCATCATTAGCTGTTGCGCAGGTGAAAATGTGATATCCTTGTAACAATCATTACCGCTACAGTTTTCATTCGATTTTGATGAAATTTGCTAGGAATGTGCGGATTTGGATCTGGAGTGTCTCCTATAAATTTCATCATTAAACAAATTAGTAGTTTATACTGCGCATGCGCAAACATTGAATCTGTCAAGTTCTCATTGCTTATCCGTCTGATCTTGTTCAAAGTCGGAGGGTACCTTGTTGGGAAATGACGATTTGTTCAGGCCATATCATGAGTTTCATCACGATCTTGTCATTTGCAGCTGCTGCGTATGCGCGAACCTGAACTCTTAGTAACAAGCATGACTTATACATTTTCATCCGATTCCGATGCCGGTCACACCCAACTTTGTAAAAATTTTCTGTGTATTAACCTTCTGTAGTAATGATATTCTTTGATCCTTTTCAAAAAATCAATACTTCAAACAAATTGATAAATTTAAGCGCAATTTGTAATCTACACTTTTATTTGCAATTTTTTTTTTGGGTTTCCTAGAAAATAAAGCTATAGCATTGGCTTTAACATTTAAAATAATCCAAATTTCCAAAGAATTATATAATTTAAATAAGTTTTTAGAACATTTTTATGCTATTCAGGATAGGTACGTAGGTATAAATCTGTGTTTGTGTGTAGAACGTAAGCCCCCCCCCCCCCCATGAAGATACATCTAATCAATTTCAATTAATCTAGAAAATGAAGCGAAAACGGGGTGTACAACTTTAGTGCCCCCCCCCCCCTCCCACTTTCAAAACGAGATTTAACCTCACACCATCTTTTCTAATTTCAGAAATACGATTGATAATCGTTAGACTTCCCTCTTCTTCATAGTTAACATTTGAAACATCCTAAAAACGATTTATATTAATTAATTGTAGTTTAAAAAAATTGGTGGCAGCATTAAAGTGTCTAATTAACGACAAGTAGGAGTTGCTCCCTACCCTCTTCTTCGAAAGGTGATTGACGCTCTCGGAGGCATTTTCCTTGTAAAGCCGAAAGGCCGATCGCTAGAGATTGCTCTAACTTGAAGAATTGAAAAAAAATCTGGGAAATCGGTGCATATTTTGAGGAGTTATGATGTCGGGAAAGTAACGTTGACGTATGGGAGTAGAAAACATGGACGACCGAGCAGCCCCCTCAGTTAGTCGGGTAATGAAAGCAGGATTTATCTCCGTTCTATCTCAGGAGAGTTTGAGAGATTCCTTCCCCACAACTATTCAAACAACAGATTTTGATCTATTTGTTCAACCAATCCATATTTTAGATAGTTTTTAATTTTGAGAGCATCTTGACCACCCAACTATACACATCATTAAAATATGTTTATAGATTTCTGGTATCTGGTCTACCATTAACATCAGTTAACCCTTTTGCGACGGCAGCCTTTTAATACGTCATCACAGATGTCCTCTGTAACGCCTAATGACGTATTAATATGTTGGCCATAAAGCGCTCCAAAATGCTTGCCGACGACGTATTTTGGCGAATTCGTATTTCCCTCCATTTTATAGACTCTCATGCCATGATGTGGTTGGTGTCTCTGATAACTAATATTTACTTCCAATATCCAAAAGAATGCGTTAAAATCAAAGAAGTATTTGTTGGCAGTTGTTATTCTCATCAAAATAGCGGCAAAAACGATGAAATAGGTCACTGTTTTGTTTTGCCCACTTATACTTTTGTTTGTTTCTGTCATATTTTTACTTAGATGTACCTTTCAGTGTGTGATACGTCCTAGTAATCCATATTTTACTACAAAAATTGTAATATTTGAGTTGCGAGCTTGCTTCAAATACACATAGAAAAACCTCCGGACTCCCCTGAGATCAAACAGGGTCGAGTCTTACAGTCATTACCCAACTAATTGTTTGACGGGGATGACTCCAATAACTCCCATAATGATTACTTATTACAGTATTATTGCAACTAAGCCTTTCAACTTTCGATCAAAGTGTGTACTTGTGCAAAAAACGGGCAAAAACTGTAGTGCCCCCTCCATTTTTTAACCCCCCTTTTTAAACTCTAATTAATTAATGTAAATCGTTTTTAGGATGTTCAAATATCAATGACGAAGAAAAGGAGAGTCTTCGATTCCAAATCGTATTTTTAAAATTAGAAAACGATGGTTTGAAGTGGAGAAATTTCGTTTTGAAAATGGGGGGCAGCTCTAAAATACACCCGAAAAATGGTCAAAACTTTAATTTCAATTGAACGGTTTTGAGTGATTGAAGTGACGAATTCTTATTAAACTTATAAACTCGTAAACGAGTTCCACTATCTGCTTTACAAGCAGATACCATGTTACATGGATATGTCTTTGATTGGGGATTTCATAACGGTTGTCCTCGAGAGTTGTAAAAAAATCCTTCAACTTTGGACTGTAGGCGACGAAATGTAGGATAAAGAATTTATTCTATTATTCTTGGAGACACAATAAGCATACTATACATACTATTAAAGTTATTTCTCCAATACAGGTGCCATCATTTTTATGTTCATGATAGCCTAATTTTTCATTAATAAATGAAATTACATCATTTATTGTTTCATTTGATAACGTTTCGTTCTCTTACTGAGGACATCTTCAGATCTTGCTTTCTTGACATTGAGTTGACTTGGAGAGCCACTGTTTTATTTGAAAAATCCGTTATTATATTCGGATGTTTATAAATTTTTTCCTGGACACCCAAGATCTGAAGATGTCCTCAGTAAGAGGACGAAACGTTATCAAATAAAACAATATATGAAATAATTTCATTTATTTTCCCTGGGCCGCATCCCGACTAATTCCAACAAAACAACGGTTTACTCATAGAAATGTTGAAAATAACTGTGGAGAGAAGCCACTACAATGAGTTGTTGTTTACAGTCGACTGCTGTCAAGAGGATGTTTCCTATGGAGTGGAGTAAATGATGCTTTACGTTAAGAATATTGCAACCGGCTTATTAAAATTGTTTATAGTCCAATCAACTTAGTTTAGGAATGTAGCCAGGTACGTAAGGAGGGGGAAATCGGTAGCTTGAGATGTGATCATTTATCACATAAATCAAGCGCTTTCCAACGAGTGGCGAACGATTTCTGTGCGATGAAAACTACGGAAGTTCCATTCCCCTAGCAACGGATTCGTTGTACGTGAACATCATTAGAAATTGTGACATATTTTTTGCGTCACGAAAATTTTTGGTTGACCCCCCAGAGCAAAGACATATCCATGTCAAAATGGAATATTGGCAAAAATGTTGTGAAGATCTTTTGATTTGGGTTATTGTGAGCGATTTCAGTGATTTCCGATGTACTACGTTATAATAAATTTGTATTCGTTGTTGTGTTGTTGTGTTATTATGGTAGCTCTAGGTGTAGTTTGTTCACAAGATTTTGTTGGCAGCGGATAGGAAGGAAGGGCGAAATGCTCTTGGGTGAGCCCGGGATCGGTTAATTCTATCATTTGGCACCCTTCACTTAGATCGTCCTTAGAAAGCTTATACCATAATAATCTAATTGGAGGTGAACCTAAATGTTTGAGATGAGAACGACAAAATGTAGAAATCCTATTGGAACCCAGCCGTTTAATGAATTCAAATATATCACTCTCCTAACTATCTCGAGACGGGATGGAGATCAGCGTGCGGTAATGGGAGTGATGGTGATTCATGGCGTGAGAGGTTAGCGCTGTGTTGAGGGGCAAAACAGTGCAACGCTCTGACCTCCTTTCCGATTGACCTTCTCCCACTTATGTTGCAATGTCAATATTAACAAATCTCAAATAGCCCCAAACTCCGTTCCCCTCCTCCTCGGTCCTTCGTCTCTGCAATATGGTCTTCATCTGGCTTTTGAGAATCATGAAAAATATATTTTACGAAGACTTACAGTCATTCCTACGAACTAATCATTTTAGGACAAATGAATCAAAAGTAAATATAGGCAAAAATGTAGGCTGAAAAGTAAATAATACACTTATTTGAACCTTTGTAAAGCAATAATTAATTCATTTTTGGGAAACAAGAATTCACTACAGCTACGATACAACTATGAATGTTTTTGTTTATTAATTTCAATAATAAACCCTTAAGCGAAAGAAAATTATATATATATATATATATATATATATATATATATATATATATATATATATATATATATACTCGGCACTTCGCGCGTCGCCGGGGGCTTCGCCCCCCTGTACCCCCCGGATCTTTCCTCTTTTGTACTGCGTAGAAAACAAGGATAATTTGCTATGGAATTCTTAGCCTGAAAACGCTCAAAAAATAAAGTCGTTTTTTTCTCTTTTGTACATTTTTATTCGTTCATTTTACATAAAAAAATGGATATAAAAAAATGTTCAAGCCTGGCTGGGATTCGAACCCACGATGCGAAAAAAATGGATATAAAAAAATTTGGATATAAAAAAATGTTCAAGCCTGGCTGGGATTCGAACCCACGAACTCGCGCTTCGCGTCACGGACGTTACAAAAAAAATTGTTGGGGGTCGGCCTAAGAATTGCATAGCAATTAATATATGAATAGATAAAAAAAAATAAAATAAATACATTTAAACCCCTCTCAAAATTTTTTGGTTTGCGTTTCAAGATATGTAGTTTTGAAAATACGAAAGAAAAAATACACCTTCTAAAGGAGAAGATTTTTATGCATGCACAGCAGCTACTAATGATGCGATTGTGATGAAATTTGAATGAAATTATTAACTTGGCTTTTTCTAACTACCCTCCAAATTTGAGCCAGATCGGACGTCTAAAACGTGAGAATATGAGGCTTGATGGCATTTACGTTTGCGCGGGCGCAGAACGAAGTTTTAATTTGTGAGTAATGAAACTTAGAGGGGACCATCTACAGCCTAATTTGCAGATTCCCTTGAATAACCATCAAAATCTGATGAAAAGGGTAGCGTGTTGTAAGGATTTGCGACAGGTTCTCGACAGATAGACACGAAACCAAAGTTGTTCAGAATGGTCTGAAATGTTAAATGCAAGTGGGAATTTTGATTTTGGTGACGACGCTCTTACATCCCTCTGAAGTGAAAACAATACTTCCGTTACCTATAAGTAGACTCTGAAGAAAAATTGTCAACACTATTTACTCAATTATACGGGCAAGCAAGCCCAATGAATAACATTAAATATGTACATAAGAAAAAGTAATTGCTCAAAAAAATAATAAGAAGTAACGTAGAAAGTAGAAAGAAATCAAACGAGCCTCAACACTTACACACGTTGAATACCTACGTACAACTTATGAAAGGCACTAGTAGCTTACTAGATGTGGTTCTTGACAATGTGGTGCGAAGTGCTGCAGGTGGCCGAGTAAATATATCGATGGCTTGGCATTCATTCGTGGCTTGATTCATAAGACGTGGCAGTCTGCATAATGACCGATGGTACATATTATAATTAATGGGAGATAATGGGACAGAAAGAGGCTTGCAGAACGGGAACCCTGAGTGGGGCACCAGAAAGTCAACCTCAGCTGGGAGTCTGGGTGAATCTAACCAGCCCAAAACTCACTTATGATAGAACATTATATCGGACAACTGGCGTCCATCCGTAGGATTAAGGGTTGTGCAGCATTAATTTTAGTGTACTTTAAAGAGTTCTGTGGAACGTAGAGCTTGAATGCAATATATCGCAAAAAAGACGTACCTAATGTGAATCGCAAAGATACTTTGACCTGCAGGAGTAGGCTGAACTTCTGCTGATTGGGTTCGATCTTATTCGGTTACCTAAGAAAAAACTGTCTGTACACGTGTGATTTCCTTTACAGAGTTGACACCACCGATTGTGACAAAAAAATGTAGGTATTTAGACATAATGTGAAATGGATCAGAATGCTACAAGCAGCACCGTTTTAGCTCAATCCGTTGCGAAGATATGATTTTTTAAAAGTTTTTTTTGGAGAAATCCACGTATTTCGACATAAACCCACATTTCTCCCTTTTGAATACTTTTCTCAATTTTTTACCACATTTTCAGAATCGGCGTTTAATTACCTTTAAAAACAAATGATTTTCATATTTATTTAACACCGTTCAGACTATTTTATTTAGAAACAAACGTCAATTCGGTTGTAAATTGAGAAATTTAAAAAATGTTTGAAAATTAGCCACTTTCTCAAAATTAGTGTTAGAGACCGCAAAATTTCACGAAAACTGCTTCATTCAATTACCTTTCCAAAGGACATCTCAATTTTACTTTGCGAAAGGGAAGAAAATAAGGTTTTAACTATGAAAAATGTGTTTTTTTTTCTATGCAATCGAGAAATTGCTTGGAAAAAAACCCCTTTATGAAAAACCACGAATTTAGAATCGGTTTCTACGTATTTTTTCATGCTGAATCGAATAGTAACACTCGCAGATCTCCCCAACTCCGTCACCACCAAGTTTTACACTTTTATTCACAAATTTTTAGTTAATAATTTATTTTGCTCGACCGTATGTATGTGTTTTTAAGGATAAAACTAAAACTTGCTAGCGCGACGGGAAGAGGCGGTTCATGATGATGTCAGACAGGTACCTACATAAGAAACTTGTTCCGCTCTATTCCTCGTTTATCATCCAACACAATCACTCAGTATCATTTGTCGATGACGTCGTTTTATCATTAGGTACTAGTTATACTAGTTCGTTCAAAAACGCCCAATTCATCGTTATAAGGGGAAGTTGATTGCATTTTCCGTCCCTACACCCGATCTGCTCAACCTTTCACTCAGCTCATCTGAAAAATGTCTATTTACCTCACGTTTGAAGAAGTTACTTGCATACCAATTCCTTGGTGTTTTAGATACTCCGGAAGCCTTAATTTTCCCAGCTAATTGCGAGGCTCCATTTTGGTTTATTATTTCCAATAATAAGCCTATGTGATCGTGTAGCAAAAAATTTTTATAACCCCCCCTCAAACTTTGTCACTTTACGTTTCAAGGTGCGTAGAATCCAAATTTGAAATGTCCGTCCGCCGTTCGCCGTCCGCCGTTCGCCGTCCGGGCCATAAAAGGCCTAAGAATTGACTTAAAAAACCCGTTCTTTCGCACATAGACTCCATTTGGGGTCTAGTTGGTCCTAACGTTTAACCATCCCGATCGCTTTACTCGCATAGATGCTATGGGCCAAAAACGGGCAAAAAAGTGTGTTTTTCTACGCGCGCACGCCTGGCACGCTTGGCAGGGGGTCACGGTGGGTGGTGAGGGTGGCGAGCGGGCGGTGGAGTGAGAGGAGGCGCCGGCGCCGCGGCACCTTGTGGTGGGTACGGCCGGCGCCGGCGTTCCTTCGAGGCATGAATATATGTTTTTTCAAGGTCATATTTGTGTGTTAATACCAAAGCTTTTCCTACGCATATTTAATAACATATCCTCTCGACTTTTCGTACGTGCTTAGATAATGATATTATTAAGGCAATAACTATTTGAATAGATTGGAGCTCAAATCGAGAAATATAAACATGCGTATATAATTATAGAAGTATAGGTTGTGGCAACTCGAAATAGGATACGCCGAGGAGTCTGGACGGGCCTTATGACGTACGCTAGCCAACTAAAACTATGATCATACTCAATTGAAAAAATAATAAACCTTTGTGAAATAATTTGCAGCGTTTTTGATTTAGAGGTTGTGAGTGCTGTATTTTGACTAAACTTTTTGGAGAGCCTTTTCCATTCTCAACTCTCACTCTACCCATCATGAAAAAACGTCTGCCAAGTTGGGTGGGCATTATAGCTTCCTCACTTATTGCAGTATGGACGTATACCTAGTATTAGTTGAAGAACAAGGTAAGACTAAAATGAGAGTGCCGTAAGATAGTGCCGCACAATAGAGCAGTAATATACACATACCTAGGTATAGATACAGATACCTATACTAGTCATGCTAGTATTGGAAATAGGGCTATAGTTCACGTTAGCTCATATGCATACCGTTCAATCTATGACATTCACCGTCTATGTATCTAGTTGGACAAACAGATCAGAATTACGCTTAAAATTATGTTTCGGAGGTTGAATATGAAGAAGAATTTGATCCAGATGGCACTGGTGATGCTTGAACGGTTGAACGTCCGTGTTATAATGTAGGAACACACTTTAAAAATAAAGTTCTTAGTTATGTGCTAAATTGAATCATCAATTTGGTGATCTTTAAATTTATTTTATTAACCTATACCTTGAAAAATTCATCAAAAACGGTCCATTAGTTCCAAATTTCTCTTTCAACCAAGTTTAGTTTTGTGCATGCGCAATAGTTATTAGTCAACCTTTTGCGATAAAATGCACATCAGGGCATTATTCTGGAACATGCACCCCACTACTCCCCGAGTTTGAACTAAATGAATCCAATAGACCATGAGAAATCAACGTTATTAGAAATTACGTTTGCGCATGCGTAGAAACTACTATCTATCCAACGGCAAAGAAATTTATAGGACATCGTTTAGGAAGTAACTGGCGCAATTCTTGAAATGTTTACATAAAAATCGGTACATCGGTCTTGGAGTTTTGTCTGTGTCAACCATCTTTTAGTTTTGCGCATGCATAATAGTTATATAACCAATGTGATAAAATACATAGTGCATCATCCCCGAGTTTGAACGAAATCGGACTGATGGCTTATGAGAAATTCACTTCAATTGAAAGAAATTCACGTTTTCGCAAGCGCTCACGCGATTATTTTTAGGGGATCATCTTGGAGCTAACCCACACTATCTCTGAGAATTAAATAAAACTCGGTTCATTAGTGTCGGGGTTTTCCCTGTGTCAATCAATTTTAGTTTATGCGCAATAGTTACTATTCAACCAAAATCGCATTATAATTCATATGACTTTATTCTCGAACATATACCTGACGATCACCCAAATATAAGAAGAAATCAACGTTATAAGAAATTTACGTTTGCGCATGCGCACAGGCTACTATTGATCTGACGGCAAGGATAGTTGTATGAGACCATGTGAGAGATAACTCGCACAATCCCTAAAAATTTCACTACTATCTGACTATAATTTGGTACCTATAGGTTTGGGCACGACAAGGATTACCAAAGACAGACATCAAAAACTAAATCACTCGCGACGGAGTTGTGGAAACCCATTTCAAAACGGAAGTTAGTGAAGAACGTTGCCGATCTCCTCGAAAAAATTAAGAGTTACAAGGTTAAATTGATTTCGATGGTTTCGTCATATGTAAGAAACAATAATAATGAGTTATAGTTTGTTACTGATGTTGACCTAACTTTCGAAATCTATTAACATTTTAACTCTTTATTTTTCTTGGAAATATGCAACGTTCTTCATCAACTTTCTTTGTAAGGCACATAAGATAGACAGAGGCAAAACCGAAATTGATCAGCAACTCTGAAACGCGAAAGGCAAGTGGAAATTTTGATTTTGTAAGACAATTTTTTTCATTTGTCCCACAAACACCAAGTTTCTCTTCTTCGGTAGTGAGGAAAGAGGAAGCAAAAGGTTGGAAACCCCTGTGTTCCTGTCGTAACGTATTGTATTTATTGGAGAGTTTTTGGTGACCACAAACGTACCCTTAACGTCACCCTAACGTATCCAAGAGTACGTGACCTTGAGGTGACGTTAGCATACGTTAGAATGGCTCATTTAACGTTTAGGAACCTAAAGGCACACGACACCAGCCTCCTTCCTGTAAATGTAACACTACTGGGCATCTCAGAATTACTCGAATACTGGTGAAGTAAAATCCTGGTTCATTGTCATAGAGATAAATACTTTTTCATACTCGTTGTTCCTACCCAACGGAAAACCCAAAAACATGAAGTTCGTAACGACTAATGACCTTTAAGTGCAACTGAACCACGGTGTTCCACACTTGAGGCTATCTTTCCGTTAAATCCATACCCTGTTTACGAATTGACTAGGTACTAAAAATAAGAAATTAGCCCGTATTAGTACTGAAACTAACATGAAATTCGAATTCAGGATTGAAAATCGGCGTTTCATATCGAAATGAAGAAATTGATTAGTCAACTAGTGGACAACAAGACAGCTGGGGGGAAAATATCGCGTTGCCTAACCACCGTTAACGTGACATCAAAATTAAGGCAACCGTTCTCCCGGTTCCATTTGGGTTAACATCTTCATTTGCTAACTCAAGACTACGGTAACGGGTGACTTCAAGTTGAAGTCGCCAAAAACTTTCTATTTATTATAATTTTGAAACGTTTGCACATCCAGAAAAGAAGTCCAGAAATATGAGAAAAGGCGAAATTCACGAAATGGTCCAGAGTGAACCCACAGAAAACTGCAGTTGGTATTGGTGATTTTCGGTATAAAAATGCGGGTTTCAGGCACCCGGGTATCCGCTGTCGGGTGGTGGGTGGGATCCCATCCCGAGCATCTGCGTCTGGGGAGGGCAATGGCATTTCGCAATGAACCCTTTTCGCCACCGATTTGTGTGGAGCACCTGCCCCAGCTGCCCGCCCCGCTATTTACGTCCCGAAGGGTTCACACTCCGTCAAAACGGCGGACGTCCGTCGCCCAAATGTTTCGGCCCAGGTTATTGGCAGATTTTCCTTTGGGATTCTCTCATTTTTGCGGTTCTGAACTCGCGGTAAAAGCAAGGAGTGCGGGAGGAAACGTGAAAACGCGGTTCTTAAATGTCGCTGGGACGGAGCTATTTAAATCTCCCAACCAATCAAGAAACCTCAATCTATCCCAGTGAAAAACCTCGCCACCATCTTATTCTCAAGGTTTTGCTTAATTTTGAAAATCTCGATTCCTTACGCCTTAATCTATTAATGTACGAGAAAAGCTTCGTAAGGCGACGAAATACGGGTTCTGGCTGTTCAAAATTATTTTATTTTTTTTCCCTGTCTCATACGAAATTTACGCTGATTCCGAATACACCCCTTGTTTCTGATTGGTTGCTTGATGCGTTTTTCTTGGAAACAACAAATTTTTAACATATTTATCAAATTTTTTCCAAAACAATTTTTGTTTCATTAAAAAGTAAGTACGAACTAAAACACTCGCGACGAAGTTGTGGAAACCCATTTAAAAACGGAAGTTAGTGAAAAACGTTGTCTATTTCCACGAAAAATAAAGAGTTACACTGTTAAATCGATTTCGACGGTTAGGCCATCATCAGTAACAAACAATAACTGATAACAATAACAATACTGATACCTGATAACTGATAAACAATAAATTGTTATTGTTTGTTACTGATGATGGCCTAACCGTCGAAATCGATTTAACAGTGTAACTCTTTATTTTTCGTGGAAATAGACAACGTTTTTCACCAACTTCCGTTTTTAAAAAGTAAGTATTAGAGGATCAACATTTTCTTTGATCGACCACCAGAAATTCTTAAATTGATTGATTCAAGAGTATAATTTTTTGTTTTTGAAAGTTAGTAGTTCTCAAAAAATACCAGTGATTTGCTTCCTTATTTATTTTTTTTTTTCAAACTGAACTGATGTAATGAAGGTTGCTCAATCAACTATGTGATTAATTCGTATTGTTCGACTTCAGATAACACACAGTTACTGGGAGTTCTGATAATAGAGAAACAAACAATACTTAATTATTTATTTGAAATCATTACGGAATAAAAACAGAGTTCAGATAGAAATTCATGTTCAGTTCAGGTTCTGAACTCGCGGTAAAAGCAAGGAGTGCGGGAGGAAACATTGAAACGCGGTTCTTAAATATCGCTGGGACGGAGCTATTTAAATCTCCCAACCAATCAAGAAACCTCAATCTATCCCAGTGAAAAACCTCGCCACCCTTATTCTCAAGGTTTTGCTTAATTTTGAAAATCTCGATTTCTTACGCCTTAAGGCTGTGCAAACGCGAGTTGGGAACCTGACTTGAGCCGACGGAGCGCGCTGATTGTCGCCGTCGGTACTAGCTTGGTTTAGTTTACCGCGCAGTCAAGAGGGAGCGCTAGGGTAGGTGATTGTGGAAAGGGCGGGAAACAACCAACCTTTGCGCAGGAGGTCAACGCTCTCTCCGCCCCACCCTCTCCTATCCGCCCAACATAGTTTTTTTTACACCCTTCGCCTCCCCGTTGCTAAATTTTTCAAACTCCCGTTTACCTCGAGCGTGTTGTCTAAAACAAGTGTTAGTCGTTTTATGTTTCTCTACGATTTATCAAAGTTTATAATAAATACTGTCTGTTCCATCTTACTATGAAAGTTTGAAAAATCATGGGAAAAGAACTGCTTATCTTAAGAGAACGCGTTAGTCTCAAAATTCTAAGAATGATATCTACATTCAATGATGAATTTTAAAATAGTGTGGGCGCATATCCCATTTATTAGAAGCAAATGAATGAATAAGTTTAATAGTATACGTTGATAGGAACACAAATATTGACAAAATTACAAAATGTATAATGTAACAAATATTTATCGATATTAAACATTAAAAATTACTGCATTATTTCCAAATACAACATACGGGTTTGTTACTGCTGTTCATGAATAATAGCTTATAACAAGGTTCCTACTTGATAATAGGAAAGCTCAAAACACATTGGTAAGTAAGTATTACTGGGACGTCCCTATGAATGGATTGGATATAATTTTAGTGAGAATTAAAATGAGAGGAAAAAATATAAATGTTATGATTTTTCTGAACCCCCCCCCCCCCCCCCCCCAACAAAAATAAAATTGCATGACTGGACTAAAATCTGAATCGAACAAATAATTCCTCCGTTCACCGCCTTCCATCATGAAGTTTGTAACTTCTGATATACCTACCTATTTTCCTAAACTAGACTTGATTGGGTAAAAAAATAGGCCCGACGCCATTCTTTATATTTTTTGTGAGGAATTCAGGAAAAATACTTTCAAACCGACCACTAGCGCGTTGACACTAACTTAATTTTTACAAATGTCCCCCTTTTTTATTGCAGATTCAAATTCTACGTGAAATATCATCAAGAAATTACCCATCACTCGGTTTTTTCAAGTGCGCGTTTGTGGGCCTAATTCCGCTCTAAAAGTGCGCAATTCCGCTCTAAAAGTGAAAAATTGTGAGACACTGAGTTTTTAAAGATATTCAACTTCCACGTGTAATACATGATTTTGATTTTGGGGTATTTTTTTGCTGAACCTCGTCATGATTTTTATTTATTGATATTTGCTACACCAGCTTGGGAAAACGCCGAAAGATTGACCATAATTGCACTTATCTTACACAGCAAAAAGCGTACCCACTAAAATGAAGTTTTTTTAGTCTTTTTCCAAGTTGGTATTGCAAATATCAATAAATGAACATCATTACTAGGTTCAGCACGACAAAACACCCCAAAATCATGTATTACACATGTGGCTATTGAATATCTTCAAAAACTCAGTATTTCACATTTATTGCACTTTTAGAGCGGAATTTCGCCCGCTTACGGGCACTTAGAAAATCGAGTGGTGGGTCATTTCTTCATAAAATTTTACATTTTTGAGATCCATACAAAAAACATTAAGATTGAAAAAAAAATTCTGTTTATCGACCCATTATTAACGAATTGAATATCTTCATGTGGCAATTGAATATCTTCAAAACTCGGTATTTCACAATTTTTGCACTTTTAGAGCGGAAGTGCGCCCGTTTACGACCACCTAAAAGTCGAGTGATGGGTAATTTCTTAATGAATTTTTCACGTGAAGTCCGAATCTGCAATAAAAAAGGGGGGTTCTCGTTTGAAAAATTGAAGTTAGTGTCAATTGCGCGCAAAAGTGGTCGGCGCAAAAGTATTTGTCCTGAATTTCTCACACAAAAAATGAAGAATGGCATTGCGCCTATTTTTTACGCAATTAAATAAGGAAGGTGGACCATAACTTCTGAACCAGCCGGTATTTGTTCCAAAACTAGACCGAATTTATAGTTGAACAACAAAAGAATCATGAAAATCTGACGAAAATAGTAGGAGGCAGCGACAAAATTTATCGAATAAAACCAAGGTTTTTCGGCTTTACCCCCTCCATTCCCCATTTCCATCATGAAATTCAAAATTGCCGGGGTTTGTGGCACAACTAGACCAAAATTGGGATCGAACATACATAAAACTCAAAAATCGTCGAGAATCGTGACCTAGACAGCAACAAAACTTGTCTCACATACAAACACAATTTTTTTTTTTCACCTAATGTGTTTTTGATATCACCAACCGGTTAAGAACCGACGCAAAATTATGTAGGTAACGAAAAAACGACATGCAATAACGGTAAACTTTGTAGCAAACCTTCGCTTATAATTTATTAACAACAGTTGCTATGCGTTGGATTACTTGACTCCAAGTTATTTCTTACAAATTTTATTATTATTATGAGTAAGTTAGTTTATGGATTTAAGAGCTTCAATGATTTACCCATGAAAACACAATTTTTTCCCCCTCCAAGGCTGAGGGGGCCACACAAGTTTACCCCTATGGTTTTTCATTTCCACGTATTCGGTCTTAGAATGGTCTGAAACGGATTTGTATGTGGTTATTTGTATTTATTGAATTATTTATTTTTGCTTCCTCACTACCTAATTTATAATTTATTTGTGTTCGTGATTGAAGTCGAAAAAATTGTTGACCCCCAAAATCAAAATTTCCACTCGCTTTTTGCGTTTCAGATCTTGCTGATCAATTTTGGTTCCGTGTCTGTCTGTCTGTAGTAAATCCTCGTCACTCCCAAAACTATACCAAGTTTCAGTCCGATCCCGATGAAATTTTCAGGGATTGTGCGGGTTAGCTCCGAGGCGACCCCAATAATTTTCAATGCTGTCGAATCAATCATAGCCGGTGCGCATGCGCAAACGTGAATTTCTCTTTACGTCGGTTTCTTATCATCTGTTGGTTCGATCAAGTTTAAACTCCGTATGTAATTGGGTAGGTATATATTATGTACTAGATAAGTGCCTTATAAATTATATTGCAATAGGTAGAGTAATAACCATTGCGCATGCGCAAAACTAATATAGATTGACACAGGCATAACTCCGTTTCTAATGGAACGATTTTGATAAAATTTTCAGTGATTGTGCGGATAGCTTCTAGTTTCATTGCCGTCATACGAATACTAGTCTGTGCCCATGCGCAAACGTTAATTTACTATAACGTCGATTTCGTATCATCTATTGGTTCGATTTCTTTCAAGCTCGGGGAGTAGATGGTTATACGTTCCAGCAAAATTTCCTATGAATTATATCGTGGTTTGTGGAGAAATAACTATAGCGCACAGACAAAACTCCGAGACTGATGGACCAATGATTTTAATGAAATTTCCAAGGATTGTGAGGTTTAGCCCCTAGACTTTCACCTATAAATTTCACCGCTATGGGATTAATAGTAATCTGTACGCATGCGCAAATATTAATTTCTTATAACGCCGACCTATAAGAACTCTCGAGGGGTACCTACTTTTTTAACTCTTTCTTTTAACTTCGATTCTCTTCTTGAGCTCTTGCTTTCTTTCTTGAGACAAAATTTCAGATCGATTTTTAACCCACTTCCCGATATCCAATCGATCTGAAATTTTGCACACGAGTTCATGCTGGCAAATGGTAAATTAGAAAGACTACCGAATTTGAATGTTCAACAATGAATACATGTCTTATCTTATATCCCACTAAATACACTATATACTATTGAACGTCTGCATGAAATGACAACAATGGGTCAATAAAATATTAAATGATTTTCCTTGTCAATTTAATTTAAGTTATTATCAATATGATTTTGAAACAATGTAATTTTTTTTCAATTTATTGTTGCCAAGAAACTAAAAAATATTGAAACAACAATAAAATTAACCGAGAACATGAGAAAAAGAAAGAGTTACATTAAAAACTTGTTTTTATGGGTTCCTTTTTTCTTTAACTAATTCTATACGTCATTGTTACAATATGTGAGGAAGCTAAACTGCTCACCCAACTTGGCAGACTTTTTTTTTAGATCAAGTGGAGTGTTTTTTTTTTTGTTTTTTTCGAGCTTGGGTTGTCCAACACTGCCTGAATCAATTCCAATAGGTCGTTCCTCTATTGATGAAGCTTCGCTTAAGAGGAGCGTCTTAAAAAGTCATCATTCTTTGTATGAACACATCACAATTGGCTGATGAATCCATAGCATCTAGTATAAATAGTGAATCAGAGCTAATTCCTTAGCTCATAATAGATTGCTTTCTTAATCGAATCACATTTTTGTCAGCATGTTAGGTATTGATTGAAATTTTAAAACTAAACGCAAATAAGTTTTGTTAAAAGGGAGGTCGTTGATCGTCTCAGGGAGGGACGATGGACGTTAATAAACAGGGAGTTAATTTTAAATGATATTAACGTATTATTAAATTTTAGATTTAAAATGTAATATGAATATTAATTACATATATAAATAAAATAATTATATTTATTTCCAGAAAATCCGGTTTTTTTTTCCGAGAAAAAAATCAAGCATTCTGAAAGAAAGGACGATTTTATAGGGCAGCATTTAAATAAGCACAATAATGATGTACAATGCTGATGAGCACAATGAATGGGTCAACTAACAAAAAATGTGCTGAATAAATCAAGTTTTTCCCCCCTACTTTTACCTAAAAGTGGTTGAAAACGGTAAAGAATCATTTTTTATATTTTTTGGCTAATATCACTCACAAGAAGATCATCAACAATGAACTACAACATTAACAAATTTATTCATAAAATTATGCCTAAAATGCACTTTTAAAATGTCATTATATAAAATCAATAGGTGTAAACTGCACAAAAAAAGATATTGTAATCCAAAATTTGTTTAAAAAGCTAATTATTATTGAGAACATTGGCCTTAAGGTATATAGGATGTTATCCGCGTAACACTACAGTCACTGACTGTTCCGCCAAAGTACCGTTGCAAGATTTACTTCACCATACTTCTCAACGACTAATGCAAAGTAACGTTGATGTTCGTATCGAAATTGAAATTGATAGCGTTATACTACATACGAAATGGGGGTTTGATGGTGCTTCAGGGCAAAGTGAATATAACCAGCTGTTTCAGACTCCAGAAGAAGGACTGTCTGATGCTCACCTATTGTTAACATCAATAGTAATAAAGTTTTGTTAAATACCAACATTATTCGTCAAATTAACTTTTACGCCATTTTTCCAATGGGTGGGGTGGGCTTGAATTTTTTTGAAAAGTAAATTGTAAATTAATTATTATCTAATAATAAAAAGTAATTCTTTAAATTTCTGTATGTCGAAGTAATTAACACCCTATCAAATACATAATTATGAAAGAATGTGAACTTTTTAGGAAAAAATTCACTTTTTTTTATACACATTTGGCTCTAACTTATTTCTGTCAAATCCAATCACAAAATAGACAATGGCATTTGATTCAGGGTGAATAAATTCATGAAGAATGATAACGATCAGTTAAAAATTGGAGCAGTTTGAGGTTTTTTCCCAAAATCGGGGATTTGGCCCCACTGTGTGTCAGGGGAAGAGTGACAGCCGGATATTCTGAAGGCCTGCTCGGGCAGAGATGCAGTGGGCGGAGTCAGGAGGTGGCGAAGGGTCTCCCGCCACATGTGACCTTGAGAGTGACGCCCCCCCCCCCCCTCCTACTCTACCGCTCCTTCTGCTTCCAACTCCGACGTAGTACCAGAACGATCCGCTAGTGGCGCGGTTTTCAACTCATTTATTTCCAATTTTCCAAACTCGTTAATTGACCGTTTTCTTTAGCGGAGCAGATAGAGGATGGAAAATAGAATCCAGCGTGATTTAAATCATGCAAATCGGTCCATAAATGCCTGAGAAAGTGTTATAAAACCATGAAATCTTGACTATTTTCATACAATTTAAATTCAGTTTAAAATTTTCTTTAGTTGAGGATTAACTACAAACGAAATTGAACTAATTAAGCTTTGGAATGTGAAAATTGATCAACTACTTAAAATGTTATGATAATAAAACCTCCTGAAGGAGGGTTTGAACAGCCTTAATCTATTAATGTGCGAGAAAAGCTTCGTAAGGCGACAAAATACGGTTCTGGCTGTTCCAAATTATTTTATTTTTCTTCCGGTCTCATACGAAATTTTACGCTGATTCCGAATATACCCCTTGTTTCTATACCTATAATGGTTGCTTGATGCGTTCTTCTTGGAAACAACATTTTCAACATATTTTTCAAATTTTTTTCAAAACAATTTTTGTTCCACTAAAAAGGAAGTAGGGGTAAGGCTTAATTTTGAAATTTCGATTTCTTACGCCTTAATCTATTAATGTGCGAGAAAAGCTTCGTAAGGCGACGAAATGCGGGTTCTGGTTGGTCAAAATTATTTTATTTTTTCTTCCGGTCTCATACGAAATTTTACGCTGATTCCGAATATACCCCTTGTTTCTATACCTATAATGGTTGCTTGATGCGTTCTTCTTGGAAACAACATTTTCAACATATTTTTCAAATTTTTTTCAAAACAATTTTTGTTCCACTAAAAAGGAAGTAATGGATCAACATTTTCTTCGATCGACCACCAACCCGAAATTCTTAAATTGATTAATTCAAGAGTATAATTAAATTATAGTTTGTAGTTCTCGAAAAATACCAGTTTTTTATTTTAGCATGAATATGCTTTAGCCGTGACCTAACTACCGAAAAATGTCCCACGAGAGTGCAACGAAAGTAGCGCCAATAATTGTGATGATTTCCGCTTACAACCGAGTCGTTGCTAGGGATATGATACTTCGTCGTTTTTCATCCCACAAAATTCGTTGACCATTCGTTCGAAAGCTCTCGATTTATCCAACCATACTATATTAACTACTGCGAAGTGCGTGGCCAACAAGCTGAGTTATGAGCATGGTTATATGAATAATTGTTTACACATAGGTGATCATTCTCAATTATTGATATTGTGAACATGATTGCAACCGCTTGTTAATTTCTGATGATTTCATTGAGCTGGTGTTTCGATTATGTGATTCATAGCAGGTGATCCGAATATTGCGAGAACGGTTAGATTTGTGAAGCGGTGGTTAAATTATTTTAATAGGTAATTTCTATACTTTACACTATAGGAAGCTGTAATTTCGTATGTAGCCTCTTTAGCCTCTTTCTATAATAAAGTGAATGTTTACTCGCGAGTTTCTATTAGGAGATCATCATCTCACAAGAGCTCAATCGTCGTGATCATTTCTATAATAAAGTGAATGTTTACTCGCGAGTTTCTATTAGGAGATCATCATTTCACAAGAGCTCAATGGTCGTGATCATTTCTATAATAAAGTGAGAGCGAGGAGCTAAAACATTTTTTTGTTTTGAATGATAAACAGAGTTCAGAGGCCGATGGGGGGTCGGGTTCAGAGAATCGACGAGGAGTGAGTCGTGTACGGCTAAAGCATATTCATGGTTTTTAATTTTAGCCGTCAGGCTCAATTTTTTTATTAAGGTTTAAGCCGCATCTCAACCAGAAGGGTCATTAGCGGCATTGAACAAGGTGTCTTAAGGGACACTGGAAGTGGTACGATTCTAAGGGGTGCCATGTTGGCATCCTTGACCAAAAAGGAGCGTTATCATGGACTCTACAGGCAACTCGGAGAGGGGAAAAATGAGGTGTACAGTGACGACCACTGTTTAGCCCCCAAAGTGGATTAAAAAAATCCCAAAAATAAAATAATACAACTAAGACTAGATGTAAAATAGGCTAACAACTATATACATGCTATTATATACAATCAGCTAAGTGAAATAAAACTACGACTAGATGTATATAAATATATCACAGATCAGATATCACAGTTCGTAGAGCTCAGCGGCTCTCAGGTACAACAACAGGGATCGGATAAAACGTCAACCCACAGAGGGATGCTGGACTTATTTGCTTCCTTATTTGATTTTTTCAAACTGAACTGATGTAAAAGGTTGCTCAATCAACTAGGTGATTAATTCGTATAAACTTCGTACTTAAATAATTAAATAATAATTCGTACTTCAAATAACTCACAGTTACTGGGAGTCCTGATAATAGAGAGACAAACAATACTTACTTATTTATTTGAAATCATTACGGAATAAAAACAGAGTTCAAATAGAAATTCATATTTTTTAGGCTAACAAATTGTTATGCCTATGTCTCATTGTGTAATAATAATGATGATAATAATAATTTTGGATGGATCTTTCGGTTGTGGTGCGGTGGACGGTGGTAGTTTTTTGGGAATGGGTGGTAATGAGGGTGAGGGGGTGGGGGTGGATTAGGGGTGTTCTAGAACGGCTTGGTTTTAACTGGAGTTTGGGAAACAGTGCACTCAGTTCACCCAGGCATCTGAAATGTCTTCTAATCACATCGTACTCCATAATTAAGAATCTTATCAATTTTACACTGATCAAAGTCTTTTGGTTCTTTTTGTGTGTAGAGGCACTACTTTTGTGTCATTAACTTGTGGTTTTAGTGGTTTTCGTATGCAACTGGGTCTTACCGAAATAATTAGCGACTGTTGTACATCAGTAGCTATGTTGGATCATCATGTGCACACGAATGTCATTCAACTTTTAATGAGAATTTGTTTTTTGTTGTACCAATAAAAGTGACACGTTCCTATCAAAGTGTGATAATAAAATAACGATAAAACGAACCAGCCATGGGTGATGCACGTATTGCAGATTTCGTATTGGTAAAGATTACATTCGGTATTAGAAGTTGTTGTGAAACACGTTTCTGAGTTTGGTATGGTGTCTAGTAGTTACATCAACATGGCCGACCGCATTAGCTGGAAGGCGCTTGTAAAGCATTGAGACATAAATTGTGATATATCAGAACTGGGGAGGAGGTGTATTGCGACCGAGGTGTATTGCCTCCGGATCAAGTCGCGAAGGTGCAAGGGAACCAGCCCAACCTTGTGGCCCAAGAGACAATTATGAAACGGCTCTGTTGAAATGACCACATGAGTAATATAATCGGCACACGGCCCTCTCGGCTCTTCCAAGTTCAAGCTTTTGATTGGTAAAGGCCTTTTTTTGCGGAGGGTGGGTAGGGGTGGTGGTTGTAGTTGTCAGGGTTATTGCCTTACGACTCCTCACATCTTCTTGCAGGCCCCCGAGATGGCAGCGTCTAATGAAATCCAAGTGCAAACAAGGTTTTAGACGAGCCTTTGAAAATCGTCCGCCGTTTCGCAATAGACGCCGACTTCGTATCTCACAATCGGGCGGATAAATAGAAATCTCAACCCGATTTTAGATTGTTGCTTTCTCAAGGGGGTCTCCGATCTCTTGTAAATCTCGCAATTTCGTCAGTGTGGCGGATTGCAAGTTCTACATAAATGGAATGCACAAACCTTCACTTTGATGATGTATACTGAGTAGTGCCAGGTGTCATTCATTACAGGCGCCATATGGATCATTCAAATGTGTCGACAAATGCCTTTTTTTGTCCCTTAAATTTTAGTTTTTCAATTTTTTTCTCAAGTTTTCATCCTCATTGCCTAGAAAACAAGTTTCCAGAGTTTCCCATCATAAATGTACCCCGTTTCCATGATACACATATACACAATGCCGAAAAAATTCATTAGGTACATAAAGTAACCAGGGTTGTGAAATAGAGTCAGTGTTGGGGGAAAAAGGATCCTTCTTACAAATTTGGTTCTTTATTCAAAATACAACAAGTTATACGGGATGTCTACACAAAGTTTGGGAAAAATCGAGGGGTCAAGGGGGTCGAAAAGTATGTTCGAATGATGAAAAACTTGGAGTTTTTTTCTATGAAATCGAGAGTTGTTATGAAAAATGACCCTCCAAGAAAATTCGAATTTGGGGCCAGTTCATATGTTTAAATACGTAATGGTAACACTTGAGATCCCTCCAACTCCGTTATAACCGAGTTTCACACTCACAAGTTTTTAGTTCATTTGTTATGTTCAATTTTATGTGTTTTTAAGGGTAAAAATAGTTAAATTGCATAACTCGGTTATACGTAGTTGGGGAGATCTGCAAGTGTTTCCATTGAAACCTGATCTTTTTTTAATGAAGACTTTTTGTTAATTCGTAGCGTTCTTAGGTATATTCTAACTCCTTAACAATCGAACTTCAACAGACTACTTTATCATAGAGATCTGGGAGTGATCGTAATCAAATCAGCGCTGAAAAATACTTCGACTCTATTGTCAAAAAACTGTTTTTTTCTAGAATTTTTTGAGACACTGTATATTGCAAATTTGAATTTGGCGATCGGGCTGGCCAACGAACTCGACCTCTCTTTTGCCAAGAGCGAACGAATTTTTTAAGCCGTACTTTAAGAGAGTTTCTGGGAATACACCATATATAAATATATACGACGTTAAAATCTAGGATTGTATTCTTTGATGTACGAAATGGATATGTAGGGGGTCCCCGCCCCCTTCCTCAAAATTTTTACAAGAACACCTACCCTGTACAAGAAATTTTGTAAAGTTTGTCCCGGGCAAAAGCGTTGGCCGCAAACTAAGCCAAAACTGTTTGGAAAGCTGTTAAACACAAATTTCAAAATTATAGAAATTTTGACTTAAGAGGGAAAAACTTCGCCTCAATAATTGTCCTTCAACGCTTAATGAAATAATTAATTTAAATCACATTTATTCTCGTGATACTTGTTTCATTATAACAGGAAAATTAGATAAAAAGATTGGGATAATTTTGGGTGATCCACGAAATTCATTTGTGCGCATCCGGGAATAGGAATTGACCCCATACTGCCCAACAAACGGTGGCGGAACTAAAATGAGAAATTTTAGTTTTAGAATACAAAAAATTCATTCGGTTTCCGGGGCTACCTGGACAATACCTGGTAATGATTTAGCCAGGATGCAAAATTAAATTCTATATAGAGCTTTAATAAAGTACTACTACTATTTATCCTGTATCATCAATTACTCAATTATTCTACAACAAATAATTGGGAAAAAACTACAAAAAACTTAGATTTTGGTGGAATTTGGGAACAGTTAGAAACCGCCTCCGTTGGTTTTGGGTGGAATTCATAAGTACTAAGCATAAATAGATATAATATTTTTTGGTCCAACTTTCTACTATCCTCCAGACCCTCTGTCGGTGTCAGTTATTTGTAGTGTTTGGGAGAAAGCACGATGTACAACCTCTCGCTATTGTTCTCCAAGAGTCAACTAATACTCGAAACATCCACTTTAATTGAAGAATAGAGTTGTTTTATTTCGAATCGGTTCTGCAAGTCCGATTGTTAGGAAATAGCGAATTCAGGTTGTGGATATGTCGAGCCGCGTCTGTCGCCACAGACATACTCGTACATAAGGGTCGGCCTGGGCGGTTCTGGTGCAAGAGAGCTGACGAAATGCGTGGAACCTTCGCATATCCACTGCCACCTCCTCTCCGCCAGCCTTTCTGTGCTCACCCTTCTTGCAAATTACTTTGTCCCACATTTAACCTTTTCAAGGATCTATTTTCTGACTCTTTCTCACTCATTTTAGTTGAGTCTCAACTTTACTGTGACAACTTGTTGAAATCTCTTCATTTCCCGCCACTATCGCTTGTATGCTTTTGTAATCATAGGTAGGTAATACTAAAAGAAATTAACGTTTGCGCATGCGCACACACTACTATTACTCCAACGGCAATCAAATTTATCGGGGAACGTCTAGGTGCAAAACCGCACAATCCTTCAAAAATTTCATAAAAATCGGTCCATTACTCTCGGAGTTTTGTCTGCCTCGATCAATTTTAGTTTTGCGCATGTGCTATAATTATTTATTACTCCACCAATCGCGATGTAATTCATAGGCAATTTCCCTAGAACATATATCTATCTACTCCCGGAGTTTGAACGAAGTTGGACAAATAGATTATAAGAAATCAACGTTATAATAAATTAACGTTTGCGCATGCACACAGACTAATATTTATGTGACGGCAGTGAAAGTTATAGGGGACTGTCTAGAATAGGGCTGTCATATCTTTTCGACGTAAGTAGGGACAGCGTAAGCTAAAAGTCGGGACATATCGGGACAGCCTAGAGTAGAAAATCGGGACAGGATATACTTCAAGTCACTGACAAAATACAACGACAAAGTTTTATTTTTGGAAAAAATACAATAGGCATTGAAAAGTTGGAAAAACATCATTATTAAAAAAAAAAAAAAAAAAAAAAAAAAAAAAAAAAAAAAAAAAAAAAAAAAAAAAAAAAAAAAAAAAAAAAAAAAAAAAATCACATTTGGGTGCTTAGATCATCTATTACATAGACCTATAAATTTCAAATAGTCAAAGGTGTCCGGCTACCTATCTGCAATGAAGGACATCTGTACCACGCAGGGTTTATCCAGTTTTCATCCTGGTCTTACAAAATACTTCGGAGATTCAACTACTTTAAAAATCGGGACGAAGTCGGGACAGCAAAAAAAATAATCGGGACGCTTCAAAAATCATGACGGGACGCCCGGGACACCTCGAAAATCGGGACATGTCCCGATAAATCGGGACGGATGGCAGCCCTAGTCTAGAAGCTATTCCGCATAATTTCATCAAAATCCTTCCATTAGACTCGAAGTTTCGCCTGTGTCAATTAATATTAGTTTAGCGCATACGCAATGGTTATTACTCTACCAATCGCGAATTAATTTATAGGGTATTTTTCTAGAATATTTACCCATTTACCTACCGAGTTTGAACGAAATCGGACCCACAGATGATAAAATATCGACGTTATAATAAAATAACATTTGCGCATGAGCACAGGCTACTGTTGAGTCAACGGTATTGAAAATGAAAGGGGTCCGTCTAGAAGCTAACCCGTACAATCCCTGAAAATTTCATCAGAATCGGATTAAAACTTGGTATAGACAGACAGACACACACGGAACCAAAATTGAACAGCAAGCTCTGAAACGCAAAAAGCAAGTTGAAATTTTGATTTTGGAGGACAAAAATTTTTCAATCACCTTTGGTAGTGAGGAAACAAAATTCTCATTTGCTTTTTCCGTTTCAGGACATTGGAATCAATTTTGGTTCTGTGTCTGCCAGTCTGTTTACAGGGTGTCCCACGGAAAGGTTGGTCGAATTCTGCATAATTTTTTACGCAGATCTCAGGAAAAATACTTTCGCGCGCGCCAGAAGTGGCGCAAATGACATCAACTTTGTTCTTTCAAACGGAATTCCCTTTTTTATTGCTGATTTGGATTCTTCATTAGAGATATATTGTACAACTTATTGTCATATTTGGGAGTAAGGAAGATATCAGCAGTTGTTGGTGCCAAGTGTGAAGCAGGAGTCTTGAAAACCCGAAACAGACTGATGGAAAGAAAAACATCGTGAGGTTATTAAATGAATCTCAAAGGCTTCGGTGTTCCCGTCATGTTTAGAGAATGTCTGGTTATAGAGGCCCTAAGATAACATTGGACCATCAGAGGGTCGGCTCCAGATGGAAAGGAAGACCTAGAAGGTGGTCGAAAGGCGTTATTCTGGATGGAAGGCCGAGACTCACACAGGGCTGTGGTGCCAATAAAAGAAGAATGTAATTCCATTTTATGGAAGAACCGACAATTTTTCATGGTGAAATATAAGTTTACGATGAAAAGGTGAAAATAAATGTAAGAGGATAAATATAATATGAGAGGTGAAAATAAGAATCTACCAATGCTTCACTATTACATCCGCACGGACAATAGTTAATTACCTCGATTTTAGATTCGTTCCAAAAATTATTCCAATTCTAATTCCCTCGATTTTTGATTCGTTCCAATAAGTTTTCCAATTCTAATTCGTTCCCATAATAATTCATTCAATTCCGTTGGAACTACATCCCCTGTTAATTTCATTGGAATTATATCAGCTTAAATTTTACAAGGCAATTTTGATGTCTTCCAGTCCCGTTCTCTAGCGATCATTGATGGAATTTAGAGATTGATTGGCTAATCAATAGATTCGCTAGCAGCGTATGATTTATCTATCTTGAAATCCGAAGGTGTTTTATCGAAATTACGAAAATTACGAAATTAGCAATATAAGATGGGATGATTTCTATAGAGAACAGGATGTCAATCTCACTGCTCAAATATTGGCAGATCTGCTTGAACAGGTAAAACTCAGGTCGCAAGTCCAAGTGAAGATCAAAAGCAACAAACAGAAAACCCTGAAACCATGGATCACACCGAGTATCCTCAAGTCAATCAGAAAGAGGGACAAAATGTCCTCAAAAGCGCTCAGACAACCCTATAACACAACTCTGCAAAATAAGTTCAAATCGTATAGAAATACGCTAAATACACTCCTTAAAGATGTGAAAGAAAATTACTATAAGAATAAACTGGACAGAAACAAAAATAATCCTAAAAAAAAGTGGGAAATAATAAATGAAGCTGCAAATCGCGTAATAGCTAAAGATAATTTTCAATTAAAGGAATGGATACAGAAATATGAAAATGTTCGAGACGAAAAAGATGCTGCAAATATCCTAAATACTTACTTCGCTACCGTTGGAGAGGTTTTGGCAAGTAGAATCTCACCAGTCCAGGAACCTCCACAAGATGGTATATCTTACGCTAACCACCCTAGTTCCATGTTCCTATTTAGAACTAGCCGCTCCGGCTCGCTACGCTCGCCTCCACGTCCAGCCGGGGGGCAAGCCCCCCGGACCCCCCATTAAATTGCTCGCATGGCATCTAGGGAATGTTGCTCGCTACGCTCGCAAAGTTTGGTGTGTAGGGAATGTTGCTCGCTTCACTCGCAAAGTGTGGCTGTATACATGCGATGTATTACAATTGAAACATGTAGGGGGAGGTTGCTCGCTTTGCTCGCAAACGGTAGATATCTAAGGGTAGGTTCAACTTCTGTAGGGGATGCTGCTCGCTTCGCTCGCTTGTGGAAGTTATACTGCCCACCCAACTTGGCAGACGTTTTCTTCAGTTGGAAATGACTATCAAACGCGGCACATAATGTGGAACCATGAAAAGTATAGTTTTAAGAACACTTCAGTACTAAAAGTACAGTCAGATGTTGAATGTTTGTAAGTATTTATTTTCCAGTTCTATTTTTCTAAAGGTAGGCCATTATTTTATGAGCGTAGAAGGGCGAATGGGGAAAACCCACCTGAGTCATCGAGACCCTTCTGGTAAGCAACGTTGTGAAACGGCAGCGGGCTCGATTAAGTTCTGCTATAAATCGCTTCCCCTTGCAATTCGACCGACTTCCCGTCACTTTTTTCGATATCCGATTTCGGATTCAGATTCGGCGGGATCAAAGCTGTAGGGGATGCTTCTCGCTTCGCTCGCTTGAGGAAGTTATACTGCCCACCCAACTTGGCAGACGTTTTTTTGTTGGGAATTCTTACAAACAAATTAAATCTTATAAAACTACGTGGAACCACGAAAAGTTTATTCGAGGATGTTGCTCGCTTCGCTCGCAAGGTATTGCTGTATGTGTGTATGAAAAAATCCGTATTTATTCTGGTGAAATGGTTCTCGCTTCGCTCGCAAGGTACCTATGTGTACCTGCTCGCCTCGTAACATTGCGAAACACCTGTGTCATCGAACCCCTTGACGTCTTCGTAGAGCCTCCTCGCGTCCGGGGATGTAGGGGATGTTGCTCGCTTCTTTCGCAAACGGTAGATCTCTAAGGGTAGGTTTAACTTCTGTAGAGGATGCTGCTCGCTTCGCTCGCTTGAGGAAGTTATACTGCCCACCCAACTTGGCAGACTTTTTTTTCTGTTGGAAAATACTATCAAACGCGGCACATTATGTGGAACCACGAAAAGTATAGTTATAAGAACACTTCAGTACTAACAGTACAGTCAGATGTTCAATGTTTGTAAGTATTTATTTCGCAAAGTGTGGTATGTAGGGAATGTTGCTCGCTTCGCTCGCAAAGTGTGGCTGTATACATGCGATGTATTTCAATTGAAACATGTAGGGGATGTTGCTCGCTTCGCTCGCAAACGGTAGATCTCTAAGGATAGGTTTAACTTCTGTAGGGGATGATGCTCGCTTCGCTCGCTTGAGGAAGTTATACTGCCCACCCAACTTGGCAGACGTTTTTTTCTGTTGGAAATGACTATCAAACGCGGCACATTATGTGGAACCACGAAAAGTATAGTTATAAGAACACTTCAGTACTAACAGTACAGTCAGATGTTGAATGTTTGTAAGTATTTATTTTCCAGTTCTATTTTTCTAAAGGTAGGCCATTATTTTATGAGGGTGTACCTGCTCGTAACCTGTTCCCGTCAGGTAGGAAGTTATTCCTAAGCAACGTTGTGTAACGGCGGCCCGTGGTCGATTAATTTCTGATGTTAAATGCTTCTCCTCGCAATTCCCCTCCCGATTTGACCTACTTTCCGTCACTTTTTTCGATATCCGACTTCGGATTCAGATTCGGCGGGATCAAAGCTGTATTTCGCCCGCGAAAACCGTTCCGAAAAACGTACCTTTATGGGGTATATTTTAATCGGAAAAAACCAAGTTTTTCGGCGGACTTTTCGAGAAAACGGGTCCGTACTCTCGCATTTTTTTAACGCATTTCCCGATACTTTTTTCGCGATCCGATCGCGCCGTCGTCTTCCTCGTAGGAAAACCTACGAAACCCGTATTTTTCCGGAATTGTCAACGGCCGTTTAGAGGGGTAGGGGAAGCGGGGAAGTGGAAAAAGCGCACATTAATTATTACTTCGACCCCCCTCCCGCCCTACGGCCCATGGTTCGGGTGGGATTAGAAAATTTTAAATTCGCTTATACACCCTATCGGAAAATCCCAAAAAGATCCCCCCACTCGTAGATCCGGCCCACTCAGCCGTTTGGCCGTGCATAGACACGACAGACAAATAGACAGACAGACAGACGCAGTTTCATTCTTAATAATAGAGACTAGCCGCTCCGGCTCGCTACGCTCGCCTCCACGTCCAGCCGGGGGGCAAGCCCCCCGGACCCCCCATTAAGTTGCTCGCTTCGCTCGCAACGTGTGGCGTGTAGGGAATATTGCTCGCTTCGCTCGCAAAGTCTGGCATGTAGGATATGTTGCTCGCTTCGCTCGCAAAGTCTGGCATGTAGAAAATGTTGCTCGCTTCGCTCGCAAAGTATGGCATTTAGGGGATGTTGCTCGGTTCGCTCGCAAACGGTAGATCTCTAAGGGTAGGTTTAACTTCTGTAGGGGATGCTGCTCGCTTCGCTCGCAAACGGTAGATCTCTAAGGGTAGGCTTAACTTCTGTAGGGGATGCTGCTCGCTTCGCTCGCTTGAGGAAGTTATACTGCCCACCCAACTTGGCAGACGTTTTTTTTCTGTTGGAAATTCTTACAAACAAATTAAATCTCTTTTGGAACCACAAAAAAAGTTCATTTGGGGATGTTCCTCGCTTCGCTCGCAAAGTGTGGCTGTATACATGCGATGTATTACAATCGAAACGTGTAGGGGATGTTGCTCGCAAACGGTAGATCTCTAAGGGTAGTTTTAACTTCTGTAGGGGATGTTGCTCGCTCCGCTCGCTTGAGGAGGTTATACTGCCCACCCAACTTGGCAGACGTTTTTTTCTGTTGGAAATTCTTACAAACAAATTAAATCTTATATAACTACGTGGAACCACGAAAATTTTATTAGGGGATGTTGCTCGCTTCGCTCGCAAGGTATACCTGTATATCCTTGAGGAAGTTATACTGCCCACCCAACTTGGCAGACGTTTTTTTCAGTTGGGAATTCTTACAAACAAATCAAATCTTATAAAACTACGTGGAACCACGAAAAGTTTATTCGGGGATGTTGCTCGCTTCGCTCGCAAGGTATTGCTGTATATTTGCAGGAAAAAATCCGAATTTATTCCGTTGAAATGGCTCTCGCTTCGCTCGCAAGGTACCTGCTCGCAACACCCAAACACCGAAACCTGTACCTGACTTATCGAACCCCAAAGACCTCTGTCTTCCCAGAGCCTTCTCGCGAACACGGCAAAATAAATTTCTGATGTTAAACGGTTCCCTCGCAATTCCCCTCCCAATTTGACCTACTTTCCGTCACTTTTTTCGATATCCGACTTCGGATTCAGATTCGGCGGGATCAAAGCTGTATTTCGCCCGCGAAAACCGTTCCGAAAAACGTACCTTTATGGGGTATATTTTAATGGGAAAAAACCAAGTTTTTCGGCGGACTTTTCGAGAAAACGGGTCCGTACTCTCGCATTTTTTTAACGCATTTCCCGATACTTTTTTCGCGATCCGATCGCGCCGTCGTCTTCCTCGTAGGAAAACCTACGAAACCCGTATTTTTCCGGAATTGTCAACGGCCGTTTAGAGGGGTAGGGGAAGCGGGGAAGTAGAAAAAGCGCACATTAATTATTACTTCGACCCCCCTCCCGCCCTACGGCCCATGGTTCGGGTGGGATTAGAAAATTTTAAATTCGCTTATACACCCTATCGGAAAATCCCAAAAAGATCCCCCCACTCGTAGATCCGGCCCACTCAGCCGTTTGGCCGTGCATAGACACGACAGACAGAGCGACAGACGGAGTTTCATTCTTATTAATAACTAGCCGCTCCGGCTCGCTACGCTCGCCTCCACGTCCAGCCGGGGGGCAAGCCCCCCGGACCCCCCATTAAATTGCTCGCTTCGCTCGCAAAGTGTGGTATGTAGGGAATGTTGCTCGCTTCGCTCGCAAAGTGTGGCATGTAGGGAATGTTGCTCGCTTCGCTCGCAAAGTGTGGTATGTAGGGAATGTTGCTCGCTTCGCTCGCAATTGAAACATGTAGGGGAGGTTGCTTGCTTCGCTCGCGAACGGTAGATCTCTAAGGGTAGGTTTAACTTCTGTAGGGGATGCTGCTCGCTTCGCTCGCTTGGGGAAGTTATACTGCCCACCCAACATGTAGGGAATGATGCTTGCTTCACTCGCAAACAGTAGATCCCTAAGGGTAGGTTTAACTTCTGTAGGGGATGCTGCTCGCTTCGCTCGCAAGGTATTGCCGTATATGTGTAGGAAAAAACCCGTATTTATTCTGTTAAAATGGCTCTCGCTTCGCTCGCAAGGTATAGCTGTATTAGTTTATTAGGGGATGTTGCTCGCTTTGCTCGCAAGGTATTGCCGTATATGTGTAGGAAAAAACCCGTATTTATTCTGTTAAAATGGCTCTCGCTTCGCTCGCAAGGTATAGCTGTATACCTGTGTACCCCCCTTAAATTGCTCGCTTCGCTCGCAAAATGTGGCATGTAGGGAATTTTGCTCGCTTCGCTCGCAAAGTGTGGCATATAGTGTGCCCACCCAACATGTAGGGAATGATGCTCGCTTCGCTCGCAAACGGTAGATCCCTAAGGGTAGGTTAAACTTCTGTAGGGGATGCTGCTCGCTTCGCTCGCTTGAGGAAGTTATACTGCCCACCCAACATGTAGGGGATGTTGCTCGCATCGCTCGCAAACGGTAGGTCTCTAAGGGTAGGTTTAACTTCTGTAGGGGATGCTGCTCGCTTCGCTCGCTTGAGGAAGTTATACTGCCCACCCAACATGTAGGGAATGATGCTCGCTTCGCTCGCAAACGGTAGATCCCTAAGGGTAGGTTTAACTTCTGTAGGGGATGCTGCTCGCTTCGCTCGCTTGAGGAAGTTATACTGCCCACCCAACTTGGCAGACGTTTTTTTCTGTTGGAAATTCTTACAAACAAATTAAATCTTATAAAACTACGTGGAACCACAAAAAGTTTATTAGGGAATGCTGCTCGCTTCGCTCGCTTGAGGAAGTTATACTGCCCACCCAACTTGGCAGACGTTTTTTTCTGTTGGAAATTCTTACAAACAAATTAAATCTTATAAAACTACGTGGAACCACAAAAAAGTTTATTCGGGGATGTTGCTCGCTTCGCTCGCAAGATATACCTGTGTAGGAAAAAACCGGTATTTATTACGTTGAAATGAGTCATCGACTCCCTTCAAGATTTAACTGCGTAGGCTAAGTCCCTTCCCTCGCAAGGTATACCTGTATATGAGTAGGGCACCTCGCCACCTGCTCGCACCCCAAACACGTCTTCCCAGAGCCTTCTCGCGAACACGGCAAAATTAATTTCTGATGTTAATCGCTTTGCTCGCTTCCGCTGGTGATTTGACCGAGTTCTCGTCACTTTTTTCGATATCCGATTTCGGATTCAGATTCGGCGGACCCAAAGCTGTATTTCGCCCGCGAAAACCGTTCCGAAAAACGTACCTTTATGGGGTATATTTTAATCGGAAAAAACCAAGTTTTTCGGCGGACTTTTCGAGAAAACGGGTCCGTACTCTCGCATTTTTTTGACGCATTTCCCGATACTTTTTTCGCGATCCGATCGCGCCGTCGTCTTCCTCGTAGGAAAACCTACGAAACCCGTATTTTTCCGGAATTGTCAACGGCCGTTTAGAGGGGTAGGGGAAGCGGGGAAGTGGAAAAAGCGCACATTAATTCTTACTTCGACCCCCCTCCCGCCCTACGGCCCATGGTTCGGGTGGGATTAGAAAATTTTAAATTCGCTTATACACCCTATCGGAAAATCCCAAAAAGATCCCCCACTCGTAGATCCGGCCCACTCAGCCGTTTGGCCGTGCATAGACACGACAGAGCGACAGAGCGACAGACGGAGTTTCATTCTTATTAATAACTAGCCGCTCCGGCTCGCTACGCTCGCCTCCACGTCCAGCCGGGGGCAAGCCCCCCGGACCCCCCATTAAATTGCTCGCTTCGCTCGCAAAGTGTGGTATGTAGGGAATGTTGCTCGCTTCGCTCGCAAAGTGTGGCATGTAGGGAATGTTGCTCGCTTCGCTCGCAAAGTGTGGTATGTAGGGAATGTTGCTCGCTTCGCTTGCAATTGAAACATGTAGGGGAGGTTGCTTGCTTCGCTCGCAAACGGTAGATCTCTAAGGGTAGGTTTAACTTCTGTAGGGGATGCTGCTCGCTTCGCTCGCTTGAGGAAGTTATACTGCCCACCCAACATGTAGGGAATGATGCTCGCTTCGCTCGCAAACGGTAGATCCCTAAGGGTAGGTTTAACTTCTGTAGGGGATGCTGCTCGCTTCGCTCGCTTGAGGAAGTTATACTGCCCACCCAACTTGGCAGACGTTTGTTTCTGTTGGAAATTCTTACAAACAAATTAAATCTTATAAAACTACGTGGAACCACAAAAAGTTTATTAGGAAATGCTGCTCGCTTCGCTCGCTTGAGGAAGTTATACTGCCCACCCAACTTGGCAGACGTTTTTTTCTGTTGGAAATTCTTACAAACAAATTAAATCTTATAAAACTACGTGGAACCACGAAAAGTTTATTAGGGAATGTTGCTCGCTTCGCTCGCAAACGGTAGATCTCTAAGGGTAGGTTTAACTTCTGTAGGGGATGCTGCTCGCTTCGCTCGCTTGAGGAAGTTATACTGCCCACCCAACTTGGCAGACGTTTTTTTCTGTTGGAAATTCTTACATTCAAATTAATTCTTATAAAACTACGTGGAACCACGAAAAGTTTATTAGGGAATGTTGTACTGCCCACCCAACTTGGCAGACGTTTTTTTCAGTTGGGAATTCTTACAAACAAATTAAATCTTATAAAACTACCTGGAACCACGAAAAGTTTATTCGGGGATGTTGCTTCGCTCGCAAGGTATACCTGTATATGTGTAGGACAAAGTCCGTATTTATTACTTGAAAAGCCGCTCCGGCTCGCTACGCTCGCCTCCACGTCCAGCCGGGGGGCAAGCCCCCCGGACCCCCCATTAAGTTGCTCGCTTCGCTCGCAACGTGTGGCATGTAGGGAGTATTGCTCGCTTCGCTCGCAAAGTCTGGCATGTAGAAAATGTTGCTCGCTTCGCTCGCAAAGTATGGCATTTAGGGGATGTTGCTCGGTTCGCTCGCAAACGGTAGATCTCTAAGGGTAGGTTCAACTTCTGTAGGGGATGCTGCTCGCTTCGCTCGCAAACGGTAGATCTCTAAGGGTAGGTTTAACTTCTGTAGGGGATGCTGCTCGCTTGAGGAAGTTATACTGCCCACCCAACTTGGCAGACGTTTTTTTCAGTTGGGAATTATTACAAACAAATTAAATCTTATAAAACTACGTGGAACCACGAAAAGTTTATTCGGGGATGTTGCTCGCTTCGCTCGCAAGGTATACCTGTATATGTGTAGGACAAAGTCCGTATTTATTATTTGAAATGGCTCTCGCTTCGCTCGTAAGGTAGGTACCTATGTAGGCATACCTGCTCGCCTCGCAATGTTGTGACATCGAACCCTTCACGTCAATTCTTGAGCCTTCTCTCGTCCACGGCAGAATCATTTTAATCGCTTTGCTCGCTTCTGCTCGCAATTTGACCTACTTTCCGTCACTTTTTTCGATATCCGACTTCGGATTCAGATTCGGCGGGATCAAAGCTGTATTTCGCCCGCGAAAACCGTTCCGAAAAACGTACCTTTATGGGGTATATTTTAATCGGAAAAAACGTAGTTTTTGTCGGACTTTTCGAGAAAACGGGTCCGTACTCTCGCATTTTTTTAACGCATTTCCCGATACTTTTTTCGCGATCCGATCGCGCCGTCGTCTTCCTCGTAGGAAAACCTACGAAACCCGTATTTTTCCGGAATTGTCAACGGCCGTTTAGAGGGGTAGGGGAAGCGGGGAAGTCCAAAAAGCGCACATTAATTCTTACTTCGACCCCCCTCCCGCCCTACGGCCCATGGTTCGGGTGGGATTAGAAAATTTTAAATTCGCTTATACACCCTATCGGAAAATCCCAAGAAGATCCCCCCACTCGTAGATCCGGCCCACTCAGCCGTTTGGCCGTGCATAGACACGAGCGACAGACAGACGGAGTTTCATTCTTATTAATAATAGAGATTTGAAATGGCTCTCGCTTCGCTCGCAAGGTAGGTACCTATGTATACCCTTCACGTCAATTCTTGAGCCTTCTCTCGTCCACGGCAGAATTTTAATCGCTTTGCTCGCTTCTGCTCGCAATTCGTCACGCTTCTCGTCACTTTTTTCGATATCCGATTTCGGATTCAGATTCGGCGGACCCAAAGCTGTATTTCGCCCGCGAAAACCGTTCCGAAAAACGTACCTTTATGGGGTATATTTTAATGGGAAAAAACCAAGTTTTTCGGCGGACTTTTCGAGAAAACGGGTCCGTACTCTCGCATTTTTTTAACGCATTTCCCGATACTTTTTTCGCGATCCGATCGCGCCGTCGTCTTCCTCGTAGGAAAACCTACGAAACCCGTATTTTTCCGGAATTGTCAACGGCCGTTTAGAGGGGTAGGGGAAGCGGGGAAGTCCAAAAAGCGCACATTAATTATTACTTCGACCCCCCTCCCGCCCTACGGCCCATGGTTCGGGTGGGATTAGAAAATTTTAAATTCGCTTATACACCCTATCGGAAAATCCCAAAAAGATCCCCCCACTCGTAGACTCCCCCCACTCAGCCGTTTGGCCGTGCATAGGCACGAGCGACAGACAGACGGAGTTTCATTCTTATTAATAGTAGAGATAGAGATAGAGATAGAGATAGAACCTCAAGAGATAATAAAAACAGTTACTACGATGAGAGGAGGCTCAGCTCCAGGACCGGATGGAATACCTCTGCAAATAATAAAAGAAGTGATTGAAATCATAGCAGAACCGCTTGCTCACCTGTTCAACATGTGTATTTCCGAAGGTGTATTTCCGCAAAATTTCAAATTAGCTAAAGTAGTACCACTTTTCAAAAAGGGAGAAAGTTCAGACCCAGCCAACTATCGCCCCATCTCACTAATCAACGTAATAGCGAAGATATTTGAAAGGCTGCTTAAATCACGCTTGGTTTCTTTTCTAGAGAAGAATAAAATCATTGGAAGTCAGCAGTTTGGATTTCAGAGAAACGTTAGTACACAGGATGCTCTATTTAGGATCACCGACGAGATATACCAGAACTTGGATGCAGGGAAAAAGGTGGTTTTAACTTGCTTGGACGTGGCCAAGGCGTTTGATAGCATATCGAAGGAAAAATTGGGTGAAAAGCTCGAAAAAGCTGGCATTCGTGGAACTGCACTACAACTTTTCAAGTCCTACATCAGTAATAGAGAACAAGCCGTTCATATAGGAGACACAAAAAGTGATAACGCTTTCATACGCGACTATGGCTGCTCCCAGGGTACTTCGCTTGGACCCATTATCTTCCTCATTTATGTGAACGGCTTGGTAATGCAGACCTTCTCAGGGAGCATATTCATGTTTGCAGATGACGTGGCTCTCGTAAATACAGGAAGCACCTGGCGAGATGCTCACGACAAAGCAGAGAAAGACCTACGTATAATAGGACGATGGATGAACGCAAATACACTCACGATCAACGCCTCAAAATCAGTTTTCATGAATATTTCGAGGAAACTCGATCCCAATTCTTCGTCAGACGATACTCTGGTCATCCACACCTGCACAGAAACACCGTGTACCTGCCCAACTATCAAAAAAGTGGATCACCTAGTGTACCTTGGAGTGACTGTTGACAGCCGCTTGAGGTGGGATCACCATATAAATTCTCTGTGCCAAAAACTTCGGAAATGTGCTTATGTTATGTACGGTATCAAATACCTGTCCAAAAGCCTTCTGCGAAATATCTATCAGGCGCTTTTCGAATCCATCCTACAATATTCGATAGTTATTTGGGGTGGAACATATAAATACTTACTCGACAAACTTTTTAAAATTCAAAAAATGACACTCAAAGTTCTTTTCAAGAAACCAAAACGCTATCCAACAGAAGAGCTGTTCAAGGAATTGAATTTGGACACGGTTCATCAAATATATATTAAAAATATGATAAAATTCATTAAAAAAGAAAAAAGTTCATTCTTTGTGGACGTTAGGACACGAAACAAAGAGCCCTATAGACTTAAGCTGCCCAAAGTGAAGAACACTTATGCTCAGATGACAACAAGATATAGAGGCATGCAAATTGTAAACAAAAAATTCAAGAAAATAGTTGAAATCCTAAAAATAAATAACGATGAACTGTTGCGTAAAGAAATTCATAAATTAATACACGACAGCAGCAATCATCATCTCCTTACCTTCTAACAAATTAGATAAAATTAGTTAGTTTCAATTAAATAAGCCATACAAGTGGGTATACCTAAAACACTCACTGGTACTTTTGCGAAATAGTTTCTATCCGGTTCACAACAACTCCGTGCTGGGCCACAGTTTTAACTATCCGGCACGGTCATCACATTAATTATTGAAAATATAAAGTATTTTGAAAAATATTTTTCTAAGAGTAGTACCTATTATTTTATTTGATGTTCTTATATACCTATACAAATATTATACTTTTTTTTTTTTCTTTGTACGGAAAATGATGACAAATAAAATATTTATTATTATTATTATTATTATTATCATTATCGAAGTTCTAGCCCTTAGGGAAAGCGATCCGTACAACGTACAGCGTTGCGGATGGTTGTAATCGATTCTTCGGGATTAAATTTGTCATTGACAAGGGAAAAATCATTTCTGTTAGTTTTCGAGATCTCCATTTTCAATTGTGTTAGCTTACCCTAGCTTAGGGTTGATTTGATAAAAATTGATGCCAAGTTTCTCGGATCATTTACGCCCCAAAAGTGATTTTTAACCCAAGATTCATTAAGTTTGGTCTGGTAGTTTCGGAAAAAGCTCTGGACGATGGACGTAGGGGTTTTTGTAAATTCGATTTTTGAATTCTACGACATTTTGAAACTAAACCATCAAATTTGAGGGGGGATTAACATTTTTCTTGATCGATTACAAAGGTCCATTATTATAAATAGGTAATAAACAAAAAACAAAAAAGTGGTTGGCGGCATTCTGCTAATCTTCATAATTAGTTTCAGCAAATTTTTTTGGTCACACTCGGTCTTATCCACCCTGGATGCACCCCCCCACCCCCTCCACCCTGGGGTGTCCTTAACTATACAGGGTGTCACAAAACTGATCCACCAAACTTCAGGAGTCGTTTCTAAAACTAATTTGCAACAAAAAGTGCCTTCTAGACATTTTTTTTTCAGAGGCTTCGTTTCCGAAAAATTTCACTTTCAAGATTTTTTTCATGTTTTCGACCTTACACAATTAAAACGGCCATATCTCCTTTAAATTACTCTCAAAAATTAAAAAAAAGGATACCGTTGGAAATAGCGTGAAATTTCTCATTAGATGAGCTCTTGACCATTCCAGAAAAACTGAACGCTAGAGTAGTGTTTTACCTCAAACTTAAAAATGTGTCAATTTCTGTTTTTTAAAATAAATTTTGATGATTTTTCCCGGTTGGAATATGGTCTTTGCCAGAGGGGCTCAGAAGCTTAAAACATGCTCCATTTTATCAGCTTTCCAACGGTGTAGTCAACTTTTGTTTTACTTTGTTAATTGGGGGTTTGTATGCTGAAAAACGTGGTTAAATAGGCATTCGATGCATTATCAAGTTTAAACTTCAATATTAACGATTTAACATTACTCTACCCATCGCAATGTACCTGGTGAAAATACCCTAAATTACGATTGGCTATTGATGATATTTAGCTATAGGTTCTCGTATTGAGTAAATTAACATGGATGAATCCTGTGTGTGATTGCTTATAGCAATAACTCATCTATAAGTACTACTAGTTGCAATGTTCAACATAAAATTTAATGTATTCTTTCCTGTTAACCAGGGATTGATCCGCCACTTCCGGCCAGAGCTGGAGGAGAGGATGCGAATCTTCAACCAGAAGAAGGAGAAGGTCGCTGCTTCTAACTAAACGTGCTGTCCTCCCCCGAAAGCGTAGAAAACTCAATTTGTTTTCTCCCTCAACATGTAGAAAAAGAAGAAAAAATTCACCTGTATTATTGCTTTTTTAAGTAGGATTTCACGCCTGAACTGTATAAACCTGATATTAATAAAATCTGTTAATTATACCTGACATTTTAGTTTTCTCCTTTGATTTTAGGGAATACTCTTCCGTTATACCCCCCCCCCCCCCCCCCCCCCCCTCAACAATTTGTCTTCAACACGCCCGCCCGCCCGATGTTTCTAGGCATTACTTCTTACTTAGATTATGTTATATTATGTTATGTTATGTATTTTTGAGATGCGAGCATCCAGACCGCCACAGTATACACATCATTCTGACCTACATGTCCAACTAATCTGTATTTTTACTACTTGATGTTAAGTAATTTTGAGATGCGAGCTTGCGAGCAATCCAGACCACCAACCTATATACAGCATTCTGATATATTTGTGCGAATTCATGTGGAGGCAATCAAACCACAACCACGCCAATTCGTTTCCTTTTTTTTTTTTAATAATATAATTTTTTCCCACAGCTTGAAACTGTCACCAATTCTATGTAAATATGTAATCTAAGTAAGAAGTAATGCCTAGAAACATCGGGTGGGCGGGCGTGTTGAAGACAAATTGACTGGGGGGGGGGGGGGATAACGGAAAAGTACCGAATGGTGCTTACTTCCCTCTGTACAAATGATCGAGAAAACATTTATGTACGTTCCTATACATGAGCACATGTATAGAATGAAGTTTCACAATGAAATGAAGTATCAGGTTGATAGGGATGTTCGATACTTCTGCAGTATCGATAGCGTATTCATTCAAGTATTGATAAAAAAATACTCATAATACTCATAAAACAGAATCTTAACGTATTCTAAGGTCTTACCTATAAAATCAGAGAAGTAAAAATATGAATCGTACAAAATATTTTCATAAAATGTGATTTCTATCGTGGACCCTCCCTACACATTGCGAAATTCTCATCTTTCAAATACCCCATATATTGCTTTTTGGTGGAAACATAATGTAATAGTTGAAAAAAAAAAAAAGGTGTATATATATATATATATATATATATATATATTAGGGATGAGTCGATTCCCGATACCGATTCTCGATACCACCGATTCTTAGGCATTGGTATCGGTATCGAGAATCGATCGCCTAAAGCCGATACCGATACCGCCTGGTGATGGGCGTTTTATTACACTACGGTACTATTGCAACCATCTAACAAAGAAGATGGTTGTACCGTGCAACCGTTGTGTGAAGTTAGCAGTGGCGAAACATGAACTGTCCAAAACACAACTTACAATACTTTGTTTACAAGTAGGCTTGTGCTATTTTGTTTGTGACAACAGAAGCATTAGACGAAGCTATGTTTTCCAATTATAAAACCTATACCTTAGATATACCTTACCGTTACCGACGAAAAACTAAAAAACCAAGTCAGTCTGCTTAACTTGTTTTATTCAGAAAGAAATCAATCCTAGGCAATAAAATTTGCCTATTAATTGATAATTGATAGATAAAAAAAAATATCAAATTTTGTGTTTGCACAAATCAAATTAACTAAAGCCTTGAATGAAAATGTAAATCTAAAATTTAGTATTTGTAATAAGAATTGATCTTTAAAATTTATTTAATTTTAATAAGTAACTAAAGCATTAAAACTTCATTGGAACAAGAACTCCTAATGACAATAAATAGAGATGGAAAATATATTAGCTAATTAGACTAATAACGTCATCTACGACGGAACGGTAAGCTATTGGTGCCAGTATTCATTGCGAGAGGCTATCGACAGATGTGCAGTAGGAACTTGCGGAACGTAACAACCCCATACAGAATTAAAATGTTGGTCTTTTTCAACAAAAACCTTAAGTAGAACAGATGGAGAATAAAGGTTTTATTATCCATGTTTGGTTTTTATTTAAAAATTACCTCATTTGCAAATATATTGGGATCAATTTTTTGTAAGTATTTATATGTTGTACAAACAAATTTGAATATATTACTAGTTCAAGACGAATTTTCGTTTTTCACCTCCAGGTAAGTTAGGTATTATGCGCCAATGGCATCGGTATCGAGAATCGGGAATCGATTTTTTAGGTATCAGTATCGGGAATCGATAAATTTTGGTATCGACTCATCTCTAACATATATATTATATATATATGTATATATATATATAAATATATATATATATATATATATATATATATATTCGGGAGGTTGAATGACCAGTCTAGTAATATACAATGTATGTAATAGTAATGTACAATTGTATGTCAACTGGCTTCACCAACATGTGTTGTTAACTACTTTTCATAAGTCTCTACATCTGACTTCGAAGATCCAGTACATCAATAAATCACATGAATAGGACCCAGCTCCTGGGTGGAAACGTCGTGAATAAACAACTAAAAACTCAAGACTAGACTGGTCATTCAACCTCCCGAATAGTCAACCAAATACCAAATTATATATATAGAAAAAAAGGTACGCTAACTGAACAGAAAAACAGTGAATGACTGAGAGGTTTGAAAGTCAAAAATTAACCTCCCCCTTTTCAACAACTGTTCGTTATCTTCCAGGTCTCGAGGGTCAGCCACACGTGGAAAATTCGTCCAAAAATCGATTCTTACCAACTTTGTTGAATTTGAGATTTAGCATATTATCTCCTTTTTGATTATTTTTTCTTTTCTCCAATAAGCTATTCGAGTATTTCTTTCGATATCGGCCAAAGTATCCGTATGAGTAGGTACTCATAATTGTTAAACCATAAGTATCGATGCTAAAAGTACTTGGTATTCGGCGTACTTGGTTTTTGGCGATACTAAAAATACATGGTAGGTACTTGGCGTTTCGATACTTCGCTGGTATCGAACGCCCCTAAAGGTTGATGGTTTCCCTACATAGATAGTAGTTGCAGATACATATATTCATATTTACCTTACTTCTACTCAGTTGTAGTACCTACATCTCGAATTGTTGGCTGTTGATTACCAACTAGGATTTTTAAAGTCTACTTTTGATCCCTGAAGAAGGCATCAACTTTAAATGAGAACGTGAAAATAATGAATCTTGAACTCATCGCGAGTTTTTCTGTTTCATATGACTTCGGATGATGTTCTCTGTTCCTCAATAATGGATAGGAGGGGATTTAAGAATTATTTTCTTAGGTAGGTATAAAAAAGTTCAATTGATATTTGAATTGAGCTGTTACTTAATTTTTACGCAAACACTTGGTACCTACAAATAGATTTTCATGTCGTGAACTACCTACGACTATTGAACCACCTGATTCTCCTACCTTATCAACAATTTGTGTCCGTCTACAACAGCAGAGCGTAATTAGATATTTTATACTTTGATTCTATGTAGTTTTTACACAGATTGACGTACCATAGGCTTCGTTTAATAATGATCGGACAAGTATGTGCGCTGAAGGGCCACCTAACTAATGCAGAAATAATAAACCTTTGAGTAATTATTTTCCGCATTTATTTATTTTTTAAACGAAGACATGAAATTTGAAGAATTTACACTAGAAGTACTTTTTTACGATAAGTACTGGAGTAGTTATGATTTTTCAGTTTCGGCAACAAACTACGTCAACACACCCCTCGTATCTACCTGGGTGCGCTCACCTGCCCATTGTGACGTCACTACATGCAGAAACTTTGAAAAATCATTAAAATGATCGTAGAAAAGCTTTCATTTAAAAACGCATTTTTCAGGCTCATAATAAATTAGCAGTATACCCGTCTAAAAAGTAGGGTTTCACCACATTGTCATGCCCTTGTCTTGAATCTAGGTATATATCTAAGCGTTTTGCAAGATTGCAGCTGCTATAACTCTGTTTTAGAAATATATTTTATTCTATAACCTAAAAATTCAAATTTGCATGTATTCCAGTAGCTCCTGTAGGAAAACGGTGACTTTTGAAGAGGGTATTTCTCCCACTTGCTTCTAAAAGCCTCCAACAATCTCAATTTTAATACATGGGGTAGGGTGAAAAGATAAAACCAGATTTTATAATTATTATAATGTATTTCTAACGATTTTCTGATATGCCTTTCGAAGAAAAAATGTCATTCGGTGAAGAACTTTGGAATTTGAAACATTGGAGTTCTTATATTTTCATTACAAAACATTTATAATCTTGAGTCAACAGCATAATACATTAGTGACTAACATTTTTCTTAAACGATGGAATTGCAAACAACAGACACTTTTTTTAAAAGAAAATTTGTTTCACCTAAGTACCATTCTAATTTAATAATAATTAACATCAACTAAACACTTCCTACACAACAAGTCGTATTCACAGCAGAATATATACATAACGAAAAGGAGTTAAAGATATATACAATCAGTCAAGTGGCAAATCTATTCCTACGAATTTCGGGAGAGAACGAAAGAGTCAGCAATGAGGAATCACGATCCATAATTCGCCTCAGGGACGTCTCACAACTCTGACAACACCATTACGAACATAAAAACGAAAAAAACAGAAAAATATTTCCCTTATAAATAATCAATTTTTATTTAAACATAAAAATTATCCTTTTAATTATACTTTGGCACTTAAACCATAAAACGGTCTGGATGACAAAATATGAACGACGCGTCAGAGTTGGGTGACCTTCCCTTGAAAAAACGGCCGTTCTTTTTCAATGAATTTTATCAGTCTTGGACAAAGCTAGGACGTACGGTTCTCTCCCAATGATAGGAATATGGAATTTTATAGGCTGACCGCCAATGAAAGCCACGAAATTCTTTCTTGTTTAATTTTTTTTTCCAACACTTGTAAAAACAAAAAAACATTGAAAACATGTTTCTTTTTCAACTTTGCTCGTCAAGAATATTTACAGAACGACGAAAGAGGGCAATGGGAGGATGAAGGGAATTGAGGATGGGAAGGGAGGAAGGGCGGAACATTATATATTATATTCATCTATACATAGAGGCCCTCACTTTCAAACGAAAATGAAGAGAAAACAAATGTACATAGGTGGGACGCATCACAATATTTGATAAACACTAAAAAACATAATATAACATGTCGCCAGAACGATGTCATTCCAGAGTCATATGATAGAGTTATTTATGAAGCCAATTTAAAGGGGTGAGGCAAATTTCATATGGATTTTAAATAAGAATTTATGGGCATTATATATATTATATCGTTCTACGATTTGGTCACGAATAACGTTGTACTCTACGAAATTGTGAAGAAATGGTGGGGCTGTTTTGTAGGCGCAGAAAAATTCAAAACGCAAGAAAACTACATTTCAGAGAGTGTTGTTTTGATAACAAATTTTGATTGATGTTTGGTCGTAATGATCGATCAGGTCGGCTTGAACAACGAAAAGGAACCAACGGATTTTATTGATGAATTTTTCTACCGGAGCGAAGCCAGTAATAAATTTATCCGTCGATTCGAGTGAATTTGTACGGTTCAATTGATCAAAGCCAACGTGATCGTGTTGCAACCTAAAGATAACAAAAATAAGGAGTACTTACCTAATTGATATCTCCTACTCAAATGACTTACGAAAAAACCACCTCAAAGAGGTCGAATGGTCTTCAAAATTATAAGAACCGCCTAAAGGAAGAGAGTCGGCGGATTCAAACAAAACATTTCGCGCTGATATCCCATGGAGATTTCAGTCAATATGAAGGAATAAAACCCATTAGTTTTTCTTAAGTCGATTCTGCGTACCAATGGACGTGAATATACTTGGTTTCTTATACAACTGAAAGTGGTACACATTTGATATATATTTTCTTTGAATTAAAAAATTATTGGATTATAAAGAATTTGATAGGGGAAATGGTCCCAGAGAGACGAGAAGTGAATAAGAACAACTTTTGAATTCTGCGTGGGATCAACCTACTGCGAGAACTGTAAAGTTGGTCCGAACTATTAGATCCAACCAGTCCAAAACATACATTAAGACGTTACATCCTTATTTTCGATTCCTCAAAATTTTGATCGTCACAGCGTTGCTAATTTTCATTAATCAAGATGCAAATTGATTGTACATATCGGGGTATATTTGGTGACATATTTGTTTCTTAAGGCGCCTAAGAGAACGTTCGAAAGAATTGAAATATGAAGATGTAACGTTTGAATTTTAAATTCTGTTGGTGGGCCTCACATTTTTCGACAACACAATTGGTCAACTATTACCTCGAAACCATTTCGTTAATGGGTGAAGGAAGAAGAGCTGAAAAAGCAACATATTTCATGAGGTTATGATGACATGGTAAACATTGAGTTGCCATGAGGACTTTCTAACAGAGCGAAGTCGCTATAAAAACTCAAGATTTCCAACCATGTCGTCAATCTCTTCCACTCATTCAATGCAAAAACAGTTTACGCATTAACAAATTGGTTTCGTGGTGATAATCGGCCAACGATGTTTCGCATTGACTAATACGATCGGTTTCTGCTCCTGCTCTCGAGCAACGTCTTTACACACACAAAAATCAACAAGAAAAGGGATGAGAGAGACAAAACAACTTTAGCGAACAGTATTCTTCCAAGGGCGCGGGCGAAGGAGTTCACATCTCGGGAACGACCTGATCGGAGGAGGACAAGTGATAGCAGCGCTCCTCGTGGGTGAGCCAGGGGTGAATGAGAACGTCGGAAGCTGTGAGCCTTTCCGAGGGATCACGCCGGAGGAGGCTTCGGATGAGGCACTTGGCCCGGGACGAAAGGCCTTCGGGCAGCACGAACAGTCCCCGGGTGATCTTGACGAAGAGGTTCGTGTGCTCGGCGTCGTTGAACGGGTACCTGCGGACAAAAACGGCTCAATTAGTTGGGTCTTTCTCAATAGAAATTAGCGATATATGTAGAAGCTTAAAAAAGGACGAAAGCTACAACGTATAGCAGGGGTGCTCAAACGGTCGATCGCGATCGACCAGTCGATCGCGAGTGCTTTTTGAGTAGATCTCTTGCAACTTATGATAGATCAACTGAAAAGAAAGGATCTGAAACATTTTCCGTCTTTGAAAGCAAGGATTCCTCAGTTGAATTATGATACGTATGAGGCTGAATTATCAAATATTTTGGGACAATTCGAAATGCGTTTTTATGATTGCAGTAAATTGGCAAATATAGCATCATTTTTGAGTTATTCTTTTTCATGTAAAAACATTGAGGAATTAGCTACTGAAGTAGCAAGTCAGTTTAATATGAACTCATGTTCTGTTGAAAATGAGTTGGTGCAGATTATATCAGATATACATCTCAAAGCTACAGCATCTGATACAAATTTCTGGTGTTTTATGTCTGAAGATATATATCCGAATCTAAGGCAAATCGCCCTTCAACTGACGGCAATGTTTGGGTCAACTTACTTGTGCGAGTCTACATTTTCTGAAATGAGGATAATTAAGTCAAAATATCGCAATCGACTAACTGACGATCATATGTCATCATGCTTGCTATTGGCACTCAGTGGTTACGCACCATCTTATGAAAAGTATGCTGAGGACATGCAGTGCCACGCTTCAACATCCAAAGTCACTCCTTAGTTGAGTTTAACACCATATGTAACTCTTTTGTTTTGTAACAACGAATAAACTCGCAATTTTGAATAACTAGGGGTTTTTCTATTGATATTGTAGAGAAGAACTTGAGTAAACCTAACCCAAACCTTGACTAAAATAATGTAAATTGTGCGGAAAGCTAATATCTATATATGCTACGGTACACCCTACCTAGGTAGGTAGGGTGTATCGTGTATGTACGACAACCCTGCATCACACATACTTGCAGCCTCTCAGAGTCGATCGTAAGTAGTCTAAAAATATTGAGGTAGATCGCCAGCAGTTCAAGTTTGAGCACCCCTGACGTATAGTATGCAAGAAAAATTGAAATACGAATGTTTTTTTAGATTCTCAGATCACACCCACTCATCTGATCACAATGTTTAGGACACCTCGTCACTGAAACTCAACAATCACTTGGAGGCTCAATATCGGAGGTTGAATAGTGTTGAGGCTGCGTGCTAACGGGAAATAAACCTGCTGAGTCTAGCAATTTATGATCGAACTCGTGGTAAGTGAATCCAGCGAGTTAATTACTGGAATAACTGTTCCCGTAACCACTGAACTAGTAAAACACTAACTTGCTTCCACCACTCAAACTTACCACTAAGTAGGAACTTACGAGGATGGTCATTGTAATACCAGCTAGACTCTGTGACACTTTGGCATGAGAAATGTAGTATAAACTGTCAGTGACACCGTATCCTGCCTCATATGATAGAAGGACATTTAATCTCGACGACCGAGCTGCCGCATTTGAAGCTAGGTCACCCGTGACTTCCCATTCCAGTTTATTTGGAGAAATTAAAACATTTACAGCCTCACTAAGAAATTAGCCTCACAACACACTCATTGACAAGGGAATTACAAATTCAATATGTCAATTTAACCGGGCAGCCTCTAGGAGCAATCAATTAGGTAATCTGATACGTCCTATGATCCCATGAATATGCTTCCTTTATTAATGGTGGTGTAATGATGCTGACATTAGGCATCAACTTATTTGGAATCCGCAGGATTTCCATGATTCACACTATAGAATTGATGTGGAATGCATAGCACTAATTTGTTGAGTTATCTTGTCGATCTTTGCCATCGTTATGTTACGCTATAAGCATAAAAATGTTTGTCTTTACAGCCCGTTTAGTTCGCATACACGCTGAGATTCTCTAAACAGTGCAATTAATAAGAGACGGCATTACTGCAGTCGTCAACGCATTCATTTGGCCGAAAGCCCCCCTTCACAGCTTGCGATTATGTTGGCTAACGAACCCCAACGCGCAAGTCGCGTGAAACACGCATCTGAATCGCCTCATTCTTACTGCACTCATTTCATTTCACAGCATTAGAAACTACACGTGAAACTCTTCGACGTACCTTCCAACGAGCATAGTGTACAGGATGACTCCGAGCGACCACATGTCAGCCGCTCGCCCCGAGTACCGCGCGTTGCTCCGGAGTATTTCGGGGCTCACGTAAGCTGGACAGCCCCTTTTATCCTGGAGAACATCGTCAGCCCCATCCTCCAGCACCACAGCGTCCTCCAAGTTTTCCAGCTTCAATTCGGTTCTGGAACAACAGAAAAAACCCAATTATTATAGTTATTACACAGAGAACTACCAAAAAATTTCGTTACACACGTATAAACAATTTTGTTAAAGTAATGATTATAACAATAAATGTAGTTAGTTGTACCTAGAACTTAACAAGCCTAGTTGTTTTACAAAACTACGTGGTAACAATAGCTAATCTGTCTTGTTCAGTTCGCCCTCATATCTATAAATGTTTGGATGGACTACCAACCAGAATTTCGAAAACCATTTTCAAGACCTTTCTTGCAATTATTTCTGACTTTACAAAATTGACAGTTCAACATTCTAACTCGAATCTTACCTACCTAAAATTTTCTAAGTCCTATGAAAATTTCATCACAGCGTTGATTTACAATGCATAGTTTATGTTTTCCACATCCATAAAATTGATATTCTGTTATTTAAGCTGAAAAGTATAGTGTGCAATTTTTTCAGCCACCAGGTTGGGTCCACATGATAGTTTCGTTATCTATTAACCTGTCCAAAAAGATAGAGATGGATAAGAGGTGACCAAGCTACCAATAAAGGCGGTATTAGCAGGTCGCGCAAGGCCCCTAAGGCGGTGACCTAAGAACCGAGTTATTCAATTCCCGTCGTATTTGGTGTGTTACATTTGTGATGTTAGAAGTCTCTCGCAAGCTGGTTACCAACAGCGAAGGTTCCCCAGCCAGCGCCCTGACACCCTGTGGCAACCCTTGCTCGGGACTCTGTCGCAACGCAACGCTGGGCTCTTTCGCGACTGCCTGTAACTTGAGCTGTAACACTACGCCTCCGGCTCACGACAAACACAAACCTTTTGTTTCCATATCCGTTTTACCTTGTGACAATGCCGACCCGGTGATGACATAGGTTAAACGAGCATGTATAGCGAAACCAAACTATTTCCACTGATTCTGTTCAACCACCCATCCCAGGAGTTGACACACTCCAACTGCCATGCGATCCTACCAGACATCTTTCAACATTCTAAACGCACAGAACGCTAGTGAATAATCACACAAACCTATGTCAAATTAACTGGCTTACATTCAACTGTAATAAATTCTAAATCAAAACGAGTGAATGTAAGCCCCCCCCCCCCCCCCCCATGATAATACACCTAATAATATAGAAACATTTGAGGAAACATGTTGAAATCGAATACTGATCTAGTCTTGGCCCAATTATACTAGCGTTCGTAATGAAATATATAGGTATATATTAGTGCTGGTCAAATGATCTGATGATTAGAGACGATGATAATTGTATTCCTCAATAATGCATCAAGACCATAACGAGAATCCGAAATGGTAATACTAGGAAATCCAAAACTTAAAAAAGCTGCTGCCACTTGTGCTCTATATTGCTGGCAGTTGTTTCAAGTAACTACTAATCGTTTCCGAATTAGATATGTACAGTATCACATCAAACAGCATTATTACATATTTTGCAGGTACCTCTTTAATTACACAGTTTTCGGAAGTTTACCCATTAAGTTACGCTCGTAGAAACGGTAAGAAAATCTATATTTGTCAAGAGTTTAAACATCGATTCAGCTTGCGTGTAAGTTTCAACCACGGGAGATATTTCACTCATATTTCATGTATCGGTTACCAAATTGGCCATCGTAGTAAGCCACCCTGGTTAGTACCAAATCACGTATTTATACCAGGAGGATTTTATATAGTTCAATAATAACTTTGCTTGTAGCTCAGCTGCTTTTTTTGGAGCAGTTTAGGCAGCGTAAGATTTTAGCATACATTGAGATCTTTCCAACGACTGGCAAACAATTTTTGTAAGACGAAAAGATTTGGTTGAAAGCTAGAATTTTGTCACACCTAAAAAGTGTCGCTGCTTAAAAGTAAAGCTTTTGACAGTTGTGTGCAAAAGTAAATACATAAAAATGTCAAATTGATACAAAACTTTACAAAAAGTTCAGAAAAGCCAGCAGTATTGAAGGCTTTGTAATAATTTGAACTATCTCAAGAAAGGAACGTTGCAAATGTCAAATTGACTCAAAACTGGAAATTTAGTGACTAATGACAGAATATATTCTCAAATACCTGTTAAACGTATGAACAATACGTGTAGTCAGTGTCATGAGTCAGTGCATGAGCAATAAAACAGTAGAGTTTTACACAGATAAAAACTAACTAGGGAAACTAAGGAAATGATTCAATGGAAATTCCTGGACTTTGAGGTCAGAGGGGTAAAGCAAGCGAGTGGGCAAACTACGGCGAAGCTTTTCATAACACGTTTCCCCCCAGAGAGCCCTGGGAGTTGCTTTATGTCACGATCACGATCCTACGCACGCCTCAGCGGCGTTCAATCGCAAGAATCGTTGCAGAGAGCTGCCACACATCTGGAAACGGGAATCTGAAATCTTGACCAACTCTACCGCTGGACTAATCTGAGATGGTGACGTTACTGAGGCTGAAATCAACGTTTGTGCAAGAAAAAGGATCTAGTTGGATCAAACTCAACTAGTCGAAAAAATTGGGATGCTACGCAAAGCAAAAGTCAATCAGAGTAGAAGCAGTTGGTTTGTATCCAAGATCACTCGTTCTTTTCTGTAAATCATGTTGAATAAATTGGTGAACTAGATTCTTCCAAATGAGGATTTGAGTGGAATATGAAGGTCTATCGAGCAGCATCATTGCAAATTATTTTTATTCAATTATTTTCAGTAATTTTCATAATCTGGATTAATACAAGCTTGTTTGGATAGCTCAAACAATAATCCTCCATTTTAAAAATACATGTAACAACAAATATGCAAGTTGGATTGGGTCCATCAAATAGCATAACTGTAAATTATATTTATTCAATTAATTTGTGTGCAAAAGGAATTGGATCCCCTCTATGCGATCATCAGTTAAAATAGGGGGGAAACAAGTTACTGAGAAATAGAATACACATCAATCTACAGCCCATCTTTCTACAGTCTATCTGTGTAGTTTAAAAATATGTTAAACCATAGCACAGGAAGAAAAAATGACGAATACGCATTCGCCAAACGCTATGGTTCAGCTCAAACGAATTATTATAAAAATACGTTTATCAAAGAAGTTTTGTTGATGGCTGATTTATGATTGTTGTTCATATTTGTAGTTTGATCGCTGTTCAGATTTGTAGTTCATATTCCTATTTGCTCTATACAATCTGTTATAAACTTTTGTTAATGACGGTCCCCAGTAATGCATCACTCTTAGCCCCATATCAGTAACGAGTTGTTGAACTGAACTGATGATGACCTAACCGTCGACATCGATTCATCAATGTACTCAACTCTTAACTTTATTTAATCTTAAAAAAACTTAATCTCAACTATTTTTCGTTGAAATAGACATCGTTCTTCCATAACTTTTGATTTCTTCGTGAAATGGGTTTCCACTACTTCGTTGCGAGTGATTTTGTTCTATTTAGCTCGTACACAACGGTAGTTAGTACTACTAATCCAATTTTAGTCGATTTTCATCATAAAGATTAATACAAGCTTGTTTGGAGAGCTAAAACCAAAAGAATCTTTCATTTTAAAATACTTATAATTACAAATCTCATGGTGATGATGATGCGTTTCGATCTACATTGGTGATAGACATAAAAATGTAGGAGCAAAAGGAGCTTTGGAGTTTGTAACAATGTCTAGGTACTGAAATTTGTAACAATCCCCACCGAATCGGCATATAAGAAGATTTGTATTCCAGCTGTCATTGGAATCAAGTCATCCAGCTGATATTCTGATTGAGTGAAAGGTTGGTTGGGAAAGTCACGGGGCTTTGTGACAGCTGTCTTTTTATTCTCAAGCTGGCCAAACCTCAGGAGCCTGCATGCCCTATTGCATATCCACTGCGGGGCGATTACGAATCGCGGACTTTGCCAAGAGGGGCCCTCTGTTACATCCAGAGGCCGACAGAAGGAGGGAGGCTCGGAGTTGGCACAATATCTGACGAAGGAGAATGGAGAAATGCGGAAACGTCGCCCCTCCGGGCACAGGGGGCGCCGACCTGCTGGGTCGTTGCTTTAAGTTACGTCGCAAAGCCACCCATGAGCGCCACTGTCGCTGCTTTCTACTCGGTCGTGCGACCTGCTTCAAGGTGCAGGAGAAAGACCTGGATGATCTGGGAAGTGATCTACAGCAGATGACCACCTGATCCTCCCACAACACCCCTGAGTTGGAACTGATACCAATCTTGCAATCCACACGTATATATTCGCTGAAAACTATAAAAAATGTCACACCACCTCAATAGTTAAATATGAGTACCTATAATTATCAGTGGATATGACGACATAACAATAAACGTGTGAGATCATTAACTTGCAATTTAAATTTGAGGAGCACACGCTCAGAAGAAAATGTGCCTTTTTTCCCAAAGTGAGGTAGGTGTCGATTCTATTCAATTGGGCTGGTTTGCATAAGCTGTTAAGTAGAAACATGTCAGGCCAATGAAAGGTCATGACTTTGGTCACATGACTCAAAGGATGACAAAACTGACAATCAAGCCCATGGGAGAATTGAGCAAAAACAGCCACCAGTAGCTCAACTAAACCAAACAAATCCATAAGAAAAACTTACTTTCTCCCGTTTTAAGCCTCAGCGGTAAAAACTAATTCATTTAAATAGTTTATATAGTCAATGTGGATACATTGAGCGCCACTGTCGCTGCTTTCTACTCGGTCGTGCGACCTGCTTCAAGGTGCAGGAGAAAGACCTGGATGATCTGGGAAGTGATCTACAGCAGATGACCACCTGATCCTCCCACAACACCCCTGAGTTGGAACTGATACCAATCTTGCAATCCACACGTATATATTCGCTGAAAACTATAAAAAATGTCACACCACCTCAATAGTTAAATATGAGTACCTATAATTATCAGTGGATATGACGACATAACAATAAACGTGTGAGATCATTAACTTGCAATTTAAATTTGAGGAGCACACGCTCAGAAGAAAATGTGCCTTTTTTCCCAAAGTGAGGTAGGTGTCGATTCTATTCAATTGGGCTGGTTTGCATAAGCTGTTAAGTAGAAACATGTCAGGCCAATGAAAGGTCATGACTTTGGTCACATGACTCAAAGGATGACAAAACTGACAATCAAGCCCATGGGAGAATTGAGCAAAAACAGCCACCAGTAGCTCAACTAAACCAAACAAATCCATAAGAAAAACTTACTTTCTCCCGTTTTAAGCCTCAGCGGTAAAAACTAATTCATTTAAATAGTTTATATAGTCAATGTGGATACATATTAACAGTTCCGATGTCAGAATCAATGTGAACACTTTCAGGAACAGTTTTTGGTCTCCACTGAAAATCCGTGTGCATCTGCATGGGTGCTCCTCATTTGCTACCAAGTTTAACGCAAGTGGGCAGCTGCCCATAAGATCTACTTTATTGTAGTACAGATTACTAAATACTGATTGCCTCAAATGTGATAACTTTTCCACTTCCGTTTTGTAAAACAACAGAAATTCACTGAAGAAGCCTTGTAGAAGACAAAAACGCACTAAACACCAAACCGACTGATTTAATTTCGGTTCAACTAGGCATCAAACAGTAATGTAGCTACTGTCAAGGTGCATTTCTACATCAGGCAGTCCTCGTGTAAAAGACGCAACATTTTTTACAGTCGTCAATCGTCATAATTTACTAAAATACTCAACACTGAATAAAACAGCGTCAAAAGTAAATGCCCAATGAATTCGTAAAATATTTTATGATCGTCTACAATGTACACCCCATAATTCAGCCAATTACTGCATCAGTTTTCAAGTTAGGTTCCTTTTCTTATTCAATATAAATAATGAGGCAAAACAGTCAACCAATAATAATAAGGAAGTTGAGAAACTGATTAGCTAAGAACTCCTTCAATTTCTGAATCAAAAGGAACAAGCCAAAGAACAATGCTATGTACACATTTTCAAATGGGACAACTTAGGAAGAAACTCGGATTTTTTTTGTCTTCTGCAAAAACTAACTGATCTTATAGCTTCATACCTCATTATCAGTTTCGGGATTGCTCAAGAATGGGACAATTAAACTCGTTTTTCTTTGCCAAAACTTTTATACCTGACACCGTTTTAGTGATTGATTGGGCAACCGAAGTTGGTTTTTTTTCTCCAGTTTATGTCGGAAAAGTTGAGTGTCTTCGATAGTTAACAACGTTTTATGGAAGAAAATATCACCATGGAAAGAAAATTAATGGCAATCCCAATAGTTGCTCAATATCTCTTTGTTCAACAGAGTCGAATAAAAGGAGAAGTTATTATTAACCCATAAAACCCATATTTTAGTTAATTGGATATCGGCTGAGAATAGATGGAGGATGGATTTTCAAAATTATTGAGCATATATTGATATTCATCAGAAAAAAGGTAAACGTACGTAATCATTTGGTGTAGGGTTTTGGAACATTCCTGTCATAATTTTTTTCTGCTTCCTGATAAGGGATGGATATCTCAAATTTACAGAATCCAAAATCGTATTGAATGTATGCAGATTGGTGCAAGTACCAGTACATTTTGGTGCGATGGTGCCCGTCTATTCTTTAGAGATATGATGTAATACGAATACACGATAACCCTACTCTTTCCACGGTTATTGAGTAATGAAAATTTCCATTTTGAGAGTAGACAAAAAAACTCTCGAAGATTAAACTGTCGTCTCGAAAAAATGGGAAGATACCGCTTGGCTATGACCTCCGCGATACGAGTCCATGAATGAGGACAACTAGATAAATGCACCCAGAGAATCTTTAATGCGAAGAATGACGGTTCAGGGAGAAATTGAATTGAATAATCTCAGTGCGGTTCAACAGAGATGATATTTTTACTTTATCACGATGTGTTGTTATGTAACCAGTCCAATGCATTTTGTCTAAATATACATTATGCACAACACACTTCGATGCACACAAAACGCCCGTTTCACGTCTGCAGGAGAACAACCGTGACTGGCAATAGAAGAAATGGTTCTCGCATTCATATTTTTAGTTCTTCTCATATGTCACATTTATACGTGTAACAATGAAATATGACAAATGTTACAACTAGACTGCTAGACGTTGACAGGTCGAAAAACTGATTTTTTCCCTCGTCAATTCGACTTTATTAAGAACATCTGATTACATTATTGAACCAATTATGTTTTATCTTGAAGTCATCTTAACATATAATTATTGAGATGTTCAACGTGAAAATTGATTCACGCTCAAAGAGTATCACTCTTGGGGACGATTTTTTCAATTCATAAAGCGCAAGAGTTATTTTTAGCACACAGTTTTACAACTGACAAGGGAAATACTGGCTTATTTGACAGAAATGTTTAGTTGTAAAACGCCACTGAACGTTTTTGAATCAAACATGTTTTAAGTTAATTTACTGAGTAAGTAGGTACTTCTAATACACACCCATCTCAGCACTAATTTGACATTGGTGAATTGTTTAGTTCTGTCATCGAAAAGAGCTGATCGTATAATACTTGTCTTGAAAGTTAGTATTCGGTTTTGTAAATTATTTGTATTAGATGAAAAGGTCTGTGTTGGCAGTCACTTCGTTCTGTTTTTTACTACATTTAATGCTTATAGACATATTTTATGGTTGATGTCCAAAAAAGTGTTTCGGCACTTTGCCGGTCGGGGCCAGAATATCATGAGTGACTCGGACTCACCCGCCATGACGTCTCCCGACTCTTCAAATATAGAAATAGAGATTTCTCTCCACTATAAATCGTAACTAAACCCGATCACGTTGTTCTTTTTTGTTTTGCATATACAGGGTGTCCCGCATAAGGTAATCATTACTACACGGGTCGATTCTAGCTAGAGCTTATTTCTTATCGAAAGTTCCTCATAGATTTTTTTAAACGTTTAGTTTTCGAGTAGTTTAATTTTTGAGATTTTTTTCGTGTTTTCGACCTTTTGTCACTAAAACGACTATAACTCCCTTAATTTGCTGTGTATTGAAGATACCGTTGGAAAGAACATTACATTTCCTATCGGATAGATGGCTGAACTTTTATAAGCACTAAGGAAAAAGAAAAAAACTAAATTGGAAAACCTAGATTTATTTCAATCGGAAATGAACTATAAGAACCAATATATTTTCAAGACACAAGAACGGTAAAAACTGCGCCAAAAGTTCACCTCTTCAACGATGTAGTGAATTTTACTTTTAACTTAATAATTAGGGAAAAAACTATGTTTTAATGTAGAGAAACATTTTTTTTTTTTTTTTTTCAACGAAATCGAAAATTAAAACGAAAATCTTAAAAATTGAATTAGGTACTTAAAAACTAGCGTTTTAACAAAAATCTCAGAGGAACTTTCGGTCAGAAATAAGCTCTAGAATCGACCCCTGAAGTACGGACCACTGCATGGAGGACACATTCTAGTTCGTCGCATTATGAAGGCGAACTGCATTGATCAATATTTTTTGTATTTTGAATAGGCAGGAAATGCCGTATGATACCAGTAAATAAAACTGAAAATCTTCTGTCTATATACATTAGGGCATTATCTCGAGATAAGCTTCCATGGTAGGTTTCCGATCTCACAAATATTCTCAATAATATTTATGTAGATTATTGACTCATGTATGGGCTATGAAGGGCTGTGTGGAGCAGGATACGGTACCTGACAGGTGGGGTGGGAGCCGGACGCTGAGCTCTCACCGAACCAGGTCTCGCCTCCTACAGCCTACATCCTCAGGCCCAGCCCGAGTCGTCTCCCGGCGCGTTCCCGAAGGGTTTCACCTCCTGCTTTCTAAACTTCGAAACTCCGGGATGACGAGGGAGAAAGGCCTTCTCTATCACCGGGACGGAGGTGCCACTTTTCTTCACTTGATATCCCACGCCATCCTATTCTCCTTCCCTTTTATTCAAACCCTTTCGTTTTCACCTCGTTCTCATCACGTTTGGTGGAAAGAGACGGATGTGACAAGAGCATTGTCCCCTGGAAAACATGGGGCGACCTTAGGAGTCTTTCCTATTCAACCCCATTAAGGGTTAAATATACGCATTTCAACATGCCACAACCCTGAATACATATAAAGTACACAAAACCATGTCGATGCTGTAATACGTTATCTTGTTCAATGGTGAATTTTCATGGATATTTTTATTTACTCAATAGAAAGATCTGAGCGAGAGCTTTCCGAAAATGTGCCATATGATGGGTATCTAACCAGTTATACGGCTCTTGAAATTAATATGCACGATGACGTCACGGAGCCCGTCCACCTGGGGAACCCTCAGCTCCATTGCACTACTACGTCACGCATGATCTTCCTACCCGTTTATTGGACCAACTAAACGGTACTTTGAGCTGAAAATAGACACTTCGTGTTTTTCAAGTACGCTGAATCCGAATCTGAGCTCAAAAGTGTGAAATTCCAACACATAAAAGTTTCCCATTCAATATTAAGAAGCAAATGACATGTTCGAATTCGATTTAACACGGACCAGCTGTGATGGCTTCTTTGGGACTGCTGGTTAGCAACTTTGAGCACAAATACCTAATTTTTCAAAACGATTATACGTGCCGCTATCGTCGCGCTGGTCCCCAGAAATTACGCATCCCACCACGCATCCACTCGTTTCAAATTAAATGACAAACTAATAACTCTTTGTTAAAATCATATTAGTTTACGAGAGAATGATGTAGGGAGGGCATCGACATTATGGTACGCACATTTCTAGGTTCTACTTTACAGTCTAAAGACTAAAAAATAGAAGACTAAAAAACTTGAAAGACTAACTTTCAGACTAAAAATTGATAAAACAGTGTTACGCATGTACTTGTACCCACAGTGGAACTGACGAAGAAAGGCTTGTCAAACACCATAATACTATTTTATATTACAATTACATAAAACTAACTAATAAAACGAATGAATTATGAAGGTTTTTGTTCTATGATTGATTACAAACAATTATTACAGGAGATAACGAACCAAAAGAACGATACAATCTTATACCTACGATACTATCACGTTGCTTAGCAACACGGGGCAAACAAATTTCGACCCACTTAAGCTATATCGACCAATCAGGGTTGAATCAACACGTATTATTTAGGTACATTATATATATAATGTACGCACATGAAAATCGTACTATCAGTTTGGTTTATTTGCGACAAATAAATTCTATTATATTCTAAGAGCAGTAAGTGGGTAGATACCAATAATGGCTGAATCTGGACTGGATCAGCTTTTACTGATCCCAAAAAAGGGAGAATAAAAGTCAGCTGAATCGGTTTGAAGATGATGTTTATTTAGCTTTCCTAATATTTAGCTTGAAAATTTAAATTTCCTTTTCGTAATATGAAGTCAATGTTTTTTCGAAGTAAATCGAAAAAGTCGAAAAGTAAATTTTTAGAACACACTGGTCCACTGTTTCGTAAACTCAAAATTCTAAAATTATGTTACCTTATAGATCTCAATAATATAAAACAAGTTCTGAAAGAGAAGCGGTTTGCTTATCCCATCCATGAAATAAAAACAAGGTTTCAATCGCAAGGCAAATTTTATCTACCACTTGTGCACACAACTGCCTCATTCAATTCATATTTTTTAGCTGGAATCAGAGCATTTAACAATCTGCCTTCTATCGTTAAAAATAAGTTAATAGATCAACCTAATCAAGTGAATGAAATTTTGAAAAATTGTTTCCTCAAAACACAAGATAATGATTAATAATACTATAATTAATAATACTATAATATAATAATGATAGTAAATAATGAAATATCATCTAGATTGTACTATTTATCCTTATGTAATGGCACTTTATTGATTTCTCCAACATGATATAATTATTTTTGTATTAAGAATTTAAAAAATGTAATATTCAAGAATGATAGTAAATAATGAAATATCATCTAGATTGTACAATTTATCCTTATGTAATGGCACTTTATTGATTTCTCCAACATGATATAATTATTTTTGTATTAAGAATTTAAAAAATGTAATATTCAAGAACCTACAGGCTCATTGTAACAACTCGTTTTCCCTGTCGCGGGTATCACCCATTAGGGAGACTATATTTCTTTCATTTATTGTAGGTGAATTGTTTTTGTCATAATTTTTTAGAAATTAATACATTTTCATTTCATTTCATTTTCATTTTTCGTCTGCACTGTTTATCAATAAATATCTTCCCTTTGTAGAGGGTCGGAATCTAGACGGGTGCTGACTTCTCACACCGGTGTCTTCTTCAGGAAGTCCGCCCTCCCGGCGGGTCCGCGGTGCAGGGCCAGGGACCCCGAGGGGGTTTCGCGGGGGAGGACGCGAGGGGACGCGGCGGGGCGGGGAGGGCAGGGATGCGGTGGGACGGCGTTCCCCACTCCCGTCCTCAGCAGTCGCCTCATCCCGGATTTCGCGACTTCTTTGTTCGGCCTCGGGGGCGCTGGTTGCGGGGCAACGAACCTGCCCGGGGCCGCGGATCCACACAAAGAGTCTCCCCGGGTCGGCCACTCCTACCCCCCTCCCCACCCCCCTCCCACCACATCGCACTCTTCGCCATTTCATCGGACCAAAACGGCTCCTTCCTGCTCTTCTTTGTCCAGTCAGCTGAATCTCGAACCCGCGTCTCCCATTGTTCTCAACACAAAGATTCAATCTTCGATCCTTCCAATTTCACTTTCATAACAACCCGAAGAATAAAAGATTTTTTTAAAGGAATCGGCCAAGAAAATTATTTCAGTAGAGGATTTATCCCACTTAAATGGGTATTGACCCTATCTGAACTGTACCACGTGATACAACGTGACAGAATACCAGTTTACTACGGGGACGAATTCGTACTTCCATGTGCTTGGTTCCCTGGAATAATAACTCGCCGATTTCAACCACTGAGCCTACACCACCCATTTTATCACGTTTATCGTACAAGTCCACTTATTTAAATATTCATCTATTTGTCAAACCAATCGATATTTCATGAAAAGAGTAGATTAACGTTGCCCTATGGGTATATAATTTTATACCTTTTAGTAAGATCTCAGAAGTTGAGGTTGTTTGGAAAGTAAACATGCTACCTTACTAATACATCAGTGCTGCCAGCCAACGCAGGGCATTCAATCCCACAGGGAGGTTTTTAGGGGCTCTCAGAGCCCTAGGGGGATGAAGTGTGGGAGGGGATTTTTGAGCTTCACTGAAAATCTTTGATTTTGTGTTTACTGCCTTACATATGAATCGAAGGTGAATTTCACCATAATCACAAATGAAAAAAATGATCCCTTCACTAGATCGTTCTCAGAACAACGACAAATGACACGCACGGACAGTGTCAGGCACGAACGTCAGTTAGCCAAACCAAATCAGACCGGAGTTAGTGAGGATGTAAGAAAGGGAAGGAGTTTGAACCTCAAGAAAAATGATTTTCTCCAAAATTTCAGAGGAAAAATAAATGGATCTTTCAACATCGTGTACAGTGGATGTACTTGTATTTTTTCCTATTTTACTTACTAGTCACACTTGTTGGTTTTTTTTTGGTGATCCGTGTTCTAATACATGCAACTAATACATTTAATCAACGACTCATTCTCGTAACACTGTTTCGTGACGGTATTGCGAGGCGTTTTCCACGGCAAAATCATGTTCCCTGCTAAAAACTGACGTGATATCCACAATTCCACGAAGGCACCACCCACACGATTAATCTCGAGGAAGTGATTTGCAACGATGAGACCGAAGTGACTGGACTGGAATTGCCAAGAGATGATTGCGACGGCCTCCGCTTCGGGTTGGGAAGTGAACCGAGTTGCCGAACGTTATTTTGTCGCAACGGCCGCATCTTTCATAACTGACGGAGTCGTTCCCGTAACAGTCGGGATTGGCAACGACCGCCGACGCCTTCATCGCCTTTTATTTCTGCTGCACATCGGTTGTCTCACAAAAAAATGGGCCGATCCTAAACCGATTTTCCACCTCCATTTTCAAGTTTACCAACCAAGGTAATGAGGAAATTAGAACACGTAAATGAGAGTTAATACTAAATCGATAATACTAAACCGATACTGAACATAATACCAATTAACTAAACTAAACTAAACGGTAATTCTATAGTATAATGGCCTCAGCACCAATCTTTTCCATATTCATACACAATCAAGTAGAATGCATGAAACACGATATTTGATAAGAATTGGACCCCGCAAAGCAGTTTTAGACATGTACGGAGCCTAATCAGATAAGAGCGGGCAAAGTACAACTGATCTACATGCCCAACTAATCTGTATTTTTACTAAGGGATTGACTACTTGATGTTATGTCTTTTTGAGATGCGAGCTTGCGAGCATCCAGACCACCAAACTATACACATCATTCTGATCTACATGCCCAACTAATCTGCATTTTGGTACTTCTACATTGGCTCCGTACATTTCTAAAACTGCTCAGCGGGGTCCAATTCTTATCAAATATCGTGTTTCATGCATTCTACTTTATTGTGTATGAATATGGAAAATATTGGTGCTGATGCCACTATACTATAGAATTACCAACTAAACATAATACTAAACAAATACTAAATCGATTTTCCACCTCCATTTTCAAGTTTACCAACCAAGGTAATGAGGAAATTAGAACACGTAAATGTGAGTTAATACCAGTACAAACTAATTTGCGTAGCGACCTTTTTTTAATACATTGCGAGCAAATTTATGTAATTATTACGTTTTTAGAAGAAAATCAATCCATTGTAATGACTCCAAAATTATTAAATTTCCAAAATTTCTTTAACACACAAGCGAATTTTGGAGTTTATTTGTTCAAATTGGCAATGATCTTAGTTTTTTTTTTTTTAACTTTTTTAAATGGTAGGCCTCACGAAGAGCTTTCCAAAAAGGTGGTATATGTTGGGTCGAAAATAATCGGAATGTGGTTAAAAGGTGGAGATATTTAGCGCGTGACGTCATTAAGAATGTATGGCCTCCACGCAATCTTCCTAATGATTCATGCGTTTTTCTTCATCTTCTCGCTAACTAATCGGATTTTGGAGCTGCAAATTAGTAAAAGGGAGTTTTTAAGGGTGGCTGAATCCCAATTTGAGGTTAAATATAAAAATTTTCGACGCGCCCAATTCTCATTGAACTTGGAAAATGCTGAGAGACGAACTATAAAAGAAAACTACTAATTTGTATACATCATAACAATATGATAAAGAACTATAAAGAACGGAGAGAGTGACGTTCTAGATTTAAGTGCGTAAAAAATGAAATTTGGCTGGGAAAACACGCAATTTGGATAATACTTATGGTCTTCTCGGTAAATACCAACAGAGGGGTCATAAGATGTGATTTTAACACAATTGTGGTAAGTTTATGTAGGACAGGTAGGTTTTGTTGGGTTTTGAAATTTGGCTGGGAAACCACGCAATTTGGATAATACTTATCCTGGTCTTCTCGGTTAAACCAACAGAGGGGTCATAAGATGTGATTTTAACACAATTGTGGTCAAGTTTATGTAGGAGAGGTAGGTTTTGTTGGGTTTTTTAGTTTCCAAACCTCACTCAAACCCAACCTAACTCAACAAAGAATGTGGATGCTGAGGGACTAATCAGGGATGAAATTTGGCTGGGAAAATACGTAATTTGGATAATACTTATCATGGTCTTCTCGGTAAATACCAACAGAGGGGTCATAAGATGTGATTTTAACACAATTGTGGTCAAGTTTATGTAGGAGAGGTAGGTTTTGTTGGGTTTTTTAGTTTCCAAACCTCACTCAAACCCAACCTAACTCAACAAAGAATGTGGATGCTGAGGGACTAATCAGGGATGAGTCGGGTTGGTTCCTGGAAGGTGGTCCGACTGGTTTTCCACCTCCAGGCGTCCCCGCGGCGGGAGGAGGGACGAAGCGGGAGCGTGCGAGGCGACAATGGACCGCCTCGAGTCCTCTTATTATTTGGACTCCTCTCGATCCCGCCAGCTTTATCTTCACGAGACGGAGAGGAAGGCGAAGGCGGTGGCCGGGCGCAGGGCCCCCAAGGTCAGGGCGCTGAGCTGAGCGGGCAGCAGGTGCAGAGACGCCCTCCCGCCCTCCGTCGGCCCCAGACTTCCTTTGTTAACCGCAACAAGGTCGTTTCCCTGCTATGTCTAGGCCACCGAGCACAACCACTCGGTGATTATCGTGATAGCCCTATTAGCGAGAACGAGGGGATTGTTTTCGTCTAGGACGTGGCCCTTGGGCCTCTGGTGGTCCGCGGAGAGGCTTCGAGTGGCCCGCAGACAACTGTGCAACTACTAGGCATGTGATCATCATGACGATGACTCTATTCTCGTCTTAAACCTTTATTTACTACTGGTCCACAGAACGGAGTAACTGGGAGGTCATAATGAGCAACTCTCATGTCTAGATTTTATATTATACATAGACCCAGAATCGGATTAAGCACCCTTGCAAACTGCCAACTGCCAAATTTTATATAAAAATCCGAGAATTTAGGGCGTGACGAATAGAACGACAACAATATGACATCATAAGTGGTTGGGATGAGGAGCCCAAGAGCGTCCCGCAGGCAACTCATGCATGTGATCATCAAAGACGGTGACTCTATTCTCGTCTTAAACCTTTATCCACTACTGGTCCACTGAACAGGTCATAATGAGCAACGCTCATGTCTAGATTTTACATTACACATAGACCCAGAATCGGATTAAGCACCTTTGCAAACTGCCGAATTTCATACAAAAAACCCGAGAATTTTGGGCATAACGAATAGCACATAAACACAATATGACATCATAAGTGGTTGGGATGAGGAGCCCAAGAGCGTCCAGCAGCCAACTGTGCACCTACTAGGTATATGATCATCATGACGATGACTCTATTCTCGTCTCGAACTTTATCCACTACTGGTCCACTGAACAGAGTAACTGGGAGGTCATAATGAGCAACTCTCATGTCTAGATTTTATATTATACATAGACCCATAATAGGATTAAGCACCTTTGCAAACTGCCGACTACCAAATTTCATATAAAAATCCGAGAATTTTGGGCATGACGAATAGAACGACAACAATATGACATCATGAGTGGTTGGGATGGGGAGCCCAAGAGCGTTCCGCAGGCAATTCATGCATGAGATCATCAAAGACGATGACTTTATTCTCGTCTCAAACCTTTATCCACTACTGGTCCACTGAACAGAGTAACTGGGAGGTCATAATGAGCAATTTTCATGTCTAGGTTTAATTTTATAGTCCCAGAATTGGATTAGGCGCCTTTGAAAACAGCCGACTGTCAAATTTCATCTCAAAAAACCAGCCAATTTTGGGCATAACATAAACGAATAAAAATACAACAATATGACATCATAAGTGGTCGGAGCTGAGGAGGCCAGTCGACTAAAAAAAGTCTCTCTCCCATCAGACTAACAACTGTATTATCGTGTATCTGATTCTTAACAATTTACCTCACATTCTGATTCACCACTTGATGAAAGTAACATTCGATTTTTCCCGAGTCTAGCATAAAATACTAATACTACAACTCGTAAAATACTTCACATCGAATTATTGGGTTCAGATTCGACAATTCGACAAAAATAATGGTTTATTTTAGGTGGTGAACGCAGAAAATACGACTGAGTCTCACTTTCAAGGAGACTCAAAAGTACTTTAGTTCAGCGCAGCTGAAAATAATTGTTCAGGATATTTTTAGGTCGTCGGAGGGTAACATTATTTTCGTCACCAACGGCGCAACTTGAATGAAGGAGGGTTTTTTTTTCGAGCGGGAAACAGCATCAATTAAAATTAATTCGAGGGCGCCTTTTTTATTGGGAAGTCTGTCTGTTGAGAAGCCGAAGATGCGTTTAAAAACCCCGAAAAAGGATGCAGCTGAGAGAAAGGGGGGAAAAACACCGGTCACCATATGGGCGGGTTTTGGGATTCGAGTTCGGTATTCAGGGCGATGTAGGATCCATTTGTAGTATCCATGCACAGAGGAAAAGGGAGGGTGATGTCGAGATTCCCTCGCGCGGAAACTCGGTGATGTTTTTTGGCGCCGGCGGGAAACTTGGGCGCGCTCCGCGGGCTTCCAACCAATTGCCTTTGGCTGACCGACCGAACATGAAGTTATTTAGTTGCACTCAAACAAAAGGCCTGAGTTTTCATCATTCCGCTATCTTCTTCCACACGATTCCTGGATATCCACCATTCGAATATTATCTAATCTCAATTCCAAGAGTTTCACCATTCAATGAATGGTTTTCATCAATCTTCATTTTAGCGCATTTTTGAAGAAAATTAAGCTATTGCTCTCGCCTCAAAATTTGTAGAATGTGAATCTTTGAAAAAAATTTATGCAGAAATCCGTTTCAGGCTATTCTGAATCATATTCTGAAGTTTAACGCATTTTTTTATGTATGTACGCATATATGTATGTGTCATTCCAGACGATAACTGTCCGTAGAATTGTGCTAGAAACTTCATACAAATTTTAAAATGTTAAGGACACAAAACAAAAGTTCAAGTTCGTTGGCCAGCATGATCGGATTACAGCTTCGAGTTGAAATTTCCAAAAATGTAGGCAAAAATTTCAAAATAGCCTGTTTTTTGCGATTTGTTGTGCGAAATAATTTTTTCAGCATACTAACATGTGGTATATTCGGAATCAGCGTAAAATTTCCTATAAGAATATGTATCAATTTTTCAAAAATTTCAAAGTTGAAAAATCAGTCAAAAATCGGAATAATGCCGTTCGCTAGTTGTAAAAATCGGTAATATTTGCATGAAACATTGTCCAAATTCAGATTGAACTACTCTTATGGAAGTATCCCTGTATAACCAATCCTAGAACCATGCTGTTTAAAACGTAAATAGTAGGTGCTTGTTAAAAAAAAAAAAAAAAAAAAACAACTGATGAGTTTACTCTGTGAAATATTCCGTCCTCCGATTCTCTCGGTCTTGATGTAGCTTTAATACTGACTGTGGCTTAGAAAATATCAGCCATGAAATTATGAAGAAGTTCTATTTATGTACGTACTAGCACGCAGACCCAAGTCAGTAACGTTAATCTCAAGGCATCGAAATCTATGAATATTTACCTACATTTGTCTTTAAATCTACAAGATTAGTTTAATAATAATAAAGTATGAGTACCTCCTAATTATTTTTAATAATTTGATTCCATGTTTGTCTATCAAAATCATAAACTAAAATTTCTCTATACGATCAATAGCGACTGAAATGTCGAAGATTTCTTCAAAAATTCGCTCATGGGGTCATGCTGCATGACTGGACTTTTTTCATGTCTTCATTCACACGCACATATTCCAACTTCTTCACATCGTGATATTGTCATTTTATCTGATAATTGGCAGTTGGACGAATACTCGACAAGTTTTATATACCACTGCTGATTTAGTTTTTGGGGGCAGAAAAAGGCTGATGCAAGTAGTGTAAACCTGTACACTTACATTCGAACGGTCATTACAATTTACTTTAGTTAGTAAAAAGGGGGGGAGGGAGGTTAAATAATGATGATCTTATTTTTTCTAAAGAAATGTTATAAACACTGCCTAGGTTATTTTATGTTCAACTTGAACTTTGGGTGGTTAGGTAGGGAGGGTTAGTTCTGAATTACAAACTATAGAAGATTAATTTTCATACAACTTCGTAAAAGATTTTCCTCCGGTACACGTATAACCATAACAAGTATTATTAATGTTGATCCGATAAGGTAATTTGCTACCTAATCTTTTAGGTAATTAAATTGAACGTTTTAGGGTAACAACCTAAGGGTTAGGAGGCAATCATGTTTCAAGGGGGATGTAATAGGAATACCCAGTCGTTTAAAAACAAGTCTGACAAGATTCTTTTGTCACTAAACCGTTCGCGTGCCGTCCACGAACAACAAAAGGGGAGACAAACCCGTAAATCCGCTGTGCGCGCCCGATGGCCCAATCAAAAACCTCCAACAGACAGTAGGTATGCGCGAGTATGTATGTCTACTGTATGTGAGCTGGGACGAGCCGTTGAGGGAGCACACCTGCATCCTCCGCACCTCAGCTGCCCCCCATCACCTGGGTAGGCGGGGTGGTGCCTCCACCCTCGGAAACTAACCTCAACGGACGTCCTCGCTCTCCAGCTGCTCAGCAGAAGTAGGAAATGCGAGGCAAGGCTTCACTTTGTTTTGGCAAAATCGTAAATAAACAAGGAGTATCCGAACAACCAACCAACAGCAAAAGTGTCAAACTGGGGAGAAATTATGTAATCAACAATAGATATTTAGTGACCATCAGGAAGAGTGTAATCTATTCCAGGAAATGAAGATTTTCATCCCATAGCGAAATAATGAAATTTAAGATTCAAAAATCATAACTTATACCTGAACAAATATGAGAATAAGAATTATATTACATATACTACATTATATGAAAAACGACTTTGATGTCAAAGAAATTAGATTTATGGTATCACTGTGGAATGTCCGCATCGCTATATTTTCACACTCTAGGCACGTGAGCATGAGTATCATATCACGAATAACATCTAGCCTGAAATACCCGTAGGTTATCAAAAAACAGTTACGCTCTACGAAGGGTATGCATATAAATGTTCCTTAAATGAGAGAAACCAAATATCATGGTCATGTCTTTCCTTGATATCTCATTAATTACTTGTTTTATGGAATAGGAAATACGGAGAGTGGAATTTGACATCATGATGAGTTCAGTTAAATTGAGATCAGTGAACGATTTTTGTTGTATGAAAACTAACCGAATTACAGTTTTCCCTAGCAACGGACTGGTTTTACGTTGTTTTGTGTGGGGAAAAAAAAAAAAAAAAAAAAAAAAAAAAAATAACGACCCCCCCCCCCCCCCCCCGGTAAACGAGATATCCAAAAAAGACAAAATTGACAATTTGATTTTTGGGACCTTTTACACGTACGTACTATGGTAGCTAGGGTACAAGAATCTTCGGAGAAGAATACTTCCAACTGCTAGCTTTTCATTATCGTTACATAATAATTAAAACTGAAAGGTTTTCAAAAGGAAAATACAGAAAAAAAGACAGGTATCTTCATAGACCGCGTGTATCACGAAATCTACAACTATAAAAAAATAGTTCCTCAGAAGAAAAATTACCCATGCGCTCATTGGAAGACCTTGGTGTGTGATATTTCAACGAGTGATCTAACTGCGAGTTTCCCCATCCGAAAGAGCGATCGGAAAAATTCGCCTGTCATTCGATTACGTTAGAAGCCTCTTAACGACTTGTACTGCAAATCGTTATCGCACGTGTTGCTCTTTTACAACCGGATTCCCATATTTTTTTTCTCCAAACGTTGCGCAGAGCTCGTCAAATATTTCTCACGACGTTTTAGACAGTCGTAGTCTGTTTTGTGTCTATGCGCTATCTTTTGCTGACCTAGGCCAGAACTACCGATATCCGACGTTATCGTCCTTTCCAACAGCCCTCTCTACAAGAATAACGAACTTTCCTCATTGTGATTGCTTCTTCCTATTCAATAATGTCCTCTCCCTTTTATCTCTTTATATTACAACTGCGCATCCTTCTTTTTTTTCGAGAAAAACGATCGTAGGTACCTACCTGCCTCCGTAGGCATTGAATGTTGAAGGTTTCCGTAGGATTATTCTCAGAGGTTCCTTTTAGCGATGAACACCCGCCTACAACAAAACATAAAGCCCAAGGCCAGGTACCTGCTGCTTTGGTTTTCGTACGTTAGTGTCCCTTTTCCCCCAAAACTCTTTCCATAGAAAACGGGACAGGGTCCGTTGGAAGGTGGTTGCATCTGCTTACTCCCACCGCCTGCTTCCATCACACAAAAGCCCACTCTTACTCGCAGGAGGAAAATTTTGGGCAGACCTGCTGGCACCGGTGCTCGCGTCAGGTTCTGCTCAGAACTGTCAGATTTGTCCGTGTTTCCGCTCCGAACTAATTCCTCTCGTTTCAATGACACAGGGCGATACGGATGTTCGCCGATTTCGCGCAGACTATTGAAAAGAGCTATTTTTGAGTCGGATGCCCACTTTTGAGGACATCAGACCGGAAACTCATTGTGATTCGGGTAAACAATGATAGGGATTTTGTTTTCAAACTTCCAACTGATGTTCCCACTAGAACGCAATCTAATCATGATCGAGATGAGTTGTCAAAAGAACAACAAACTCAGAGCTAAATACGAAACAACGAAAACCTGAACGACAAGAGAAACTGCATTCCCATTAATTGCTGCTTCTTAATTGTTTCAGAGGTGTTGACATTCAGTCAAGCGGCACTTTTTAAATTTACCAAGTTCCTCTCCCTTCACGAGTACAAATGACAGCTCAATTTTTCATTATTAAAATTGTATAACCAAATGTTTACAGTGAACTTGCTTCGATCGAACCTGCTGGTGTGTAGTGCATTTTTAAACGTACCTGAAATAAAAAGAAAAACAAAATTAGATTTTGGTAAAGTCGAAGATGCAGTGTTTAATTTTGGCACATTACAAATAAACTAACAACTGCCAACCATTTCTACTTCCTCAAAATAATGATACTGAGATTTAAGAAAGAGTAAATAGACTAGAAAGAATGAACGGAAGGTCCTCATTTTCCATTAATTTAGCTCAATTCGTATGATAGTAAGAAGTAAGCAAGGAATTTGCGATATTCATTGCATAAGTACATTTAGTTACCTCATGTAATCCTGCACATTGATACCTATACAAATTCTTGCAAAACACAATAATGAACTAGGAAAATAAGTGCCACTTTTAGAGAGGTTTAGAGGAAACCAGTCAGCAGTTTTTAAGATTAGGTAGAAACACTTGAGAAAAAATCTAACTCTGATTAGTTTCAAGGAAAATAAACAAATAAAAAATAATAATGCTTACCAACATTTGATAACACCAATATTCCATAGTACATACAGTCGTTGACAGACATATGAATCATCAACAAGGTAAATATTGCCATTAGAAAGACGAAGACTCCGTTGTGTAGGAATTCCGCTGATACTCGTAATATCAATTTGGATTCCGAACCCGTAACTACCAATTTTGAACTTAAATTTCAACTACTTAGTTTCGTTACAAGACAACTGAGATGTACTACACATGTTGCTGGGAGCTTCTTGGTGGAGGCTTGAGGCTTATCTTTCGGTTTAACATGAATCCAAGATTAGACATGATGTGCTTTGAACTTAAACATTTCTCATGTAGGGCTTAATTTTTGTTTTACGAAACATCAGCTCTTTGGTAACACGATTCCAAGGCCAGAAATAGTATGGAATGACACACTAACCTAAGTATACATATTAACATGATAAATATAGAAAAATTCAGGAATAGTAACATTATGATCCGAAATGGATTTCCACAATGAAAATATTCACATATAACTTTCCAAATACTGACCATTGCTAAAAACTTGTTACTTCTGAGTCTGTCTATACGTAGAAAAGCATTGTTTTTATTTTCGGGAGGTGAACTTTTTTTTTTCTTCTCCAAAACCAAAATTTCCACTCTCAATTAACGTAATAGACCATTCTAAACAGCTTTGGTTTCATGTTTGTCTTTCTGTATGTGTCCGCAAATCCTCGCAACACGCAAAATTTCTGCAGTTTTCATCAGGTTTGATGAAATTTTTAGGGAATGTGCGGGTTAGGCTGTAGATGGTCCCATATATGTATTGCTTGCAATTCAATACTTCACTCTGCGCAAGCGGAAACGTAAATTCCATCAAGCATGAATTTCTCACATCTTACACGTCCGTTATCGCTCTGATTCGGAGGGTAGTTAGGAAAAGATGATCTCATTATCTCATTCCAATCATCAATTTTATTTGATGCTGCGCTTGCGAAAATGTTAAATCCTTGCAACAGGCATAAAACTTCCAAAGTTTCCATTTGATTTCGATGAAATTTTCTCGGAATGAGCGGCCAAGGATGTCTCCCTACCAATTTTACTATTCCGAAAACAGTAGATTTGATTGCGCATGCGGAAATGTAAAATCGATTAAGCGTCATTATGTACTCCCCTAATAGTTTAATCACACTCAAATTTGTAGGGAAGTTAGGAAATGATGCTGTGATTCCCTCATATGAGTTTCGTCACTGTCGAATTATTAGTAGCCGCTGAGCATGCGAGATCCTCAAATTCTTGTAACAGCCATCACTTCTACAGGTTTCCTCTGATTTCGATCAAATTTTCAGGAATTTAATGGTTAATCATTCAAAACATTTCAATGATCTGCACATTCATGAAACGGATACGAGGAAGCTATATGCCACACCCAGCTTGGCAGACGTTTTTTCTACTGAAATTGTAACAGCCCATTATTACATAACGGTGGGAAAAGGTACGGTGAAAACAATGCATCAGTCGAAGTGGAAACAGTTGAAGGTTGACATTATTTAACAAGGATTTAGCGGCCCAGATATGAGGAGATCGGATGTGAATACACACCCAGAAATCTCCGGTGGCGGTTTCCCATTGAGGGAGGCTGTGGAAACAGAGGCGGGGCACGAAGTCCAAGGTCCCAGGCAAGATCTGGGCGGAATGGGCCAACGACTGCCCTCGACGAGATATCAAAGGGATTTCATTAACATGTTGCGGGGACTGCGGCCGTGAGGCAACGAACGATATTGTCGTCCGCAATACCCCTGCAGTAGGTCGGTTGCTCGCCAATTTAGCAACGGCGCGAGCGGAGAGGGGGGACCGGAGGCCGTTTGGTTGGGCCGCAGAAGCCTTTGTTCCGCATTTCTGCACAACGACCGAGTATCGTCACGAATTTATAACAGTTTCTCCACTAATACAGTATATACTGAAAATACCTACTCTCTCACTGGACTCCCCTTATAATGGCCACGCTGTATACGAATTCTGAGTGGTCAAAATAATCACTTGACTCAGAATTTCGAAATTCGTACAGATAAGAAGGCATACAATATACTTACTTTATCTCAAAAAAATGCATACGATTTAGACAAATGAACAGTTATCAATTATATACCGGGTACGAATCTCACAAAATTACTATAAAACAAACCGATTGTTGTTTGAGGCAGATGTCATCACCGATTTGGGCAATATTGTACTCTCATATAATCAAACAGGGATGGGCATACACTATTAGCACTGTGAACTATGAACGGCTAGAAAAATCAGCTTAGAATCATATACCTAACGTTGGTTTATAAGATAACATGGTGGTGATAAGATGGTCATTGTGTTATTTCCACACCAACTACAAATCGGTTAAACACAGTTCATTGTTTCACCTGAATCGAGTGAGCATCGATTCTTATTCTTCGAGAAGCAATGGAAATTCTGTTATGCACAAGTCGATTTGAGAGTAGCGGTGATGTCAGTAGACACTTAGATAACTAATCCAGAGCTCTTAACATATTGTCCACACGTGATCTTCTCATTCATCACATCATTTGCTCAACGTTCAACCCGCGCGGACTATGTCGTCAAATCGAAGCCATTTGCACACAATGCTATCTTTACACCAACTTACGTCTGTGAACCCTCATTCCACTATACAGTATAACGTGGGCACCAGGGAGCTATTGCAAAAGGAGTCACCGGCCGAAACAAAACTTACTAAACAAGTTTGCCAAGCTACTTCGATATTTTGGGCAGCGGGTTACAACTCATTCAAATTTCACGAACCCGACGTGCTTTATGACAGGGAAAACGTAAGAAATTTTTGGGCAACACGCCACGCTTGTCGAATAAATGGACCAGAAAGTTAGCTCACCAATCTGGAGAACCATAGCACGGTTGAGCAGTCTGGCCAAAATCATAATCGCGGGATGATTTTGGTTATATAAACTAACACAACTAAGATTTCAAATTAATAATGCTTAAGGCTCTGAGATGGGTCTCAAAAATTGGCATACAGAATTTCGGAAAAAGGACTAAGTCTATATTCAATGTCAGAGGCAGAGAATGTTTCATAAACCAAATATGAAGAAATTTCAAGGTGGAAGCAATGATTAGTAGGTTGTTGTCATACAAATAATTGTAGGGATGGAAGTGGGGGAATGCACTTATCATTAATTAAGAATTAATATAATAATCACGCGATTCAAAGCTGCGTAACACGATATGGTTTTTGTTCTGGTCCATTTTCAAGCCCAGGGGCGTGAACCTCGCTTCATTGGCGACGCTGATGTCGCAAGGACCCCCCTCCTCCATCACCATCATAGGATGTCCCGTCCGGGCATCACCCGCTTCCTGCCCTCTGTGGAATCCCTCTCACAAAACAAGAGACAATGGACTGTGACGAAACACTCGGTGATCACCACATCACACTTGGCTCCCCACTCGTCGAGTTGGTTTTCAATAAAAATAGAGGCCCAAGTTTGTCGTGCAAAGAGCTGATACCGCTATAAATCATTCAAGCGCCTTGAGGCTTGAATTATTTACCCGCAGCCTTTCTCCCTCAACTTTTCGATCAATAAACACAACAAGTAGGATCGATAGTTCAACGTAGGGGACCTCATCAAAATCAACTCAGGAGAATTTATAGTATAAACTTGTGTACTGAGGCATGAACGAAACTGCAAACATTAAATACAACAACCATCACCACAAATTAGAACGAACATTCTCAACTAGTGTCACCATAAAACGTCGAAAGCATGCATGTTTTGAGTTAAACTGTCCTATAGTCAGCAATAAAAGAAGAAGAAAAGTCCCTCGTTACATGTCTGCGCACGTGAGGATTCAACAGCTGCTCTGATGTTCTTGAAATTCAAGAGACAAAATCGATGGATGAATCAATTTGTGCAGGGGTGTAAGATTTAGGTAGCAAAAGAGATGCAGCTCTTGCAGAATACTATTTGTGGTAAACATGGTGCACAAAGTACATAACTTCCGAGATTAATAGTCAATATTTTCATTGCTTACTCCGTTTCACAATTTGAAAAATCGATAACGGAATAAGAATGACAGGAAATAACTGCTTCAAATATGCGGTGAGAACAATAACGAATAGAGTGGACAACTCAAGGGTTAGTAGAGAAATGGAGGTGAACGCCCATCTGCCATTCTCTTGGCCTCGGGAGTAAATTACGCTCGCATCAGAGCAGTGCTCCACTCCAACCTCTTAGCACTGAATAAGGGAGCATATTGTCATACTCGCGCTATCTGAATCGGAATCAAAGACCTTGAGCTGGATTATTGAACTAATCTTTAGAGACATATATATATCGATGTCGCAAATACGGAAATATTGAAAGACTTTTTCTGCGGTTGTCAAGAAGGAGAATATTGTTACAGGCCTCAAACTTTGTTATGTCGACGAAACCACCATTTTTCTATTCTAAGGAGGTGTTTACCCCAGAAAAACAACCGAAGGACGCGATAAACGGCAGATGCCCCATTAAACTAATCTCCAGCGTCTGAGGACAATAACATTTTCTGGAAACGTCGAAAAAATTACTAAAGAGAGAGGCTCCTACGTGACCGAATGCCCGACTAACTAACAGCTTGACAGTTCGGATAGAGATTGGATTTGAATAGATGGATCGTGTCTAATAAATAGATGAGGGAAAGTCAGGTTAAGTCACCAAACCAGTTGCATACCGTCGTGGGGCACCGCGGTCGTCTTGCTCGCTCATGAAAATTACAACAGAAAGGTAAGTAACAGTTGTGGAACAAAAACCACTTTCAACGACCACATCTCGTTTTGAGACACTTGGACAAAATCATCATCTATGGCTTCATTATATAACATGTATCAAACACTCAAGGGTGCAACTGGTGTTTTAGAGGAAAATTATCACTGTTTCTACAACTTAGATACCATTTGCGTACCAACATCAAAACATAGATCCTGCCATATTTATCAAAATAATTGTATTCATCGAGAGGAGAACTCGACAAATCACTAAAAACGATCTTTAATTCCATAAGACGTTACTTTCAAGTCGGAAATCCTTAGGTATTGTGCTGGGGCCATTCGCTCTCGATGTCTTTGATTTTTAGTGCACAGCGTAAGGTAATTTTTTGACCATCCCAACTTCTTACATTAGTGAATGTAAATTACAATATTGACTCATTTGAAACTGTAACTTCCGACTATGCTGTCAGAAGCCTTCAAGCTCTTAGTCTTTTTCATGTTGTATTTTGTGCTGCTCAGAACTCAAACAAAGTTACTACTTTTAGCCAGTATAAGTTCGAGAATTAAATGCAAGGGTTTTTAGGAGCAGGGTAACTGATTTTTTTTTGCTTTGCTTTGCAGCGTAACTGACCTTTCAGCTTTCTCGAGTTCACAAATTCAGCCCATTTTATGTAATTTTGTAACTTATCGTTTTTGTTGCTTTGATTTACTCATTTAAGTTTAGTTCTAAGTCTATTACTTATTTTTTGTTTATTGACAATAGCTATGCATTTATGTGAAGACAATTAAAATATTCACTTTCTTTAGAGCAGATTTTATTGTATATTGTATTGTGTTTAAGAGTATAAAAACATATCTTCGATGTAAGGATTTTCGTATCTTCGGTATCAGAGTGCTCATTATCACATCACCACCAACATACCTGTGGCTCGTGATGATATTCAATCAGTTTGGTACACATTTTGTGGGAGTGCCAGAAAAATAAATTGTTTCCATCACACAACTTCCTAATAGCTCTTCACGGGAAAAAGTCAAACAACTTTCACTAAGTCCAATATTCTTACTGCTTAACTTATGTAACGAACGACTTTCTTTATGAATTAATCGGGACAATATAAAATCCAATTACGCAATACATCTGAGAGATTATGGATTAGTATCTTAACTGGGAGACAAACACGTGGATCGCCAAGGAAATCGATACGCCAAAATAACATCCCATAGCGCATATCTATTGTTTTGTTGCTGATCGAGTCCACACGAGCTGGTAATTAATGATTTCTTTCTCTTTTTCTGCGCAGAGGTTTTGAATGCTTTTCCCCCCTAATTCTTTCAGGAAGAAATTCCATTTTTTGATTAGGCTTATGAGCGGACCTTCTAAAAGTCATTAATAGGTTGAGTCAGACGCATTTAACAAGCGTTCTACATTGATAGGGCGAAACAGAAGGAAGGGGGCGATGTTGGGATATGACGTCATCTCCCTAAGACTCGCTGTGAGTCACGACAAAATGCAGTAGACAGACGTGACAAAATCGAGCATTAAATAGGAGAAGGCATAAGAAATAGCATTCATTAATTTATAATACCAATATAATAAGCAAAATTATTTCAGCGTTTTTCAATGTTAGCAACATAAATGAGATTGTGGCTCATCATATGGAGGTCATAGTATTCCCTGTGCTGCCGCCACTTTCCCTGATTTCCTTCCCGCGCTCATTCCCGCGGTATCCCAAGAGTTTTCTCTTGTTTGCGACTCCGTAGCTGATAAAAGGTGAAGCTTTTTCCCCTTGGCGGACTTTCGCGACTCTCGAGCGTCCAACGGAAAAGACAAGATAAAAAACTCTGGGCGTCTCGGTCACGCTTTCCCGAGCAGAGCTGATAGCGCTTTCCCACCGTATGTTGAATCAGAAAATTAAATAAAGTCGCTGTAAAGCCACTCGGAACAGCCATCAAGATTGGAATTTTAAAACTTTCATTTAGATTTGTATTTCAAGCGAAATCGTCAAAACTTCAACATACGCATTCTAATCCTTGACGAGACCACTGCGAACAGAAGACAACCAGACTTTGATTTGCAAATTTAATCATAAAAGATTTGAAGCTGTACCTATTCAGTAACTAAGTTATTCATAACCTATCGTAACTATTCATTCGCAAATAAATATTAACAAAATGGCTTCATAAGGATCCCTTCTGCACAAACCACAAAACTAACGCTACGTGTAGGGCTCGCTGAAGAGGTAAGACAACTTGAATGAATGAATCCTGTAGTTTTATTTGTTTTCAAATATAACTATACTATTTAATGTAACATTATTGTGGGAAATTTTCTGAAATTGGGGATTTTGGAAGAGTTTCTATGAGGCTGTTGGCTGTTTTAGCTTCTCGGTTTAGAAGTTTTATTTATTTTATTTTTTCACCATCAAATTTGGAAATTAATTTCCTTTTACAGTAAGTGCATAGCAATAAATTTTTTCCTGTTCGATTCCAGATACCTAATTCCAAACAACCATCAGTTGATTCAGTTAGGTATTTTAATTTTTAATAGATGCAATTGAAAAGAGAGATTGCGCTGGCATTTTTTATTTTTATTTAAGAACTAAATCACGATGACTCTAACCGAAGACTTCATTAGTCCGGATTTATTAAAAAACATTAAACCTACTTACACTAGTTTGTATTGGTTTTTCATTTTGACAGTTATTTCCAAAAAAGCGACTACTTCCCCACAATTACCTGAGAAAAAATGTTGATAATTTTTCTTTTATAACCAGCCAAAACTGGTTTACATTGCTATTTCATTACGACGCTTCTTTAAATCAAACTCGCGCGATTTAATTAAAAAGTATGACCACATTCCTTTGTCCCCAACGAGACAGTCTTATCATAGGAGACCAAAACAGCGAGGTTCCATCGACCTCATCCGAGATACTTTTATCTTATTTTCTAACAAGTATTTCTCGGGTTATTTTTATTCTTCCGCTACGGAGAGAATAATCATCAATAATAGAGGACGGAATTAGTTATGTAGGCGACCATTATTTATGATCGGAAGTAATAAGCTAAGAGGAAGAGGACGGATGGATATGAATAGAAACAGGAAGAGACTGAGGTTGAAGTTACGCAAGACACCAATTAACTTGTTTGGGTACTTTCCAGTCGAAATGTAAGGGAGATAAAAGTTCAAACGAAGGGTCGAGAAATGCGATAACGATTGCTTAGTGTGGGAAATAGATAAACATCATCGTGGCCCTACATGGATTGAACCCATGAATTGAGTCACACGATACCACAACAGATTATGAAACTGTCGCATGCATCGACAATAATTGAGGTAATGAGAATTTTAAAAGGGTATTTGTGGATGATACTAGTCGATTATTATTGTTTTATGATAGATACAGAGATGGTTCTGAGCAGATAAGGGAAAGTTTGCATTTTTAAGGATAACCAAAATTTGCATGCGGAATTTCAACTTGATTTAGTCTAAAAAAAATTGTTCTCAATTATGTTCATGACGTGGTTTTCATTGAACTCGTAGTCATCAATACCTACCACCAAAGAGTTTAAAGTCATGGGGACTTAAAGGGATGTCACATCGTGGGAGCAACATTAATGCCCTGAGAAACAGAAGTTATGATGGAGAGAAGGTAGCAGGGAGATTGGGTGAGTAGGTGAGGTGCCTATTTCATAGTATTGGGGAACCGAGAAGCTGACCCGGCGAGGGGTTTTGACACAAGTAAAGGCCAAAAGCGGACGGAGCGGCCTCTCTCTCAAGTGGGACAAGGACTTGGCCTCTAAAAAAGCATTGTCTCTCTTTTACGCAAAGATTTCAAGGGCCGTTTTCCATGTTTATTGGTCCCCCTTTAGTTCCTTCCTATCCTCCATCGCTAACAACTTTCTGGGGCAGTATGGAAACTGCGTCCTAGACCAGAAATGATACAATTGGCATGATAGGGATGGTGCACTACATCTGTTAATATAATGAATGATCAGCTGCTTAATAAACTAAACTGTTCTTCTCCATTAAGATAACAACAAAACCCAGCACTCCGTCCATCTGGAGCGAGAGGGGTTAATATGTCAAGAAACAGAACAAGCGTCAAATCGCCCAGCTGGTCAGACTGATTCCGTACTTATTCATACTCATAGAGATGCAACATTTTGAGTTCAAGGGAATGACCTTACAATTAATATTGAAAGAACAAAAATGTAAATACTGAAAACATGATGTCATGGAGTAGGATAATAAAACAGAAATTATTAGTTGCAGAAGATTATGTGATGACTTGAAAACTTTCCAGTTGTGAACAAATTTTTTAGGGAGGGATTTAAAAAAAAAATGTTTTCTCAAGACGAAGGTATAACAGAACAAAAAAGATTGATGAACTTACTATAAAAGTGGTAGGCTACTTTTAAAACAGTTTTTCGGAAAAACCGTGTTCCACGTTAACATCTGAAACGATGTTGATCTGGACGAAGAGCACTAACTGATGGGTGTTAAATTGGTGGTAGGTTCATTTAGAATTAACATAGCTCATTCAGTAGGTAAGGTTTTGTGATTCAATTCCTAGCTTACAACCTAGAAATACTACTTGAATAGCTGAAAATTGGTGAACTATCAATTCTCTTCTCACTTTTAGGAGGAGTCGATTTCTAATATCGACTTGTGGTATTTTCCTATATTGAAAACGATTAAAAGAGTTATCAACCATTTGACAAACCGTGGTATTAACCCATCTCGAGAGAGGGATAAGAGTTCTGGGAACTTTCGGTGGTTAGTTGGAAAGCTGGGGGAAGCCGTAAATGTAGTGGAGAGAAAGAAAGCGTTTGACCCCTCGAGACCCCAACCACGGATCTCGCCGCCCTCCCATAGTTTCGGAAAAAAAGGTGAAATTCGAGAAACCTTGACCTGCGAGGGTTAATTCGTGACCAAATAATTTAATCAAGTATAGCATTCTGAACTTTCCATGGTTATGCTCTTCTATACGGCAATCTCAAGTGCTGCTATTCGACGAATAATATCTACCAACTATTATCCAGTAATTGGTATCTGGTTCACCTTCCTTTATGAAAATGAAGGTGAACAGCAACGGTCACACATATATTTAGCACCGGGATTTGTAATAAATTTACCGCCATGATCTCACTCTTGAGAATTATTACTAAGAGTGAAATATCAAACCATCTGATTTAAAAGTTTATCTCTATTGTTTGAGATTCGTTGTTTCCAAATCGAATTATTTAGCCTCTTGATATTACGAAATGCTAATATCAATTTGCAACAACCCGAAAACAATGCGAGATTCAGGCATTCTTCTTTTAACCGCCTAACTATTGAGCAACTCTTCGCTCGTCTCCACTGCAGCGATTTAACGATGGTAATAACACGCTTCAATAGATAGATAGGTTCACATCATATAAAATAGTATCGTACGTTACATCCCCTGTTAACAGACGGCACGGTCCTTGAAGGTTTTATTTTCACTTTCATCCGAGCTTAGAAAAGGTCGCACTGGTTGGTTCACGCTCTTGCATTGAAAGTTGACATGAATCAATGTCTGGTGCAATAGTTTTGCAGAGTATGTCTGTAAGGTAAAGACCAGTTTAACGATGAGGGGGGCTCGGAATGAGTTAAGCAGAGATAAAGACTTGCTTCACCTAGTGAAGCAAGGAGAGTGAGTGTTGCTACAATGGGTTGTAAGGTGATCTGGAGTGGGGGCGGAGGGCTCCAGTTTCGTTTGTAATCCTTCTCCGATGTCTAGTAGCTGGCAGGTTCAGAGTCAGTTCTGGTTTGTTTCTTACTCAATCGGAACCCATGGGCTCGGGAGGGTTTGGCAATGACTCGGCGGGGGCCACAACATAACCAGTCCGAGGCTGGTGTTAGGAAACGAGCGGCACAGATACTCTACCGGCCGCTGGTGGAAGGACGTCTCAGGAAGGAAGATTCCGTCCGGCCGGTGCGGCGGTGGTGCGGCTTTCCTCCGCCCTCCTATAACCACATGATTCCAACCAGTCCAACCCTACATCAGTAAAGGCTGTTTCTAATAGTTATTATTTCAATGATTTAACGGGATCCTGGTTTCTGCCAGAAGCGTCGGTTTTATGAGTGATAAGGGACAAATGTGCCAGTGCTTGTGGGATCGAAGCGCCGGTGCTTATAGCGAGCATCCAGATCACCTATCATTCTGAGGCTGTTGTCCAACTAATCTATATTTGACTAAAAGGATTGATTTAGGATATTTTAATCATTTTTGAGATGCGAGCATCCTGACCACCAAACTATACAAATCATTCTGATTTATACTTGTACTCATTCTTATTTCGCATTCATTATTTGTTAATTAACATCATCAGCTTTAGGATTGTATTTCCATCATTCTTCAGTTCAAACCACTGGCGCTTTTGGCTAGGATCAACTGGCGCATTTGGGAAGTATTTGAACAACACACCTAGGTTTTTGGGTGGCAGCCCGTTCATCCGTTCGCTCTTCATTAGTCTAATCAGGTTTCGAGTTATACAGGAGGCAGTCTCGGGGATTTTTGAAACACGTTAATTCAACCCTTCAGATTAAAGATTAATATAGATTTTCCCAATAAAATGAAGTGCAGTATATTCTACATTCACAAAAATTAGCCGGCAAAAGACCATTGCAAATGTTTATGGCGAACTTCAGCCATTGTATAATCAACAATAATTATTCAACTAATGTACCTATCCTTCTCTCAGAATCAGAATTTTAGACGTAGTAAGTCAACCTCCAATAAAGTCTATAAACATTTTATGGAAAATAATAACACCTAGAAGCAACAGAAACCCTTCAAGATATTTCCCCAGGCTCAATACTGCCAGATAAGTGCATGTCATGTAAAAAACCAACAATATATATATATATATATATATATATATATATATATATATATATATATATTCATGAGGAACCTGATGGCTATTGAACCTTAATACACATTCAGGCAAAGTTATAAAAACAACAACAATATCAAAATGCAAAAAGGCGAAATTAAAACTGGAACACATTACGGATTATCGTGGTTCGATAGTGTCATGCTGCAGTTACGATTTCCTAGCAACCAATAAAGCAAGATTCCAATTGTTTTCGTACGTTCATTGCCAAGACAATTTGTGTTTGTGCATCATGATGAGCTGTAATCAAATTTTAGGGTCTTGACTACATTACAAGTTATTTTATTTATGGCTATCATTGCTCCTTTACTCTTTTCTTTGCCAGAACTTTCTTATATTGTGATATACAAGTGCAAGAGTCCTTACCAAGACTGAGGCCAGTTTTATCTTTAAATATCCATGACAAGATAATCGTATAAAGTCATGTCTTGGATTATTTCCTCATATCAATGCCATAAGTTGTTTTCATCAAACTGCTGTATTCATTCATTCATCGAATGAAATAAAGAGGAAGAATATTTAGAATCAGGTAGGCAGATACATGTCATTTGCAATCCTGAGAATAAAAAAAGTCCGTAATGATCCTGTAAAAAGGACAAGCAAATGCAAGAACTAATGCCAGGGTCGATGATTTCATACGGCTACACGAAGCAATACTCTACCGTGGTTTTGAAAGCTTGATTCAACTCAACTGAGCACAAGGCCAATCTGTGAAAGCCTTCAAGATGCTGGCAAATAAACGATGCAATATTACAGGGATCGACAAAACCATGGCAACCTAATAACAATAATCAAACACCGTTCGAATGAAAACTGATATGATGGAGCATCACACTTCCGCAATAACTTCAAGATTTCTTTAACATAATCATAATATTATACATACAAAAGTAACTGTAATGCAAACTGTACAATAACCAAGCTGATGTCCAACCACATGCTTCGTAATAATTCCATCTCATAAAAAATATAATATCAGTCCAGTTTTTGTATTTACTACAAGGAGTGCGCTAGACAGTTAAAATTATTTTTAGTGACCATGGAGCCAACGGCAAAGTATAAGAGATGACCTAAAAAGGTAACAACATGAGTAGTGAGTGATTTGTTTCACTTCAATCTACAGCATGCTGGATAATATTTTTTCGAACTGCACAGAAAATAACAGAAGACGAATTTTAATTTTTTACCAGAAAAATGACTTAGCATAATGAACTTGAACAAGAAAGTGGAGTGAAAGAACCGTCAGTTGGCCTGTAGACAACCAATGTTGATATTGGGAAACGTGTGAAATTTACAAACTGGAGCGACATTTTGGAGGCATAATTGCAGTTCTTGCATTATAATTTGTTTAAACAAAAGCTACCAGTATTGTTCTCACTTGTTGCAAGGTAAAGCACCATATTACGGGGAAATTAGAGGGCATAAACAATTTGATCTATTTACATGTCCTGAAAAATTGGTGCAGTAAATATCTTTGGGTAAAGAAAGTTGGTTAGGGATGGCCTACTAATATGAGCATAACGGTTCACAAGGAGCTGACAAACTCCCCACACCAGACCTCTGGAAACGGGTTAATTGTCAGGCAGCATTGCGAAACCAAGGGGGTCGATGACCGACAGAATGATAACACGGCGACATATTTGACGGACATCACTGCCCGATGAGGAAGAAGGAATTGTCCCAGAAGAGAATGTCTACCGAGTGGTGAGTCGAGGTAAGGGGAGGTGGATGGGGCAGTGGTAGGTACTATATTTAGTGGGAAATGTGCCAGAGTGACGTAAGACCTTTCTCTTTCTACCCCGGTGCATCGGACGCTCCATGTCGCAACAGCCAGAACCAAACGAGAAATGTGACTCAAACCCACCACGCTAAATAGCTTGGGTCTCCGCCTAGAGTGTGCCCGAATGACAAAACCACACATCTTTACGAAGTCACCACAAGATACCAAAAATAAATCGCTTGCACATCCAATTGCAAGAATAAACAATGAAAAGGGTGTCAGACGTACATTTAGATTATGCTAATACCTATTTCTCCGAAGTAGCATTCTCTAATTTCGGCGCTAGACATACAGCTGAAAAGGGACAAATGCGCCAGACTTGTGGATAGGGAACACCGCACAGTGCTTCGAGTAGTGGACAAAAATGAACAAATCAACATTTAATGCACCAAGCAAGGGTTACCGAGGGGGAAATGGCCATGAAATGCATGATGTCCAATAAATAAAATGCTTTTCAACGGCTGACGAATGATTTCAGCGGGTTACATATATGTTGGAGTTAAATAACCTTAATTACGGATTGGCAGTCAGCGAAAATCTTGTAGGGGGAAAAAAAATTGCGGTAAAACTCTTTATCGTTCAACACAAAATTTGTTTTGGCTGTTTGTTGTGATAAAATACTCCCGCAATATCAAACACAACTGACTCGAAGTTGAACATCAAACATCAGAGTCAAAACAGCGGCGTTCAGTCCTTAATAAGGTACAATATTTATATTCCTAATTGAATGTTTGTTCTGAAGTACCAGGTACTCAAGACAAAATTGCAAGAGAATCAAATTCAAGCTGATTATGCTTAGTTAACGGTATTGAAGAGAGAACTGAACTGGAAGGGTACACAAGGCATCAGGTGACAAAAAGGGAGAGAATATCGTTATTGACTCCGAGTCTTGAGTAAAAGGGGCGGATTATGAACTGAAAATATACTTTTAGTTTAAACACAAGGAAATAAAGTAATAAGGTAGGTGCAATAATATTGTCGGTAGTAATAGTGTTTTTCCTTCTTTTAATGGAGACAAATTATGTGTTTGTTTTTGTGAAGGAGAAACTCTTTGATCTATTGAGCATAGTGAGCGAGAAACGATATCGAAGTGGCACATTACTCCCTCGCTATGGTGAAAGGTTGAACTTGAGAAAAAATTGGATTACACGGTAGGTATCACGAGGGAAGGCGTTTGTGAATTAAAGGGAACGGAATAACGAGCGGGCAGAAAGGAGGGGGTGTTGGCCTTGGAAAATGGTAATAGATTTTTAGGTAAGGATGAGTTTCATCACGGACGGGGTGGGGAGGGACCTTCAGCTGAGCTGGCGGCCTGGGGGTTGCAACAGAACCGGCGAGCTCTGGGCAAACTTGAGAGGCAGACTAAATCCTGACTTGGGTCCCATACCGGCATGTTGTGGGACGAATCCCGCTAAAAAAAAATTGGGGTTCACTTAGTATAAGAGATGCACATTTTGCAGCATCCAGGGTAGATTTTAGGCTGTTACCGAGTGCTGCCGAATGTCATACATTGAATGATGTATACACATGAGACAATCAAATTCTACACGATCACTACTAAACTGATTAAGAACGTCATAATACTGAAGAAAGGTTCTACAATGAGTAATAAATGTAGGTACTCATCACTATATAGGCAAGTTCACATAAGTGAATTAATCTAGAGTGTCATTAGAAGATTACTCATAAACAAACTAAAAGAACATAAAACAATAAGGTATAATATGAAAGGGCAGCGGGCTCTTAAGTGAAATTATTTTACTGACTAAACATCCTACATTAGTCACTGAGTTGATAATTGCACGACTAAATGCATTTCAGAAAAACAAGATGTAAACATTTGAAAGGTTTTAGTTTTGTTTTGTACCACCTCTAGAATAGTTTGAAAAAATAAATAATTCCACAGCAAAAAATAACATTATTCCATAGTTTAATTATATTATTATATGAATCATCAAGATTATACAGAGATTTCAATCAATTTATACCCATTTTATCTATATAAAAGAACTAGCGATAAATCTAGCTCAAGTTCTAGCCTCATTTAGGGAGGCCTCAACAGTTTGCGGGGAGTCGGACAATCTATTAGTAAAGAATCAAGGATTTCCTAACGACAGCCGGAATCTTGGGCGGCGAATGGAAAAACGGGGTTAGTGTGCCTACTGCGAAATCCTCTGGACGAAAATGAAACGCGGATAAATTTAGCTCGGTTGAAAAGGACGTCCGCATTTCGACGTCGGAGCTACCACGAGAAGGACATGGCCGAAATAGCGGCTTGTAATGAAACCGATCTCATCCTAACAGTGTTATCCAAGTAATAAGTATTGAACTTGGCTCAGGAGATGTTAGGTTAAACGAATTGAATAGTTGAGAAAAGTTAAGTTATTAATGAAAAAAAAAAAAGTTGGACAATACAGATAAAAAAGTTTTTGCGTTATGCAGGATTTTTGTTTGTGTGCGAGTTCAGCAACAAAACAGGCCAGTCAACTAAACGTTGGGAAAGTAATACAGAAAATCTGCCATAAACCAGTACCGATCATTTTGCTGACAATGTCTTAACTTCAAAGCATGTTCATCACATAGAAAATAAATTGAATTCTGGTCAGAATACATATAGTTGGTGTTGTTGAAATTGCTGCAGCGAGCCGGGTCGACTTTTAGTGAGCAGGGGATGGGGATGTGGTAACGGCCTCTGACTCCTATGCTCGCAGCTCGTACGTCTTGCTCCATCAACAGACGCGACCGTTTGCCCTTCTGGTTCGTTTCGTGATCTGATCCAGCCCCGACTGTTTTGTCGAAATTCTCTTTCTCGAAACCCTTGCTCCATCTCTGTGTAACTGAAACACTCCGGGCTTGGCAAACGGGTTACCTACTAAGCGCAGTTCAGACGGTTTTAGGCGTTACTCACAGTGCTAGCAGCAAGTGTTGGACTGTGGTAACAACTGGATAGCAATATAAATTCACTTGACGACTAAGTCTACAGAAAAATATCTTGTGTGAGGCTTTAGCAACTTTCATTTCTGTCTAAATGCCGTTTTTAATGATAGATACTTTTGTATTTTATAAAGAAACACGAAACTCTCACTTATTATTTGATACATGGATGGGGATATCAGACATTTTTGTACCCTTATATACATTTAAAAAATTCAAGAACGTTTCATCCATACCATTGGTGAATAAACCCACTAAAACAAATTAATATTTTTTCACACGTTCTGATGTTTTTTCATGGATTGTTGTCGGCCCTGATGGGGCTCACAATCGATACAAAGCGCGTTTCAACCGTTTTGCATTGAATTAGAATTAGTAGTGAAAATATTGGCACTGATTGCACTTCTCTTGAGAGTGTGGTTTTTTGGTAATTTCATGTTTATTTCAGTAAGCAGTGACGTCAAACTGATTCACACTAGGGTATAGCCCAGGCGGAAAACTGAGAAAATTAAAAGAGCGTAATAGGAGTGAAAATTAATAGGAAGGAACCTACTTTCCAGTACATTCAATTACAAATAAAAAATGGAACACTAACATGTCATTCTGTTGTTCCATCAAACCTGAATTCTGCAAGACGGTATACCAATCATCCTACTACCTACTATTCAGCGGGAAAGATCTCATAATTATCATCATAGAAACAAAGAAGAGGAGACACAAGGATTGTAGAGGGTGTGGGCTTTCTAAGCTCTGATAGAGCACCATAGGAAGAGCCCTTGACAGACGTATGTGTAACACTTCCCGTTGCCTCATCTTGCGCTAGTCCGTGTCGCAACGCACGGGGACCCCGCCCTCCACAACCGACGGCCGCCATTCAAATCCTACGCAAGCATTCCCGCCCTTGGAACAGCCACAACCGATACCTACACTGTCATAATCGTAACGTATTTATTATATCACAACTACCAACCCGTTCAACTCATACTAAATTGACAACCTAATTCAATGTGAAAAGTAACTAAGTGTAGGTAAAATAGTTTCTCCCAACTTTTTACGATTGGGCCTTACTACAAACACATGACGTTATAATGGCATTCAGTTGGTGGAAATGTCCAACGATAGCACATTTAGAAGTCTATTTAGGAGCCATTTCTTCACTCTGACAAAATATCAGAATTTGGTAATCATCTGGTAGGAATTGTACGAGAAACGTATGCCAGATGCAAGAATTTCACACTCGCGCATGAGCAATGGCTAACATGGATTCAAATTTGCAGAAATTAATATGCTTTTACTAATAAAAATTCAGTTTCAACACGGTAATTTTGAAGTCGATACTGAATCTTCTTTCATAGGTACAAACTGCGTTTCTCAAGGTCAATCATTAAAACTTTTGACGGAAGAGGAAGCAACTAATTGAATAATAAAACGCTATACCATTATTAAGAACAACAGTTTACATTTTTAATTGGTGATTTTTTAAAATGAAATAGTCCACTCATCATCGTTCGTCCAGAATCTACCTTTTTTATACGTTGGCGATGAAATTATATTATGTTGTTCAACTAGGTCAGGCCTTAATGATCTTGTATTCATGTTCAGCTCAGAAGTGTTGATCCCAAATGATTGGTGTGAAAGTTTCGAAGATGTAAACAGCTTGAGAGAAGTGAATTCCAACTAGAGAAGTCTATCTACCAACACCATATTGTACTAGATGAATCCATTTCAGAGGTCAAACTCATCTCTCAAAACAGAGCGGGGCTGATGGATTGTGCAAGGGGGCGTGGCATCGGCATACGGGACGGGCGCGAGCGAAGTTTTGGGAGGAAACGCGAGGTCGCGTGGCCTTGGCGGCCATCGACCTTGGACGCCTGAACCTCGCTGGGGGTCGTCCACTCAGGTACTGGCCAAACAAAAAACAGTCGTACCCGAACCAACCTTCGAATAAAACAATACTTCACTAACAATAACCTTTTCTTTCGATTTTAGCCTTGGAATTAGATAGACAACGAGCAAATAACGCCGTAAATGTACACCACCCCTCTAAAAACGCGGCAAGCAGAAATCCAAGAACGAACGCAGTACAAAGCAGAAGTTTCATATTGAGATGTCACAGGTCTAGGATGATGTATGAGTACATAGTTTAGTGAATTCGTACGCTCAACGAATTCGTTGATGACACCTACGTACATCAACAAAGAATCAGAACAATGGGTGGATGTGAAATACAACAAGTTGACGTGTGACCCAACTTTTCAGAAGCTGATTACAAAGAAACAGGGTCATTGACTTATTCGTTCAACTCGTGTATTCAAATTTTATGAGCAGGAGAACTGAATCATATTTTGTGTTTTGTGATTTTTCAGAGTTCAGATTTCCTCATAGAAGTAAGGAAGGAATACACCAAACAATTAAAATCACTTTTAAAAAGGATCAGTTTCATCATAAATGTCTTGATCAATACTTGAGCAATCGAACTATTGTTACATTTATCACATAACATAATGTGTTATAATGAATATGATATACAATGAATACCAGAACAAACGATTATGAACCGTGCATTTTATAAAAGGATTTAATTGGAGACTGTTTTTAACCAGATGCATAAAATCCACATGTGGTACGTCATCAACATTTGCTAAATCACTTCAATAATTAAGATATTGATATCCCATGAAACATATAGCACCTAGAAGGAACTATGCTCAAGATGGAGTTACGAGTGTGGTGGGTAGTCTATATGTATTGGTACCCTCTCCAGAAATAAGGAGAAAATTTCCTGATTTCTGTACTTATAGCTGAAATTCACAATATTTCCTTGATGTTCCAAAATGCATAAAGAGTTGACTTTTCCAGGTTCTCCAAATTCGTATGCACCCCGTGTATCGTACTGTTTTCCCAGAAACAACGATTCTAAGGATTACGTAGAATTACATTGACAAAAAATATTAGCGAACCAGCACGTTGATTTCAATCAATTCAACCACTCGAACAGCACTATAGCAACCATTATAAGGTCATTTTTAGTAGGAGCAAACTCAAAGCAACGTAGCGGGGGGTACAGAGGGAACGAGATGTACAAAGACGCTGGTTGTCGCAACCTCGCCGGCTTCGGTAACCAGAAAGGGCTGTTGGGCCATCCGGCCGGCGGACCTTGAACCCGTCAAGAGCGCGATGTGCACATCATCTGGAGAACCGTCTTCCTGGTGAGAGAAGACTCGGATGGGAGACAGCCGTTGGCCAACCGACCAACAGTCGTAATACGGTTGCTCAACGCAGCAGTTTTATAGGCGTAAAATCCTTCTAAACAATAAGCGTACTGTAACGTACTTTTTTTATGCCTTTCACGAGCCAAACGCCATCGTTTGACTTTAGTAAGCAAAGGAGTCGCATTATCTTCTAACGACTTCTAGTGGTGCAATGCGCACTGATCGTAAAATGGATGCTCAGGTAAAATGCCTTGCAACTCAATCGATAAAAAGAAAACTAGACCCTGGATGAGGTAATACCCCTGGAAAGAGCTGTTCACAGGACAACTTTAGAAATCAACAATTTCATTTCACCAATCCATTTCATCGCACCCTTCAATGTCCACAACTGCTATTAAAAAAAAAGTTTGAGCTGCATCATTTTCTCCATGAGTGGATTCATAAATGATTCAAGTCGAAGAGGCTCAAAGTTTTAGAATTTTAAAGTCAATATATGGATAAGAGAAATCGGATTTTTTAAATTCCAATGTTATAAAGTCCCGGTCATGCAGTATAAAAATAAATTAACAAAATTCAATAAAATACTAGCCATTAAAAGAAATGAGTGTCCAACATCGAGTCAACTAGGGTTGTAGAAACATTGTGATAACTTTTGAAGGATTTTTTTCCCTCTACAATATCAAAATGCCTACCCGTTTTTTTTTAATTTTTATAATCACTATTCTTTAAATTAAGTTACAGCTATGGCTCCAAAATTATAGAAATTTCGTCACATTTTCTTAAAATCCGTTTTGGAACATTCGAAAGGTATTCCTAAATCTTGATATTTTTTATAGACGCAGGTATGACATTCCAAACGATATCTGACTTCAGAATAGAAGATATAAAATCCGTTCATTGGTCGAATAGACATATACATGTCAAAAAAGCCACTCATAAATTTCAATACAATGAGCTACAAATCGCTGAAAAGAGCAATAATTGGGTATAATCCTAAACGTCTTTAAGTTCGATTTTATTTCAGAACTTTATTCGTTGGTTGCCATAAATATGAGCGTTACACGTTGTTGGTAAAGATCCAGAAACTCGTAAGGTTTCCTTTTTAATTTAGCACTTTACGGCACGATAGCTGTAGGGAATCATACAGGAAATTTTGCAAGCGTACTGTCAACTTTCCTGTTCTGAACGAAACCTCACTGTCCTGAACAGTATGGCTCGCCTGTGCTGCAATGCGCACAGGGTCTCAGCACCTAAAGTTGCACAGTATTTGAATAAAATGGAAAACAAATATAAACGTGAAGACTCACCTTTGAGGATTGGAGAAGACGAATTTGCGGAGTTTGAGATCCCTGAGAACGACTCCCTGTTCGTGGCACTCTTTGACGGTCTCGGCGACTTGTCTGAAGAGTCTTTTCGCCTCAGCTTCCCGCAGCCGCTTCCGCAGCCTCACGTAGGTGTGGAGGTCGCCGAAGGACTCGGGGAACACGAGGTACATGAATTCCTTCCCGAGGACGACTTCGTGGAGGGAATTGATGCGGGGGTGGCCATCGAGGCGGAAGTGCGCGGATACCAGCCCCGTGCAGTCCCGTCCAACTACCTGCAAACAAGAGGGAAGGTTACTTTCACGCTACGAGAATTATGCAGCATTCATGAACAGTGATCTGTAGACTATCAACAGCTACACAGCACACGGACATAATTTAGCAGGAAGCAAACATTTCAAGATCAAACTTCTACAATTTGAGGTTCTTCAAGTTTCTGAAACTGACTCGACTCATCCAACTCATGTCAGCATTACTGCTTCAAATGCAAGACTGACAACCAAGAAAGAAATCGGAAGTTAATAAATAACGTCTATATCCACGAAAATTAAAGAGTATTGAAACTGAAATGAAAATTTGAAAATTAAAACTATTTCGAGTTTAGTTCATCATCCGTAACAAACAATAACTTACTGTTTGATTGATAGGTAATTAAATAACCGCGAAACAGGTTGCAGTTATTGAGTCGAAATCGATTCAACATCGTAACACTATGTTTTTCGTTGAAATAAATAACGTTCTTCAATAGAACGGAGATTCGTCGCGAGTCATTTAGTTCATGACTATCAAGATTGAACTTCAGCATAGTTTGAGAGAGAACAGGGACTTTTTTAAAACTCTTTTCTCAATTACATTTTTGAAATGTGATGGTAAACCACAAAACTTTTAAAGAGATTTAAAAAACCGTGCTTCTCGGTCGACTGCAAATGGTTGATAAGTAGTGGAAATAATCAATGAAAAAATATACATAATCAAGTTTAGTGATTCATTTTATTTTTTACTTTCCCATGAAATGGTTCGGTAATTGGTAAACTGTAATGCGATGATTTTGATGAATTCACAGAAGTCACTCTCTTTTAACACTGGTCAGTTTTCAAGATTAATTCAATAAAATTAAGATAATTTGCACCTAATGAAAAGAATGAATCTGATATAAGTAAGGAGGAAACAAACTAAATCCGTCAAAGAATTTCTACAGGTGGCGCCACAGGGGAGGATCTTGAAGCGAGGATCGCCACGTGAATTTATTTAGCGCGGAGCTACGTCAACAGTGGCCGACCTCAGAGCTATGATACGGATAGCTCTGGGCGACTACACGTGTCGATTTCGTAACAGGAATTAGCATACGCCGAACGCCAATCTATAAGCGGCTTCGACACGCAAACACACCAGAGGTATCTAAATCTAACGGGAACTCTCAAAACAAGGTATCGTTAGAAATTCAGAAGGAAAAAAACGCTAGGCTGTGTTCTAGTTGACCTACTGAAACCAATGGTCAGACTCAGATAGCAATATCAGAGCAGTACCTATATAACGTCTAAGTTTCAAACATCGAACATTGTTCAAAAATCGGTTTGTTCAAAAATCGTCATTTTCGTACCTACGATACATAACATCTTTTCTGCAATTTCAGCAACCTCAGTCGAAAAATACAAACTACCTTCCATTCCTGCCTTGACAACGAGACGATACCTACGTGTTTCTATGAGCAAATCTCAAAGAACGTAAAGATTGAAAATATAGACTTTGGTATACTTCGTACCTACCAACATGAATTTCAAACAGTACAATATTGGTTTGGCACTTTTCAACTTTACCAAAACATCAAAACAGGAAAGCAATAGGAAACTGTTTGACTCTGTAAAGTCAAATATTATAAACATGACAGTCAAACTTCATCGCATCGCATTTAACATGAATGTAATGTACAAAACTCGAATGTTACATTTAACATTCAGCGCTCCCATGTTTTATTTCTTATTTATTGCTCTTTAAGTCTTGATTGTCCTAAAATCTGGCAAACATGAAGAAGTGTTGAAAATATTTAAGGAGTTAGTAGGAATAGGAAGTCTTATGACCACATTTACTTTTTAAGTATTGACACTAGAAAACCATAAGTGTCCAGTTCTATTTCAAGATTTAAACCTTGGGATTGAGAACGTTTCCACAAGAATTGATGTAATCTTCGACCGGCATGATAGAGATCCGAACAACGTTCTACTTGATATTCACTATGAAAAATATATTGTCAGCTATCAAGATGTACACCAAATCCAATGAATAAAAACAATCACACACCGCTTGCTCGGGTAGATATTTAAGTTCAATATATAATGACTGCTGTAAGAACGGTACCTGGAATATGCCGTAACTACCAACTGAATTGAACCATCTGTCAAGCTGTATTCGGAACAGTACGTGTTGTAAACATCCATAATTTTCTCAGTCTTTTCATGTACGGTTCGACAGATATAGCTTCTCATATACGTGGGAACGTCCCTGAAGATGAACAGACCGGACGGCGCGATCAGGTGACAAACGCCCTTGAGCGGACTCACTTGCTCTACAAGACGTTCCGGCAAACGTGAGCTGCGATTCGGACGTAAATATCCCCGCAGCCCCTGCTAGCCACGTTGTCGAACACGGGTTAATTCTCATTACACTAGACAAGGTATTTCATGAGCTATCTTCTAGAAAGTACATAGCTTTAAGCAAATTTCTGTAAAGCTGATATTGCAATAGGATATCATAATTAGTAGCTGACAATGCATTTAAAATGTTTTTCTTTAAAATCTGTTTTTGGGCTCAGTATGTCTAAATATTTCCGTCAATGTATTTTTCACTGTAAAACTATCATGTTCAATGATAAAACATAGGTAGTACAAGTATATGGAAACAGTGGAATATGCCACATAACATACGATAATCTCGTTTAACTGAGGCCACTAATCCTTATCGCCCTTTTACGAATTTCCCGTTTCTCCCCTTTCTTCCCCCTCTTTAAAAAAATGATCATAATTATAAAGCTAGAAAAGTTAAAAAACGTATTTTAGCTGATTACTACAATTCATCCAATAATTCCCAGCCTCATTCGAGAACGAACTTAAGGCATCATTTGTTAAAGCCTATGTAGTATCTACCTGCATGATACCTCTGCTTGCTGCGTTATCCAGGAGAAAAATGTGAAGAATCATGTATCTGATAAATATATTTATATTTACTCCGCACCAGCTTTGTTCACGCTGGCTGACCTGAACATGTTCATTTCATGTCCGATTCTTACTGCAGGGTCAGTTCAGCTCAGAAGACTGCAGAAACAGAAGAATGTAGAATGCATTCATGATCGCTAGCATGGAAATACAGTTTACGTAGAACAAAGAGCATAAAACTTGTTCAGGGGGGAAAATGAGCTATGAAGAAACTCAAAATATCGTTAAAAAGCCTCTCAGAATTGTTTAGTCCATTGCTGTTGGGGGATTTTCCCCAAGTATATTTGGCACTCTTTACCTTTTTCCCAGAGAAATGCCATTTTTCCAAAAAGGAAAATTTATCCACGATATGGCAGCACAGACTGCGCCAATTACCAATTTGGTTTTCCAAATTACACCGTTTTATTAGAAGGCGCTAGCTAATTGACAAAAATTCAAGGTTGCAACAATCACCCACGGCCACGTATTTATCGAGCATTGATAGAGGCATTACAGGAACAAGACCGCAAATATAATTCGCGTCACACAATCCTTGAAACCTATCATCAACCGGCGATTTTTTTCTCGTCGCAAGATAACAAGGGGCGGGAGATCTTGAACTTGCGTCAACCGCTGTTGTGTCGCATGCAGATTGTTTTCAGACAAAAGCTCTTCACATCTCTTCTCTATGCTACCTACGTATTTTCCCATCTCCCGAGGCCACCGTTGCCCGAAACGACAATGACGGTCATCGCCAAAAACAGCTGACGACTCACGCAATACCCAAATTGAGTAGATATTATTTCCCTTGTTGCATAACCAAAATTACTACGCCTTCACACCATATATGATTCCACTTTGGGTTCAAGCCAATTTTGATGAACACACCAGTTTGATCACAGGCCTTGTCCAATTTCTGTTGTCAAAGTTCTAGAAATTTTTTGAACTTAATTACATAAGTCACTTATGAACCTTCAGCTCGAAGTAAAAACTCAATTCTTTACGGTCGAAGAAAGAGTAAACATGAACTATGTCTAAATCACATACCCGTATTGACTACAAGAGGAAAAAAATTGTTGAGCACATTCAAGTTACTGATGTCCGTTGTTCGACTAGATACATTATTATTATGTATTATAAATAATAATAATCCAGGGGTATTTTATAAGCTTTTAAAATTTCTGCAGGGTGGAAATGTTCAATGTGTGAATAAGGTTTGATTGATGAAGGTCCACGTGAATTGGGACAAACCGGCACAATCGTTTAGAAGACCTTCAGGTCCAAAGAGCCTGTGCCAAAAACTTCAAAAAATGTTATTGCAAGGTTTCATAATGACCATAATGTATTCACTATGCATTCAAGATTCCTGAAACTTTTCTGACGTTACCTTCGTTGTAAGTACTCTTATTTTCCGCAGCCAGCACCTTCATAGGATTAATAAAAAAAAACACTTCTTTATGATTCCAGCACTTTTTTATGAATAATGAACAAATATTATTGTTTTTGAAAAGCTCAAAAGTGCCTATGTATCATCCCAGTTTCCCAAGAGCGTGTAAGTGCCATTAGTTTCTGGTCCCCGATCCAATGCACTAGTCGAGAGAAGCTGTGGATGCAAGAAATGAAGAGGAGAAACGACATAAAACTATTGCAGTGTTGCCCGAAAACGGGTTGGTACTTAGGCCCTTTCAATGAAAATCCTTTCTGGACATGATCATCTCTTGAAAAGAAGATGTTGATATTGGCAACCCTGCTTTTTTGCGGTCGATTTCAGACCGAAAATGAGTTGGAACATAGGATCTTTCTAGATACATTCCCGTTGACACAAAGATATCTTATATGCAAATAAAATAAAATAAATAAATAAAACTGCCGAGATGGCACTTGGGCCCTATGTACCTGAAGGTCTTCGTTTAAGCATGGTAGACGGTAAGACTATTAAAGAAATCAAAATAATTTTGAATTTTCCCATCATCAAAAGGATGGCCAAAAGGATGATACTACAGTGTTTATCAAAGAAGGCGCCTACATGCGCTGTCGCAAACGTTTTGGCACGTCAAGTCACCCCCTTCCTAGCCATGAATATAAGTAGAGCGCTGGTTTTTTGTTCAAAGGTTATAAATACGCTTGTTGCCATTTGGTTTTGAAATACACGGCTCGCCGGGCCCCATTTATAGGGAGGAAGTCTGGCGAGTGGTAAGTCATCTTCTTTCGCGAGCTGTATCATCTCTAACGTTTTCTTATTTTTAATGCTATTTTTTTCTCTCTCGATATCTAAATAAAGAACGGGAAATATGTGGGTAGATCATGAAACATTTTTAACTGATGCTTTAACTATTACTACGTAGCATTCCTTTGCCCAGACCAGCAGTAGAAAGAAAGACATTAAAGTTATCAGTCTTATTCATGGTTGCTAGAGAACCAAAACAAAGTCTGCCAAAATTTCTCCAATATAAGGGGAATTTGGGTAATATCGCCTAGAAGAGAATGGGAAGTAATGCTTTTTGGCAAGGATTTCAATATATTCATACCGAACCATCATGTGGCAGGGGCTAAACGTATTTCTGAAAATATATGAAACTCAGTAGAACATCAGACAGTTAATGCTCGAGTGGCAGGCAAGGGGTCTACGTTTTCGCAAGAGTTGAGATTGATAATTAACCGAAATCGAAAGAAAATTGAGGGAGTTTTGTAATGCGTGTTGAGGAATTGTGGATACCACGGTTTTAAAGACAGGGAACAAGATTCGTTCCGGAAACTTCAAAACAATTTGACGTTTGGGAACATTTTTACAATGTGGGCGAAATCCAATCATTAGAAGTCAGAAATTGATATATTTTTTTTAATGATTTGAAGTCAGTACATATTGGTAAGGGAACACAAACTCAAGCATATTTGTAGAGGATCATAATAAAACGTAACCCGGATAATTTCCGGAAATAATATAAAATTCTATCATCGGAGGCCCACGAACTAACATAGAACTCAAATTTGTTAGGGAGGTCCACATACACACCGTTAGAAATGTGAACGTAATGTTCCCCCTGCCTTGATAGACTCGTCAGGAAAAAATTTCCACCCATTCTAGTTGCGTGAGAATTTCAGTCGTCATGATTGTGTTTAGACTGGCTGACTCATATCGTAATGCGAAATTCAAATTGCCTCATGTGACCACTAAATGCGCCAAGGCCTTGAATTAATGCGATGAGAACGTGGTTTGTAATAAACGCCGACTCACTGAATCGAGTCTGATTATTTTTCTCAGTATCACGTTAGCCACCGATATAACCTGGTGTTTTCCTCTATATAAGAACTACATGCTTTGTTCTTAAGAATACACAAGATGTGCGATCTAGACTGGCCAAAACCCACATTTCATGAAACGTATTACTTATGTAATATCAAAAGCTGTTGGTGTTTAAGTTTACTACCCAAATCGGTTCCAGTCCCTGGTCATCAGTGCATATACGTATGGACTGAAAGTTTCTTCCACTTATTTTCCGTTGCGGTGAATGATCTTAGGAAAAGGCTGTGGAATTAGTTATTTCATTACTACTGGACAGAGGATTTGTCGATTGCTGTTGAGAAATAAAATAAAAAATCTTGAAACGTAAACCAAAAGTATTTGCTACGTCGATGTTTATAAGATAGCTACAAAAGAATATTGTTCCAAGTACTGTGTCCTTCTTTATGACAATAAAGGTTAGGTAGAATACCTACTTTGTTAATATTCGAAATTAATCACGCTTTCGTCAGCAATGTGGGAGGATTGGGAAAGAAAATACGTTGCCAATGATTACACAGATAGTCAAACAACAACAAAAAATGAATTTTTGAAGAAAAAAAATATATGAAAAGGAACTAGACCCTACACTACCTATGTACATTAAGCGACCACACGTCGGCTTTTCTCGCCCGCAGGCGCATGAGAAAGGAATCTTACCCTCCCTTACATTACTACTCAATGGTGACGATATGATGTAGCCCTTGGAATCAAGCATAAGGTGAGCGGAGGGGTAACGGCTTTCGTCTCTTTGTTGTGAATCGTGAATGGGATGGCCCCCAGCTGATCGGTCCCTTTAAAAATCGCGTAGGCACAAGAAAGAAAAAAAAGGTTTCTTTATCAACATCAGGGAAGATGGAGAGAACGGTGATTTGAGGAGAAGGGGGTCGGCCGAAAGAATTTCGAAATGATGTATGCGGGTTTCACCGGTAGGTACCGATCTAACGTCCAAAGAATGTCAACTTACAACGGTATAATTTATTAGGTACACAATAATGAAACTATGATTCCCATCCATCACTCAAGTCGATTCCCAGGAGATTGGCAACGGTCTGAAGAGCCTTTTCAACTCAACTTTGTACTGCAGACGTACGTATATGAATTTGGAGTCGATTATCCTATATATATTCCAACCTAACACCAGTTTAATTTTATTGCGTAGGTATGTACTTATAAAATATATAATTTCAGGTAATAGGAAAAATACAATTGGTCATTTTAAATTTGAAAACCGCAGCTATCTGAAATTGTTTGGCTATATGGGAACAAAAGGACATTTTTGGTAACGACTATCCTCAACAATGCAATGCTATAGAAAAATTCAATATTCTGAGAGCATAGGAAGAGATTATATCTACTTCCATTGATTAATTGCGCATTAGAATGTAACAATTACAATAAAGCGCTTAAATGAGTAGAATAATTAACAGCGACCAAGTTTTTCAAGGTCGGATTCATGATAATTGCTCCGCGAATTTCTGCTACCATAGGAAAAGGGAAAATAACGATCATCAAATTTCAATTGATCTGTCAAAAGAACGAGAGACGAAATTGAATTTGGGAGATACGATCTAATAAAACCGCCGAGTTCCGTCATAAATATCTGAGGAAAGAAAGACCAGCGAGAATTGGGAAATGATTAGGAAACAAGAGCATTGTCTAAGATTATGTCTTTATGGAATAATCGACAGAGAGACTGGGGTTATTAAAAGAGATTCAAATGGGTGAATTTGAAACGACAACTCCAGGATTATTTGGCACAACGGAACAACAAACGAAAAAATAATTAAACTGTTTAATTGAAATCATTCACGATAAATGGTTGAGTGATTTTAAAAACGTATTTGAAATAATCACGAGAGCAATATTTTCACATTTTCGACAGTAAGTAAGTGGTACATGGATTTACCGTGATGTGTAGCGATAAATCGAGCTCAAAACTAATAGCAACAAGAGGAAGGAAAGTACCTAATGTTTTAGAGGAGCAAGTATTGAAAGGTGTTTGTACCCAAGAAGTTAGGTTCCGATATTTGGGAAATAAGTTTGTTAATAGTCCGGGAAAACGAGGTAATTCAAAAAGAATGGCAACGTGGCCCAACCAAGGACGCGGGTGTTAAAATATTCGCGCTGGATCGAACGATTTTGGAGGCGCCAGTTGAGCAAACCTTGGCTCAAGGTCCCGTCTTACAAAACATCTACTAATTGTCTATGGGTATTTTACTTTTGGGTTTCGAAAATATGAAATCCCAACTTTTAAATTACTGCGGTTTCCCTTCGGATACGAGGCGCCCGGAGGAAATTGCAGCCACTGGAATCGAAGGATGTTCCTATGTTGGAGGAACATTGTTGAACATAACGTAACAAAGAGATTGTTTTCAATTTCGCGAACCCCATCAAATCCTAAATGTTCTACATGTGTTAAAAAGATAGTATATAGTAAATTTTGAAGTAAATCAAAACACTATTTTTACGAACCGAATTTCAAAATTGCTGAGCACCAACGCTAAAGCGCATGTAGGTACATATAATTTTTTTTTAGTGTTGCAATCGTTCTAATATGTAATCTATTGTTGCAATCGTCAATTTATTGTAATTTCTTCATGGACAAAACTTGTAGAAAGTCAAGTGAAATTTTTGATTTTTCAAATTGTTTATTGCAAGAAAAGTGAGAACTACAGACACGTAGAGGCTGAAGAACAGGTGTGTACCCAGTTGTTGACAATATTTTTGTAATAGGTCCATAGTTGACAGGAAAAAATTGGAAACCACTGCATAACCGCCCTCGACGACTTTCAAAATATCTCTTTGAAAAGAAGGTAGGTAATATCGAATATGAGGGAATTTCCTTGAATCATTAGCATAGAACAAAAAAGTTCCAGTAATGCAGCATGATTGTATGAGCGAAATTTCATAAACTATCTATCGTATTTGAACAATTTCAGTAGTAAAGAAATGGTTAAAAACCAATTTTATGGTAAACAACTCATTCTAAATAAAATTCGGCAAGTCAAAGGAGATTTTGGATTTCTAATACATTTTTTTAGTAAATATTGATTTATATAGAATATGTATGAAAAAGCGCGAACTTCAGGAAATCGCAGTCAATGAAGTGGTTAGGACTAGTTTAAATTCGATGGAGTCAACTTCACATTACTTGATTTGATGAGCCCTATCCTACAAGATTAACTACATACCTAAGGAAAACCAACGGACGTAGCAATGCGTAAAATAAAAATGGAATTACATTCGTGAACCAATGAATCATGGTATAAAAACCAAAAGTAGCCCAGTGTAAATTTAGGATAGAAAGGTTTAACCGAGCGTACCAAATGTGCAAATTTGAACTTGTAGTGAATCGTTTGAAATGTGAACCAATTTCGGCATCAAATTCGTTCAGTTTCTAAACGAAGTTGATATATAAAACGGCCTATTACATAATATGTGCTTATTAATTAATTTAAAATCACGCCATGGTCCAACAACAGTTTACATCATGTTGTGCAGTTGGGTATTTCATTATGAAAACGCAACTATACAGTGATGGCTATGTTGCTCATCGATAAACTCTGCGATTCATTCTTCAAACAAAGGAATTTTGAGGTTGCGCCCCAACCAGCGTTGCCTGGTATCAGCGAAAAATCGTTACAGCCTGTCACGTTTACACAAGACTCTGACATCACTCAGTTCTCGAGATATGACGAAATTCTCTATGGGCAAGAGTCATGGTATGAATGAAGGTTTAGCTCAGTGAATAACAAATGAAACAATCAATGTTCCAATGACTCACTTCGATACTCATTAGTTATTGATTAAGAATGGCTTATTAATATGAATTTGGCTTTTATCAGACGAAAAAGGGAAATACCTAGTTAAATTCCATAAAATGTGGTATTGACGGTAGGTAGGTAGGTAATAAGCTTACTACAGCCATGTGAAACTACATTTTCATTTACTTAACCTATTGTCCACTTGCGCCAAATAGGTTTATGATGTTTATTATGAATATTTGTTCGATTTCTATACATGAATGATTTGCTTGATGTTTTACCAGACCGAGGATTGAAGACAGGCAGCTCTGTCAACCCAAGCAGTTGATTAATCCTTAAGAGAAAAAACGTGGTTTAAGTGAATGCTTTGACTAATTCAACGAATGCGTCCGTATGGCACATGAGCTCAGAGAGCAGGAAGGTTGAGGCCCGATGATAGAACATGGACAAAATAGCATAATTAATGCATTCACCTATTTGGAGTAATTCACTTAACACGTGATATATATATCATGAAAGGTCAAACCCGATATAGAAATATCGTTTTTGTCATTACTTGGTATTTTTTTTTTTTACGTTATTGGCTTTATGGTCCATTTGTTATTTTCAGTACTATTTACATAAACTAAAAGTTTTGTTTATAACTTTCTGCCCTGCTCCAAGGGTGTACGCTAGGTGGGCCCAGGTCCTTTGTACACTAAAATAAATAAATAAAATAAATAAGAATTGATAAATTGAACTCGAGCTAGCATCTTCAACTGAATAACGCACCTACGTGAATAATTTACAACTCTAGCGCATATGAATTCGACATCGAGTGATTACGCATGGGGTTGTACGCACAATGGTGAGCTGAAGGGGTGACATCATGGGAAAAACACCCCTGATAAGGGCCCAAGTCACGCATAGGCCCTATGATGTCATACAGGACCAAGGAGAAGGTAGGTAGGGCCTGACTATACCTGAACCCCAAATAACAGCGATATCCTATCAACACCCCAAGTCGATGAACTCATCGCTTGACAGCGTATTGTGCGACTGCGCCCTCAAGTTTACCCATCATGAGCCTGCCCCTTGAAGGAGGACCAACGTATTATTTACCTCTAGCACAATATTATACCTAATCAATATTCCCAAATATTTTTAATGGAACATTATGAGATCCCTTACAATAACCAAACTCGAACCAGCGCAAGTATTTATTCAGGTGGGTATGTACCAAGTAGATAATTTAACCCCAATAACGGAAAAGGTTAGCATATACCTAAGTAGTTCTTTTCAGTTCGATTTTGAACAATCTTTGAATAGTTCAAATTTAGTACATTACCTTTTTTACACCAGACGACATGACACATCAAGCTGTTAGGTATTATTATTCGTTTAACGTGAGTTTTTGCGCAATTTTGTATACATATGTATTAAAAAACCAGCATTACCATTATTTTTGTCAATCATACTATGAAGACCTGCTTCCTTTACAACTTTCCTCATTCTGACATGTCAATTTTGTGTTCCACAACATATGTAATTCTACCAATTTATATTATAGGTACTGACGTCATTACGAAATGGTTTACTCCTATTTATCCTCCCTTTTTTTGATATTCCAAAAGTTCTAACAAATTTGGGATGGCATAAGTAAACCTAATCCTTTTCTCGATGTCAAGCACAATTAAGGCACATGCATTTATACAATCGTTTTAGTAAGATGAATTTCCAAATCATGTTAAACTGCTTATTACGTGTTTTTTTCATTTTTTTCTTACGATAAATGCTGCAATTTAATATGCAACTACGTGACAAAGATCAGGTATCATAGTATAGTATGTGCCTATATTTTCAGTATAAATAAATAATATTTAATGTTGTACTCACCCTACACACGTATTCCCGGTCGTTGACGACATCGATGCACTTATGAAGCGGGCATCCTTCTGTGGGGTTGATGAGGACGTACTTGTTGGCAAGGAGGGATGCGACAGACGGCTGTTGACTGCTGCGCTCAGCCTTATCAGTGGCACCTGGAGGCACCGGTGGCGTCACCTGGGGCGGCTGCACACCGCTGAGCTCAGCAGCCGGACACTCATCCCGCTCCTTCTTCAGCGGTGCGTCAACGTCAGGAGACACTGATTCCCGCTCAACTTGCATCGTTCCCGCACTTTTTTACTATCAATCGTTTTCGCGAAACAGACGAAAACACCGCTAAGAATTCGTTATTTTTTTCACCGGAAAAACACTTAATTTTGTCGAAAAACGTTTCACTTTCCACAACGAGGAATCTGTGCGAACAGAACAAAACCGATGGTCGAAAAGTTGGAACACACTTTCTGAAGATTGCGAGCCGGTAGCACCTGGAACAAAGGACATTATATTGCGACTGCGTCAACATATTGATCCGACGATACAACAGTAGGTACGGAATTTACGTGAAAATACCATGAAGAAGGCCACTGGATTAGTGATTTATATACAAAGGACTTGCTAATTTATATAAGCGTTGTTCAACAACAACGTAGACCTGCACTGCTGAGGATACTTACTTTTATCACTTTTCGCGTTCAGTTGCGAGATTACGGGGGTGTGTTGAGGAAGAATATCCGACACTTAGTGAGAAAATGTGATTAATTTGAAAGGACTGGTGGCTTAGTATGGGCGGTAAGGGCAGCTAAACTAAATAGACGTAAGGGAGAGAGGCAGATGAGCTGGCAGGGGACAGGAGATCGGAGCCCCAGCTCAGAAAGCGGCGGACGCGGTGACGAGACCCGAACGGTTAGCCATGTTCACTACGACTGGCGCTGAAGCGGGCGCCGCGGCCGGACGCGCCCCCCACCGCCCGGACCGGGAACTTCCTTTCCCCTGGAACAGCTCTTCGAATAACTGTGAACTGCTCCTTTCTGTAACTGCTCCTTTTTTCCGTTCTACTATTATTCAATACCGCATCAACCGAGTATCTTATCAAGCGAGTAAAGTTTGTACTATTTATCCGTCTGACGCCTGCACTATTTATTCTAAACATTCTAATAAAGATATATAATAATATTCAGTTCCTCTTGCATTTAATAAATAAAAAACGCTGCAAATTATTACACAAAGGTTTATTATTTATGTATTAGACAACCCTTCTACGTAGATCTCTGGTCCATAATTATTAAACGCCGCTTATAGTATATTTAGTATCGGAACTCGGAGCTTCGGACCTCACAAATGGGTTCAATTAATTACAGCAGCGGAATCTCACAATTTTACGCTTTTTAATATAGTTGATAAACATAACAATTTATTACCAAGTCATCTTTCCAACACATAAAAGTGTTACCTATACTGTATATTGATATCATTTAATTGGTCAAATTTCAAAAAATGTGCTGACAAAATCACTGAAAATGGCTAAGAATCGTTAAATTGATATTTTTTAGCATAAGATTGGTCAAATAAAGTTTATCAACTATGAAATAGAACATTCAACAATTTATGCACGAAATTATGCTAAAAACTTGAACTTCATTAAATTTTGTTTTAAAAAAATCTATAAAATTTGCAAAAAATAGCAAAATCAGAAAAAGCCAAAATCTCTTTTAGAATACTTTTTTTTCTTCATAAAATTAATAGCTAACATTTTCTTTTCACTCATAAATCTCCAATTTCTACATAACTCGAAATATACAAAAAAAAGACACTTTTTCACCTATTTTTGGCTCATAGCACCCATGGGTGAGGAGCGATCGAGCTGGCGAGAAGTTAGGACCAACTAGACCCCAAGTGGAGTCTATGTGCGAAAGAACAGATTTTTTAAGTCAATTCTAAGGCCTTTTATGGCCCGGACGGCGGACGGACATTTCAAATTTGGATTCTACGCACCTTGAAACGTAAAGTGACAAAGTTTGAGGGGGGGTTATAAAATTTTTTTGCTATACGATCACATAGGCTTATTATTGGAAATAATAAACCAAAAGATATTAACTTGGGCTGGTGTTGGTTTAATTAGAACCAGCTAGATTTTATGTAGAAGTAATGCCAGTTATTATCAATATTGGGTCCTTGGAAAATTTTTGTTCTCAATTTTTAGCCAAGTGATACTTCTTACCTAATTAGATGGTAGCTATCTTTAGAAAAAACCCGGCTCCTTCATGGTTCATCAGCGCCACTCAGAGAGCGGAATAAGATACCTATCACACTTTTGGCTTCACCATCGTATTCAGAGCCAAAACATCGTTAAAATGAGATGTCACTCGGCTAAAACTGAGGAATTATTTCCCTAGTCCCTAGTTCCTTGTGTTCCCAATACTCTCTTCTAGATTTTGTATCCTGATTTTTTTTTTTTTTTTTCATTAAAAGTTCTTATTAGGTAGAACAATAACGTTGTCCACTTCGATATCCCAAAAGTTGCGGGTAAAAAGTTATGGAGGGGTGGGGGTTACTTTTGGGACACCCTATATGCTTTTTTTGCTTCCGAGACTGCAAGGCAGCGGAAGCTTTGTTTTCAATTTCGAAATGAAAAACGATTTTTTGCTCCAAAATCAAAATTTCCACTCGCATTTTGCGTTTCAGAGCCTCCTGAACATATTTGGTTCCGTGTCTGTCTGTCTGTCTGTCCGTCCACATTTCCTTGTAACAGCCATAACTTCCACAATTTTGTTCCGATTTTAACCAAATTTTCAGGGATCGTGCGGGTTAAGCTCTAGATGGTCCCCTATCAACTTCATCATGATCGAATCAACGGCAGCTTCTGCGCAGGCGCTAACGTGAATTCCTTGTGACGGTCATAACTCGGTCAATGTTGAACGGATTTCGGTCAGATTTTCAGGGATGATGTGGGTAAGGTCCCTTGAGGTCCCATAAGACAATCATCATAATTGCATTAGCGGTACGCTCTGCGCATGCGTGAACGAAATATTCTTGTTACGGTCCTTGCAACAGCCGTAATTTCCACAATTTTGATGCGATTTTCTTCAAATTTTTAGGGATCGTGCGGGTATAGCTCTACATGGTCCCCTATCAACTTCATCATGATCGAATCAACGGTAGCCTCTGCGCAGGCGCAAACAAAATTTTCTTGTTTCGGTCATAACTCAGGCAGTTGTGAACGGATTTCGGTCAGATTTTCAGGGATGATGCGGGCAAGGTTTCTTGAGGTCCCGTATCACATTCTTCGCAATCATCAGCAGCGGTACGCTAGGCGCATGCGCGAAAGTGATGTTTTTGTTACGGTCACAGCTTAGTTAATTTTCTCGGATTCTGTTAACATTTTCAGAGATGATCCCGGTAGAGTCCCTTGAGGTGCCATACGAATCGTACGGCACTATCAGTGATTGTGCCCATCATGCTGGGAATTTATTTGCAGGGAAAATTCCCGGCCGGGAATTAATTTTTTAATTTTTTCTCCTCCTCTTTAAATATTTGCTATTCCATATATGGAATACCGAAATTCATGTGCAGCGAAATACATGCATTTTCATTGAAGGTCATCCTGGATGGTCCCATATTAAAATCAAAATTTTCCTTATTAATTTCATTTATTATATGTACCATTCAGCTTCCAATTTCCCACCTTATTAATTCCCTGATGCCAGAACCGGTCGTTTCTAGTTTTCTGGAATTTAATGGTGACGTACTGTGAAGGTCACGAGGAAGCTCATGTGCCATTTCCTTGGCAGTGTATTTTTTATATATATTGATGACAACTACTAGACTGCATCTGATTGAGGAGACCTGTGTTAAAGAAAGCTTCTTATTGTTCTTTTATCTTGTTTTTTCTTGCTATAGAGGCATCAAGGCCCCATCTTCAAGTCCTGGGCATCCCACCTTCCTTCTACATCCTCTTAGGCGCATGGAGACTGCCCGGCAAACAGGCAGTTATCCTGGTAATAATAATTTCAGATTTTCAGGGATGATGCGGGTAAGGTTTCTTGAGGTCCCGTATCACATTCTTCGCGATCATCAACAGCGGTACCATGCGCGAAAGTGATGATTTTGTTACGGTCACAGCTTAGTTATGAGGAACATGCGGACTACATCCTGGATGGTCCCATATTAAAATCAAAATTTTTCTTATTAATTTCATTTATTATATGTACCATTCAGCTTCCAATTGCCCACCTTATTAATTCCCTGATGCCAGAACCGGTCGTTTCTAGTTTTCTGGAATATAATGGTGACGTACTCTGAAGGTCACGAGGAAGCTCATGTGCCATTTCCTTGGCGTGTATTTTTTTTTTTAGTTTGAGCTAGCGACTTTCTAGAACCCAGAAAGCTGATGAACTTTTTCTTTTGATGAATTTATATATTTTGGTTTATTATTTTTGTAATAATAAACCTTTGTAAACGCCAATAAAACGATTTTTTATACCCCTCCCTAAAAAATTTGTTGGTTTACTTTTCAAGTTACAAATCTAGATTCATAAAATAGATCAAAAAATCAGCTTTCCTCCTAAAATTTTGGACCAAATTGTACGGAATTTCGCTAAAATATCTCATATTAGCCCGAGCTAATATCTCATATTAGCACTGCGGAGAGAACGCGTCTACCCCATAGTCTTCCCGCGACATATCGTGGTGTCAAACGCTTCCTTCTCGATCATTCGAAGCGGCAGTTGGAGGAATTTAGACATTCAAGAATGGTAATCCCTAATAGCTGCATATATAATGAATCAAAGATTTGCGTGGAAGGGTTACCTTAACAGAAATAATGAAGCTTTGTGTTATAACTTGCAGCTTTGCACAATTTTGACCAAACCTACATCAGAAAAGATTTTCACATAAAAAAATCGCTTTAAAAAAAATTGAAACATTCTTTCCGGAGAATGCCATATTGGATGCCTATTTATTTTAACTGAATATCAAGAAAGTTGAGGCCCTTTTTAAGTTATGAGGTTGAAAACGTTAGAAGAAAAAATATAAAAGTCGATAATAATCTTTAAAAATGATAATAATAAAAATTATTATTACCAGGATAACTGCCTGTTATCCGGGCAGTCTCCATGCGCCTAAAGCCGCGTTTACACTAGCGAAACTTCCTCGCGAAACAGTTGCGCGAGGACGTTGCGCGAGGCAGACTCGCCCGTGTAGACGCCTCTCTACTCGCGAAACGTTTCGGGGTGAGGACGCTCGCAGTGAGCCGGAGGGCAGTCGGTTTTCGTCCGCGCATCAAAGTGTTTCGCGCGAAACAAACTCGCTGGTGTAAACGCGGCTTTATTGTTTCGCGAGTAAAATGAACCGGGAGGATAGCTTGAAGCTCATCGAGAACTGAGGCTTGTCGAAGGCGGCTCACCCTACTCGCGCAACATCTCGCTCTGAGTTGCGCTCTGTTTTGGGAGGTGCGAAACTTCTCTCGCAGCGAGGAAGTTTCGCGAGGATGTTTAGCGCAACTGTTTCGCGAGGAAGTTTCGCTAGTGTAAACGCAGCTTAAGAGTATGTAGAAGGAAGGTGGGATGCCTAGGACTTGAAGATGGGGCCTTGATGCCTCTATAGCAAGAAAAAACAAGATAAAAGAACAATAAGAAGCTTTCTTTAACACAGTTCTCCTCAATCAGATGCAGTCTAGTAGTTGTCATCAATATATATAAAAAATACACTGCCAAGGAAATGGCACATGAGCTTCCTCGTGACCTTCACAGTACGTCACCATTAAATTCCAGAAAACTAGAAACGACCGGTTCTGGCATCAGGGAATTAATAAGATGGGAAATTGGAAGCTGAATGGTACATATAATAAATGAAATTAATAAGGAAAATTTTGATTTTAATATGGGACCATCCAATCCTTCAATGAAAATGCATGTATTTCGCTGCACATGAATTTCGGTATTCCATATATAGAATAGCAAATATTTAAAGAGGAGGAGAAAAAATTAAAAAATTAATTCCCGGCCGGGAATTTTCCCTGCAAATAAATTCCTAGCATGATGGGCACAATCACTGGTAATACAGTACGATTCGTATGGCACCTAGAGGGACTCTACCGGGATCATCTCTGAAAATTTGAACAGAATCCGATAAAATTAACTAAGCTGTGACCGTAACAAAAACATCACTTTCGCGCATGCGCCTAGCGTACCGCTGCTGATGATTGCAAAGAATGTGATACGGGACCTCAAGAAACCTTGCCCGCATCATCCCTGAAAATCTGACCGAAATCCGTTCACAACTGCCTGAGTTATGACCGAAACAAGAAAATTTTGTTTGCGTCTGCGCAGAGGCTACCGTTGATTCGATCATGACGGAACTGATAGGGGACCATGTAAAGCTATACCCGCACGATCCCTAAAAATTTGAAGAAAATCGCATCAAAATTGTGGAAATTACGGCTGTTGCAAGGATCGTAACAAGAATATTTCGTTCACGCATGCGCAGAGCGTACCGCTAATGCAATTATGATGATTGTCTTATGGGACCTCAAGGGACCTTACCCACATCATCCCTGAAAATCTGACCGAAATCCGTACAACATTGACCGAGTTATGACCGTCACAAGGAATTCACGTTAGCGCCTGCGCAGAAGCTACCGTTGATTCGATCATGATGAAGTTGATAGGGGACCATCTAGAGCTTAACCCGCACGATCCCTGAAAATTTGGTTAAAATCGGATCAAAATTGTGGAAGTTATGGCTGTTACAAGGAAATGTGGACGGACAGACAGACAGACACGGAACCAAATTTGTTCAGGAGGCTCTGAAACGCAAAATGCGAGTGGAAATTTTGATTTTGGAGCAAAAAATTTTTTTTCATTTCGAAAGTGAAAACAAAGCTTCCGCTGCCTTGCAGTCTCGGAAGCAATATATAAGCGAGAAAAAAAAAAAAAAAAAAAAAATGTTGCTGAAAACCAATTGAAATATCATTATCAATCACTATTCATATATGAGGCCTTATATTCATATGGAATATTTAGCTGATGTGTGCATAACATTGCGTAGTTGAGCCAATTAGACGAAGGAAATTCTATGACTGAGTCCCGCCTATGGATGAGTCAAGCACTACCGTTGCACAATCGGCACTACTCTTGGACAATCCTATGAAACCCCCGAAACCGTCCCTCGATTCATCGGGCGCCTAGCGTATGAAACATGGGGAGTTTCAAAATGCCTTTTTCCCACAATTAGAGACATCTACCTATCTACAGAAGAGCTTGGGATAATCGAGGTACGTACGTATTAGCAACCGCTATTACCTTGAGTAATGTCGTTTCAATGGCATCCGCAATTGACCGTGGAAGGACCCTCGTTATGATCGGTCATTTGTCACTTTCAGCAGAAACCATCACTAGGAAGTCAAGACGCAATTCCGAAGGCGCTAAGCACCTATTTGAGAAAAATTAACTATGTCACGTTGCGTTACAATTTATTGAACTCACTCGAAGGCGCCTAAACCATCAACGGCTGGTATGCACGCTTTTAATGTAGGAAGACATTTACCTAACCCCATGCCTACATTTCCCGGTAGATGGTACACAACTTCGACCATGAAACCAAATGAGTCACTCATATACATGACTCACGAGTTACTTTTATATTGTCAAACTCGAGTGTGTTGCGTTTATCTTTAAGTGACAACGATGTAGTCCAGTGAAATTAGTACTGGATCTAAAAGTGGTTTGTGGCAAGCTAGCTGGAAATATACAGCTACCTGTAGAAAACAATCATGTAAAATGAGTTTGAACCATTGCAAGTACATCTTCTGGTGGCGAGAAAAACCTTAAAATGTCCAGGATTGTTTCAGTATTTTTCGTAAGAGAATACAATTTTGCCTTGAACGACTTCCCGATCTTGAATTTTGATCAGACTTTAAAAGGGAGTGTCGGTCAAAGTGTGAAGTTTTGGCTAAAAAGCCGACTTCGTCGAACTTCCAGTTGTCTGTAGCGTCCTACTCCTATTAAAAACGCCATAAAATGAAATTCGTAGAATTTAATTTTGAATTCAGATAGCACTCAACTTTATCGGAAAGGCGCATTGAGTATTTTCTTTGGTTTTGTAATTCGAATATCGATTGGTGGTTACTAATTTTATATTATTCTGGAATGAAGAAGAAAAATTTTGGGTCAAACAAAAAAGAATCAGGCTCGGTTATCTCGACCACTGAGTTAAATGTAAAATGTTTCGGGTTTCTCGAGGGTTGGTCAATGAAAAGTCTATATTCTAGGCCGACATTTCGAAATAGGTCGACGTTTCATCTTCAGGCCTTGGAAAACAGGATTGCTTATTTCATATCCTCGTCATAGAGATTTATGATAGATAGCTATCTACTTAAACAACATCTTTGGGTATACTGAGAAAACTGAGGGGGAAAAAAACTAAGGTATACTGAGAAAACATTATTTAAGTTATATTGAACAGAGACTAAAATTGAAGTTATAAGAGGTTTGTAACAGCTCCAGTCCACGCTGCTGTGATGTATCATCCAATTTGGGCCAAGCCGTCGCAAGGTGGGCGCAAAATAGCAAGTGAAAAATTTGATTTTGGAGGACAAAATTTGTTTCGACTTCATTAACGAACACAAAGCTTCCCTACCTTCGGTAATGAGGAAGCAATCGGTTGGCAGCGTCGCTCGTGCTCGCCGTCGGGTCGGAGCTTTTTGCTCGGTAAATAACAATGATTTACGTTATAGTTGCACAATTTAAACAAATTCTGAAATTTTAGCATTCTAAATGTTTTTGTTTTTTTAATTCCAATTTACGATTAAAAATTGAAGTGTAGCGCCAAAAATACTGAGTCCAATCTCGATTACTTCATCAAAATCGGTTGAAAGGCAGTGGAGAAAAACGAAATCAGCTTTAGACCCCAATGGGTCTAAAGTCCTATCTAGTGATGGGAGTCTTTAGACCCCATCTAGTGAAAAAATTTCTTACCGAATTCGGGGATGATTGGCCATAAGCCCAAGACTAATCGTCGGATTAAACACCCCTTTATCCCTCTTTCTCCCTCCTTCTATCAACATACTTTTTCGTTATAGATTTTTTCAGCAATATTGTGTAATTCAGCAATATTTGCCTTGGACTTAATAATCCTATTGGAATGCTCGGGTTTGCTATAGTTTAAAGGTTGCGGGAGTTTGAGTAAATGTTTTTAAAAACTGAATTGAGGATTTGTTAACCAAGGCCCCCAGGAGGGGGGGGGGGGGGGGGGGGGTTGAGACTAATGATTTGTTATGCTTCTAATAATTAATTTGTCTTATTTTCCCCATGTTTAGCTAATTTCAACTACTACCAAGTTCGTCAACGTAACACGAAATATGGGTAAGAGCAGGTACTTACGCAAATAAGAGCAGTCGTAACGAAAACCGGTCGTGGGTTTCCCTAATAACCGTCGTATCACATCAAACAAAGCGGATCTGTGTTCAAAACGCCGCCGAGGCCATTTGATAGTCGATCGAGTCAGCTACAAGAAGTGTGAGCAATATGTTACACCACAAACAGCAAACAACTTTGCCCATGCGTTGCACAGGAGGGCGCAATCAGCGAGGCTCACGAGCGGAGGTTTAACAATGCACCGAGGGCCCGCACTGTACTCTTTCCGATTCTTCCTGTTCTGACTAACAATATTGGAACATTCGGTACAATAAACACCTTGTACTATTAAGAAAGCATACTTTATGGAATAATATTCCCAGTTACCTCTATTTATTGACGAACGAAGTGGGTCTCTACTTTGTCCCTTTACAAAAGTATTTCAGCGTGTATGCGTGCGTGGGTGCGCGTTCCGCGCTACATGCCACAATTTTGAAGCTATCAATTTGGAATTCGGTAGGTAGACTATTTAGACACTCCAAATTAGCTGTATAGTTTTTGGTGACAACCCGACAACAGGAACGATGAAGATCGTCGTTAAATCAACCGAAAATCGAGTTTGGTCCGTTTTCAATAGTTTTCGCCACACAGAATCAACAAAAACCACTGTAAAAGCTTTTAAGTTGACCTCGACGACAATTGTACGTCATCGTCGTCATCGCTGACGTGTCATTGTAAAATCATCAAAAATAGCGTTTGGTATAGTTTTTAATAGTTTATATATATATATATATATATATATATATATATATATATATATATATATATATATATATATATATATATGTGTGTGTGTGTGCGTGTGTGCGTGTGCTTGTGCGTGTGTGTGTGTGTGTGTGTGTGTGTGTGTGTGTGTGTGTGTGTGTGTGTGTGTGTGTGTGTGTGTGTGTGTGTCCTTTCAGACAACAAATCTCCGTAGGAATGAGATAAAAATTCCATTTTGAGGCCAAAAGATCAAGGTTTCCAAACGAAAGGATGAGACCAATGGCCAGAATTTTTTGAACTCATTGATCAAATTTGGAAGAAAATGTGCTAAAAAAAAAAAAAAAATCACTAGAAATTTCTAGAAAAAAGGCTAAGAACTGTTAAACTTGTTTTTTTTAAGCACAAATTTCGTTTAAAAAAAGGGGGTAATCAAAATTAAACGAACAATAAATAAAGTATTTATACAATTATACCGAAAATATACCAACTTAAATTTCATTAATATTTGCTGAAAAAACTATTTTCGTGATTGTTATTTCGCTCGATCCTAATTTTAGTGTAGTTGAGCTACGAGTCTTCGGGATTCCGAGTTCACGGTTTGGATGGAGGGCGGAGGGGGTAGTCAATCGATAACAATATATCTTGATATTTTTAACCAATTTGTAAAATCAGTTCATACTTTATTATACTTAGAGGGATGGGGGGGGGGGGGGTGTTCCTTGCAGCATGGAGAGAGTGAAATCACGATCTATTCGCTATTCCCACCAAAATCACATACAACCCATACATAGGGACGTCCCTATAATGCATGCATTACTTACCAATACCTATGTTTTTTTTTTCAGTCTATCCGTGAAACACAGCTTTTGACGACTACATGTTGTGTAACAACACGACCACGACTCGTTCAGGCTTGATGTGAAAGGTCTCATAAAATCCTTTCAATCTTTCACCCAATGAAGAGAGAGAACGTACTATGGCTATTTGGTAGGAAATCTGGACTGAAGAGATGGGCAGCTCGCTTGATACCCCAGATCAAGATATAGTTATATAGGAAACAAGGGGAAGCTACAATTTTTCCTGGCTCAGTTCCTCTCAGGGCATGGGATGTTTTACGCCTATCTCCATAAAATGGGAAAAGTAGACGCCCCAATATTTCCAAACTACCAGAACACAGACGATGATGTGCTCCAAACTTTCATCGTATGCAAGCGATGGGCTGTGGAAAGAAGAAACCAAAATGATTCAACAAGAGCGATATTGGACTTCTGTAGCTGCTTAAGTTGAAGACATCCTCCAGAAAAAGATCATCTTGGAACGGGAGAGGCAGAGGAGGGAGCACGTGGACCGAGAGGACTGAAGACATTGCTCACGGAATCGGCCTGAAGTAATGTGTTAAACAGTTCCAGGCTGAGTTCCAACGTGGTAAAAGGAAGGTGAGGTTTTAGAGGCTTTTGAATCCCACATAACCCGGAGTGCGGTCCCTTATTACGGGTATCTTACGAGATTCGATTACCACCTTAGGGCCCGTTCCACCATAGACGACCAATTTGGTTAACGTTTCTGCACCTGACGATTTAAAATTTTTTTCAAGAATTGATAGTGCAACCTATGATGATTTGTTGGATAAAATACGTCCGTTCATTGAACCCTCTACCAGATCGTACACTTTCTTCTACTTTTTTCAGCTCCCTCCAGTAACATGTTTTCATGTTCCCAACTCTTCACAACTGTCAACAATTGCATTCGGTTCAATTCTTCGGTAAATTTCCAAAAAGCTTCCGTCAAGTTTCTTTTTATTTTTGTCTTTAAACACTTCTGATTTCACTTTCCAAAGCTCAGGAAGTTCTTTGAAGTTTTCAAAAAAAGGCCGTCCAAATCGTCGTGTTTGGTATCACTCGACATAATGGAGAGTATTTGTACTTATCGTATTCATTTTCTCGAATACGAAAATAGCCACTCCGAAACGAGAAGAGGTTTTCGTTACGTGAAAACACTTTTCGGAAAGAGAAGAGTAAGCTTTTTCGGAATCGTAATTCATGGACACACACTTATACGTCAGTATGGACACACCCTACAAAATTGCCTGACTTTTACCGCTTTCGTGCTGACTTTTGTTGTTGGTTTAACCTTTGCATTAGTCTTTTGTTCTTTTTTTTCCCCCGGCACCTCAACTAGAAGGGTTAGCATTCATCGTGCTCGCTCCAACAGCTTTTTTCGTGTTTACCAGAAATACGAATACGAGAAGTACAAACAATCTCCAATACACGCCTATTCTGCCGTACTAAGAACATATCCCGTATCTGCATTTTTGGCCATATTGGGTCAATGGTACCTCCCCCCCCCCCCTATATTTTGGGGGGTGGTTTCTTTCGATTTCGCTAGTCTCGAAGTCGGATTTCAACGGGAAATGCCTCAAAAACGGCTTGCAATTATCGCATTAACTACATTTTAGTTCGATTTACTAATAAAATCCCGTAACTGGCCTTTTCTAGAGTAAAAACCCGCATCTGGGCCTCACGTTTTTAATAGTATTCAGGTACATACGGTTTATGACACTCTTGAAAGTCCAGATAAGAATTTATTTTTTAGTATTTTAGGACTTGTGGCGTCTCATACGATTTCGAAATCAGTAGCACAGAAACTATTTCCAATATTTTGATCATAAGAATGCATTTTCTCTTGTCAGAACACATACGGTTTTCGGAGGTTGGCAACCACGATTATTTCATCTAGTATCCTGCATATACGAGAAAATAATTGTTTTTCTCCACGAAGAGCGATACTAATTTTGTACGAACTATATCATTCGCGACGAAGTTGTGGAAACCCATTTCAAAACGGAAGTTAGTGAAAAAACGAATTTCCACGCAACGCCTATTTCCACGAAAAAAATAAAGAGTTACAAGGTTAAATCGATTTCGAAGGTTAGGCCATCATCAGTAACAAACAATAACTATTTTTAATAATACTAATAATATAAATTTTGTATTAGAAAATTTGTATCAACCTTATTGCAAAACGAAAACTTTTACGAGTATGTTCACCAGATACTAAGAAATCGCCTAGAACACATAATCTTCAACTTTTTTTGCAATTTTCTGTCCAAAATAATGTTTTTAAGCCACAGTAAGCGATTCAGCGAGAAATTTCCTTTAGAATGAGTGGTTTTGGAGCTCGAGACAACGTAAAATAGAGCTAATATCAGGAAATGTCGACTCAAAACCTTGAGACGCATTTTCCCAAAAGTAGGTTTTGGTCAGATACGGGATCTATTCTTAGTATGGCAGTATTGTACTCACCGAACACAGTGATCGATAAGTAATGCGAGCGCAGAACACAAGTAATAAAATTATCATGCTATAAATACAAACACATACCTAAAAAATAGCAGGAAAAGCGATCACAAATCGACTACCAAACGACAGTTCACTACTGAGTACTGAGGTTGTGAACCGTGTTGCCAACATGAGGCTCCGCCTACCGAAAATCAGAACGATTTGATCTCACTCCAACCATCGGACCAACCGTTTACGACAACCGCTAACCTACCCATAAGCGGCCCCTACACGGTCAATAATATTATCAATTCCTTATCACATTGACAATAATATTGACCGTGTAGGGAAAAAGAATGAGTATTGACGGCGATATTGATGAAATCCGGAAATTCTGTTCTCGAGGCGTCAATATTAAAAAGTGGAGGGGGTATTGTCAATATTATTGAGCATGTAGGGGCAAACGTTAATATGATTGTTAATACTCGGTTGTTGCCGCACTCCCCGGGGGATGCAAACAGGGATGCACTCCTTCATGTTTTGTGTTCTCTCGACTCAGTAGTGGTTAAACCATCTGTAATAATTTTATAAACATCTGTTAGTTCATTCGGAAGTAATTGTGAAAGTCTGCAGTACCTGTCGAACTTATTTCTCGCAGTAATTGCAGATGAGAATATTTTTTCCACTTTTTAAACCACTCTTTCGCTCATCTTTTTTGCTGAACTCGAAGAAACATTGCGATAGCCATAGCTATGGCTGCACAGCCTTTTTTCCTGTTGTCATGATGATTCACTTCAAAAATGACACAATTTCACTTCAAAAAAGACATAAATTCACTTGTCGGAATGGCACAGACGTACTGAGCACGTTTTATTGACAAGAATATTGACAATAATATTGACCGTCTAGGATACGACATTATTGATGAGGATATTGAAGTGAAAAAAAAAAACAGCGTCCACAATAATATTGACAATACCGATATTGTCAATATTATTGAGCGTGTAGGGCCCGCTATAGACATGGGCCCCTCTAGTTCTTTTCATATTGCACGTTCTTTGCAAAGCTCTTGTCGATATCGTCGTAATAAAATAAAACAGTTGACATTGCTGACAGTAAAGTTTCTTAGCCAGTTTTCTAAAGAACATTTGTTGTCCATTTCTAATCCGACTGGCACTAAATAACGAAATTCAGATTTTTACAAATAAAATAGCCAGTGAATTTCCACTGGTACGCACGAACACGAATCCGGAAACGTCTCATCAAAATCGGGGACGAAAGACCCTTTTATCCCTCTTTCTTCCTCCCTCTATCAACATACTTTTTCGTCAGAGGTTTTTTCAGCAAAATTGTGCAATTCAGGAATATTGGCCTTGGACTTAATAATCCTATCGGGAGTTTGAGTAAATGTTTTTAAAACAGAATTGAGGAAAAGGTAGCAATTGAACTTGTTAACCAAGGCTCGCAAGGGTGGGAAGGGTGAGGAGGGTTAAGACTAATGATTGTTATGCTTCTAATAAATAATTTGTCTTATTTTCCCCTTGTTATTGCTGGTAGCTAATTTCAACTAGGTACTACTAAGTTCGTCAACGTAACACGAAATATGGGTAAGAGCAGGTAGGTACTTACGCAAATAACAGCAGTTGTAACGAGAACCGGTCGTGGGTTTCCCTAATAACCGTCGTATCACATCAACAAAACGGATCTGTGTTCAATACGCCGAGGCCATTTGATAGTCGAACGAGTCAGCTACAAGAAGTGGGAGCAATATGTTACACCACAAACAGCAAACAACTTTGCCCCATGCGTTGCACAGGAGGGCGCAATCAGTGAGGCTCACGAGCGGAATAGCCTTCATCTCTCAAAAATGCACCGAGGGCCGCACTGCACTCTTTCCGATTCATCCTTTTCTGACTAACAACAACATTGCAACATTCGGTACAGTAAGCACCTTGTACTATCAAGAAAGCATACTTTATGGAATAATATTTCCAGTTACCTCTATTTATTGACGAACGATGTGGGTCTCTACATTCCCTCAACATTTTTCAGCGTGTAAGCGTGCGTGGGTAAGGGTTCCGCGCTAAAGGCTACAATGTTGGAGCAATCAACTTGGAATTCGGTAGGTAGACTATTTAGACATTCTAAATTAGTTGTATAGTTTTTGGTGACGATCCGTCGACAGGAACATGTCGTCGGCGATGGCGATCGTCATCAAATCAACCGAAAATTGAGTTTGGCATAGTTTTTAATAGTTTTCCCAGAATCAACAAAAACCACTGTAAAAGCTTTTAAGCTGTCCTCGACGACAATTCAACGTCAACGTCGTCAACACTGAAGACAATTTGTTTTGAATGAATAATGGATAAACGAAAATATGTTTTAGATATTTCGAATATAAATCTTGTTCACAAGTTAGAAGTTGAAAATGAAAATCATTTTCATTTTCACACACACACGCACACATATATATATTTGTGTGTGCGTGTGTGAGTCCTTCCAGACAATAACTCTCCCTAGGAATGAGATAAAAATTCACGAATCCACATGAATCCGGAAACGTCATGCGGCGGCCGTGGGGCGGCTGACTCGGAGGCGCTCCGTCGTCGGAAGTGGGGCGAGGACGGCGGAAACTGGGGCGGCCATATCTCACCGTCCTCGCGCTCGGAACATCGTCGCGCTGAACCAATCATGTCCGACGGGTGACCTTCCACTCTAACCCTATCACAATCACAAAAACGCTGCAAATTATTACACAAAGGTTTATCATTTCTGTATCATACAGACCTTCTGCGTAGAAAACTGACCGTAATTATTTAGCCACACTTATAGTATATTTACTAGGTATCGAAACTTGGGGCTTCGTGCTTCCAATATTTGGTTCACTCGTTCACTGCATTACAGCTCCAGGACCCCATAATTTTACGCTTTATAGTAAAGTTGAGGAAAAAAATAATAATCCCGAAGGAAAGCAAAGCTCATAAAGCGTAGAATAGAATTATGAGTATTTTCATACTCATAAACAATCTCTTCTAATTGGAATTAATTTCATCACACTCTCTCTCTCGCCTTCCCTCACCCCTCCCCTCCCTTCCCTCTCTCTCCCTCTGCCTCCACCACACTCCCTCGCCCTCCCTTCCATCTTACTCCCTCCGCCTCGCTCTCCCTCTCACTCTCTCTCCCGCCCACGCTCTCCCACACACAAGGCGTGCGCGCGTTCGTCAGTCTTACCACTCAAAGTCTCGAAAAAGACACTTTTTCGCCCGTTTTTGGCCTATAGCATCTATGCGAGTAAAGCGATCGGGATAGTTAAACATTAGGACCAAGTAGACCCCAAATGGAGTCTATGTGCGAAAGGAAGGGATTTTTTAAGTCAATTCTTAGGCCTTTTATTGTCCGGACGGCGGACGGCGAACGGCGGACGGCGAACGGCGGACGGCGAACGGCGGACGGCGGACGGACATTTCAAATTTGGATTCTACGCACCTTGAAACGTAAAGTGACAAAGTTTGAGGGGGGGTTATAAAAATTTTTTGCTACACGATCACATAGGCTTATTATTGAAAATAATAAACCAATATAGGTAGATATACTCGAAACGGGAAAAGTTCCAGTCATGCAGCATGATCGTGTGAGCGAATTTTCGTAAATTATCTTATTATATTACGTGTTACCTTGCTTTGAAATTTGTAGCACTGTTTTGAAATTTGAGCGCTTTGAGTGCAAAGAAATAAATAACTACCAGTTGTACGGCAACTAAATTCGTTCAAAATAATATTCTGCAATTCAAAATTGATTTGAAAATTTTAAGGTTTTTATGGAGTTTTTATAGATTTTTCAGCAAATATAAATGACATTTGAGTGCATTTTTCTGCATAGTTTTGCGGGTAAATTTTATAATGTTCTAGTTTCTGGTTAATACATCTTATGGCTAAAATTCTGCTAAAAGTATAAATTTTACGATTTCGGGCCGTTTTTGTCCATTTTTAGTGATTTTTTGAGTAGGTGCATATTTTGAAATTTCTAGGTGATTCTCGCTATAGGATTGGTAGTTAGCTATTTCTTCGCATTCAAAGTACTCGAATTTCAAAACAGTGTAACATGATATAATACGGTAATTTACGAAAATTTGATCACACGATCATGACTGATAGTTTTTGGTTTATTATTTCCAATAATTAGCCTATGTGATCGTATAGCAAAAAATTTTTATAACCCCCCCTCAAACTTTGTCACTTTACGTTTCAAGGTGCGTAGAATACAAATTTAAAATGTCCGTCCGCCGTCCGCCGTGCCCATAAAAGGCCTAAGAATGGACTTAAAAAACCCGTTCTTTCGCACATAGACTCCATTTGGGGTCTAGTTGGTCCTAACGTTTAACCATCCCGATCGCTTTACTCGCATAGATGCTATGGGCCAAAAACGGGCGAAAAAGTGTCTTTTTCGAGGCTTTGAGTGTTAGACATACGCACGCGCGCACGCCTGGCACGCTTGGCAGGGGGTCACGGTGGGTGGTGAGGGGGGTGAGCAGGGGGTGAGAGCAGAATCGACTGGGATAGGTTCCAGATGCTTTTGGAATCCAGTGTACCTGCGGTTTTAGTTTGATTCCTATAGAAATTAGCTCCGTGGATTGAATGAGACCACTCGGGTGGCTGTACGATCATCCATTTGCTCCCCATCGGGAGCGCAGCCTGTAACGCGAGAACAGAGGTGGGTACTAGAAAAGAGACTGGCGAAAGCCCCAGAGCATGCTGGTTACTATAGCTGGCTATCTGATTCAGAAATAATAAACCATTATGTAATAATTTGCAGCGTTTTTATCATTTGCTGGCTGTATCTGCTCGCTTCGCTCGCTCGTCCAAGCCCTTTATGTCGATCACATCGTACCAACATATATATTTCCAATGAATTGTGTCAGTGCCACCAGAAAATAGTGACTACGATTGTACTCTTTATCTAAGCCAGTGAAACTGAAAATTTCAGCACCTTAAGTGAAGAAGGGAACGAAATTACTTTAAAAGCTCACTCAATGTTGACGAGTGTGGTTGTACAAGTTGTACTTACCATACTCTACCATACCCAGAGAGATTTTATTGTTGGAAACTATGAAAATCAACACAACTAATCGATCGTAAGGATTAATGTTATTTTCTATGATACATTTATAATACAATTTCCGTCCAGTGAATGTCGGCCACAAGTTGAGTTGAAGCGTTGTGTGAAGTCGGTGTCGTTTCAGGGTTAGCGCTGTGTCCGTAGGAGTCGAGGACGGCCTAGTTTCGGCTAAAGATAATAAATTGAGAATTCAACCTACAACACAACTCGGCAAGCAACAGCCCATTTTGCACCTTTACTCTACTACTTCTCAAAACAATTTATATAGATATTTACGGTTGTGAAGCACTCAGTATGGTAACAATTGTAACATTGAAAAATCAGTTGGTCGGGGAAAAAAATCTAAAATTTGTTCTTACTCAAGAATACATGCAAACAGTTTAGATTACATGAATTGGAGAATTAATAATTTTTCTGCCCAAGATATCTGAAAATGTAATTCAAATTAAAGGTGAACAATTAAAAAACGTCTGCCAAGTTGGGTTGCATATAGCTTACTCATTTACCTATCATGAATGTATTGATTGAATATATAGATGTATAGAATATATAGATGGATAGATTGATGTATAGATTGAAAAGTTTTAAATGATCTTGACAAATTCCATAGCGGAAAAGAGTAAATCAAGAAGTCGCGTGAAATGTCATACTTGGTCAATTAAGAAACGAAAAAACGATACTCATTGTAATTTATTTTACGTTTGCAAGCGCAGAATGAACTGATGAGTTGAAAACAATGACGCTGACGATTTCATCAACTTGGATGAAAACTGTGGAAATTAGGATCATTACAAGTATTTCACATTGGTGGATGTGCAGTAGCTATTAATGATACAATCATGTTGAAATTGAAATGTGATGATCAAATTGTCATCCCCCAACTATCATCCAAATTTGAGCTAGATCGGGCGACTAGGGCGTGCAAAAATGGAGCATAATGGGATTTACGTTTGCGCATGCGCAGAGTGAAGTATTGATTTGACAACAATGAAACTGATAGGGGACCCTAGCCCGCACATTACTGCAGTAGCTATTAATGATACAATCATGTTGAAATTGAAATGTGATGATCAAATTGTCATCCTTCAACTATCGTCCAAATTTGAGCGAGATTGAACAACTAGGGCGTGAGAAAATGATGCTTGATATAATATACGTTTGCGCATGCGCAGAGTGAGGTATTGAGTCATGAACGATGAAACTGATAGGGGACCGTATACCCCCTAGCCCGCACAACCTCGGAAAATTTCATCCTTTCGGATGAAAACTGTGGAAAATAAGCTTGTTACAAGGATTTGCGTATACACGGCACACACACACACACACACACTTTTTTTTTTTTTTTAAATACAAAACTCCCCTCAAAGGCGGAGGGGGCACACCATTAAAATGAAAAATAAATAAATAAAATAAAAAAGTGGGGAGAATGTCCAGGTTTACCCGACGCCGGCTCTAGGGATAAGGGAAGTTGCAGGATGAGGAGGAAGAATGGGATGAAAGGAAGTGCCCCTATAAAATGACCACCAGTTAAGTAAGAACCCCTCAGGACGCGGGTGGTGATACCACGGAGCACTCCTGCTGAAATGCCCAACTCAAGTAACTCCGTGGCGCTTTTCCCGCACCACACCCCGCGCCATGACACGGTTGCAGCCATAACCTTGATATTATTGGTCGCCACTCCTTTTAGCTCGGAAATTGCTTGCCGCAGGTCATTTCTATCATACTTATTTATTTTAGCCCGCCAGGTCTGCTCCATGTCCACGCTGCCACTGACAATTGGACATTCAGGATTATGGCAGACCCGTCGGGCTTGACGGCAACGGTCGTACAATAATGACGGGCATTCAATATTCTTTACAAACTGAACAGATGTAATGAAAGTTGCTCCACTGTGTAGTTAATTCGCATTGTTAAAACTCATAAAGCTCACAGTTATTGCGAGTTCTGATAATAGAGAAACCAACAGTATTTATTTGAAACCATTGCAGAATAAAGACTGACAAGAGTCCAAATAGAAAACTCATGTTTTTTTTAAGACTTTAAAAATTGGTATGTTAATGTCTCATTGCACAATAGTAATACTTGATTGCAGAGTATTATTTAGAACAAGTTTTTTCGCCATTAATTTGGTAGGTAGTTAACAATTATGCTCATATAATCATGCTGCATGACCTTTTTTTGTAAAAAGCGGACTCACTAATTTACTATTTAGCGACATTACTATTTAAAACACATTCATAATTGGTACTTGAAACACAATAGGTAAAACTTGGACGTGACTCGCTGACAATGTCCGAGAGTTGTGTTGAAGTTAACCTTCGAGTTTGTATCTTCTGGTCGTCACGTACGCACGACCTCCTCATTGAAACGCAGATTCCCGTTTAAAAATCCAGCGTAATGTTGTGAAAACGACTGCCATCCGCCTCACGTGATCCACAATCGTCACGTTATTAGCTTTTCCTCAGGAAATGAAACACAAGTGGGCATATTCAACCTCTTTGCGCAATCGAATCTAATCAGCACCGAGAGATAAACCACAAATCATTACACTTAATCATCATAGTATGTACTGTAATTAATGCAATCATTATTACAACGTCCACATTCATTGGGATAGCAAGTACGAGCCTTTAGGAAATTAAACTTTCCTCCACTTCACCCTTTTGCATAGAAAAGTATAAAAAAATCAACTCTTTATTAGTTTCATTGGTTTTTAAAGGCAAATTTACTTCCCAAAGGTCAGATGCATCCTACATAGCCTCTACGTAATTAAAAGGAAATGCTTTTTATTTCCTTTATTACTAACAGGTAAGCATACAATATTCAATAATTAATTATTATGTAAATATAATCCCCAATAAGGGTACACTTTGTGGTAGGCTGGATTAATCTAACCCTATTTGACTTGAAATTAATGGGGTTTCCTTTGACTAAATAAGATTTATTAGTGGACCGATTTCAACGATTTTCATAGCTATCTGTTAGCAAGAATAACCTAAATTGCACTGCCAACTCTTTTTTCTTTAACCTGGAATAAATTATTCAGCGATAAAATTACCGATTTCGGAAGTTCTGATTTCACCCCCTATCCAAAAGAATGCTGAGGAGAAATTGAAAACGTTGCAGATTGTTACTCTATTTCAGTACTATGTAGTACTTCTGTGAAGATCGCAGGCCTAAATTTAATTGAAAACAAACTTTGGTTTATTATATTCAGTAATGGACCTAATATTGAAGAAAAACAAAATGTCAAACCCCCCCCCCCCCCATCCAAAAAACCCCAGACTAAAGTTTAAGACATTAGGCTCAAAAAAAGCATCGGTTAGGTACCTATGTGCCAGATACTTTAACATCGCTTTCAAACACCCCCCCCCCCCCCCCCAAAAAAAACATTCCAAATAAATTGGTAGTTTTTTGTATTATTTAGATACAGCATAGTTCAATAAATCGAATAATACCACCTGGAGCTCTGTACGACCAACCGTTCACGCTCCACAAGGGGTTGAAAGAAACAAAAATCGTCAACACTACCGAAAACACCGAAACGATTCTGGCATGTTTTTAGCATGAATATGCTTTAGCCGTGACCTAACTACCGAAAAATGTCCCACGAGAGTGCAACGAAAAAAAAAAGTTCCAGTCATGCAGCATGATCGTATGAGCGAATTTTCATAAACTATCTATCGTATTACAATATGTTAAATTGTATTGAAATTTGAGCAATTTCAGTAGAAAGAAATAGTTAAAAACCAATTTTATGGCAAAAAACTCATACTAAATAAAATTCGGCAATTCAAAAGAGATTTTGGATTTTTAGATTTTTTTGCAGTTTTTATAGATTTTTTTTAGCAAATATTAATGAAATTTAAGTAGTTTTTCAGCATAATTTTGAGCAAAATTTTTAAATGTCCTAGTCAATCATTGGCAATTTAGTTTTGGCTAAAACTCTGTTCTAAACCATAATCTGAAAGACGGAGAGTGAGCCAAAGTAAAATTAAATTTTGTAGGTGATTAACCCACCAGTAGAGACAAAATTTAAAACATTGAAATAAAGGAGTCTAATCTCTCCCCAATTTTTTGGCATTATCGGTGATTCTGTGGAAGAATGCAAGTTGATTAATCGGTTGATTCCCACCTGTGATGCTGTGATATGCATAGAAGGAATAATTCAATTGAGATTTTTAAAAAAAGTAAATACATTATTGGGCAATAAGTTGCACACTTTTTTGATCTTTTGATCCGTAACGAATAACTCTTTAAGGTAGTTACCTACAAACCCTCTTAGAAGTGTCGCGACAAACCCGAAGTTGAGATCATGGTAGCCGGGTGAAACAAAAGTGGTGTGCAACACCGATTTAAATGTGTAAATGAAGATTCCACGCGTATCTGGGTCTTGAGATTGTTTCTGTGTCCTTTTTTAGATTGGCCTAATTTAACGCCAGAATTGATGCCTACTTTTGTTCAATACTTGGTGTCAGTGTCAGGTCCGCGATAAAATAACATTTAGAAGAGCAGCAACATCTTAATTTTGTGGTCGTTCATAATTTATTACTGTCAAGGAGCAAGTATCAGCGTTAAAATGTCGGTTCCGTAATACCAACTTAAAAAAAAAAAAAAAAAAAAAAATCCAGTCATGCAGCATGATCTTATGAGCGAATTTTCGTTTAAGTACCTACTAACGTACTATATTATGTTGAATTGTTTTGAATATCCAGGACTTTATGTGAAAAGGAATTCCCAATAGTATGGTAAAAACTCGTTTTAAACAATATTTGGCAATTCAAAAAAGATTTTGGGTTCTTAGCTTTTTTGCAGTTTTAACGAATTTTTGTTGAAAATGAGGCTATTGCAATGGCTCAAAAAATTGTAAAATCAAAATTTTCGAAAATTTTCTACATTGAAATCTGTTTTGAATTGTAGAGCGAAAAATCAGTAAACTGATGTTGAGTTCTACACTACATGCAGATACATCGGTACATGGATATGTCTTATTTTTCCCCCTGACAAATATGTGTTTTGTGTCTCAAGCTAAAAATGTCTGAAATTAGCTCAGACAGCTGATGAGAAAAGACCCGATCAATTCAATCGTCTCTTAGGGTCCCAGAGAGTCTCCATATCTAATTTCAACTTCCTAGGACGAACAGGATAGATTTTAGATCACTCAGCTGATTAGGGAAGAATCAATAATTGCAATCGTCTCTTATTGCCCCAGAGAGTATCCCTATCAAATTTCAACTTCCTAGGGGTAGCAGGAGAGAATTTTGCGCATTCAGCTGATTCGGAAAGAGCCAATCGATCGTCAATCGTCTCTTATTGCCCCAGAGAGTCTCCCTATCAAATCTCAACTTCCTAGGATGAACAGGAGACAATTCAGCTCACTCAACTGAGTAGGAATGAGCCAATTATTTCAGTCGTGTCTTAATTTCAGCGTTAGAGATCAACTACGATAGAAATCATCAGCCTTAGGAGCCCATCAGCTGATCAGAGGTCTAGTACCTAATGCTTAAAAGTACCTACTACTCAATAGTATACATACCATATACCTAGTGCCTTCTTTTCACATTATTAGTTCATTATGGTTACTTAGCAATACTAGTTCCTTGAAACTACAATGGCTTAGGGATCATGAGATGTTGTGATAAAATGAGAGCAATCCAAAAAGTGGCGAACGATTTTCCTGCTATGAAAACTAAGGGAGTTAAACTTCGCTAGTAACGCATTGGTTGTACGTGAACATCAATAGAAATAGAAAGAAAAAACCGTTGCATTTTATAGCAGAAATTTTCGTACTGACGTAGGCCAGCCAACAGACATAGGGTCAGGAGGGGCAAGTGCGTCTCTTCGTTTTATTTCGCTATGAGACCACTCTTTTTAATAAGTTTCTTAGCAAATGATAGAACAGGTGTTTATTATCACCTGATAAAAATTTTAACCTCTTCAGTGAAGAAATAAGCGTAATTGGAACCATTTTCAGCAAAGCTTTCGTCCAATATCAGAGTGTGAATCTGACGGAGGTACAGTTTTCAATGGTTTTCTTGTCTAAAAACCCTTCCTTTCCTGTTTATTCCACTGTTTATCTTTCAACCTTTTGTCTCTGTATGAACTGCGCACTTGATAACTTCAAGGCTACATAAATTACTGCAGTAAATCAATAAAACGTTCTTGCCCCTCTTTTTTTAACAGTGGGGCAAGTGCGTTTTCAAATAAGGTGCAAGTGCGTTTCATTAAAAACCGCATGAAATTACCAGGAAAAATAAGAAAATCAAGGTCTTGAAGCCCAGTTTCCATTCAGAACCTCTTCCTCAACCCCCACGCACAACCACACGCTTCTCCTAAACCTAAGTCCTATCTGATTCTGCAAAACTTTGGAATCATCAAATTCTCTCTCACGCAAACCTCATTCCCCAACCGACAGCGAATCAGAGGACAGCCAACAAGTAGATGGGTTTATTGTCCATTTTATCAACTCAGGAATTCATGTTGAGTTACTAAATATTATCTATTTTGTGGCGTTTTATTTTTCATTAACAATTCATTTTAAATTATACCTAAAATCTACCTACATTGGTTCATTTTATTTTTATTATTTTTCGGGTAGAAAGTTGAAAACGCCCTTTGAATGCTTCTAGGTTTCCCATTTCTTGATGAATTACTAACTTCAATTCATTATATCTGTAAGTTTTTCGACGTAGAAAGGTCTGGGGAATGTAATAAAACTGTAGTCATTATTCAACTTGTAGTTAGAGGGAAATAGTAGCATCACAAAGTCAGATTTATGAAAAACAAGTACGCACTCCCCCCCCCCCCCCTCCACCAGACCTTGCCACAGTCATATCTAACAATGAAAGATTTTCACAGAAATAGGTTGAAATTATTACGATTTGTCGGTATTTGCTACTCATAACTATGCAATTTGAATTTACTGAGAATGGATCCATAGAAAGGCCAAATAAGAGTGGAAGCTATACTGCACAATCAACCTTGGCAGTCGTTTTTTAAAATGGTACGTATTTCACTGCATCTTTCGTTTCTGAATCTCTAGCACGTCTCCACAGTGTTGCGGTTTTCCTCCTATTTTCGACAATCAGAGCCGCCCATTTTTCTGGAATACGGAACGTGAAACGAAAGAACGACTGGGGTCGGAGGCCCAACCGAGTTCATTCCTCCCCGAGTCCGTTCGCGTTCCCAAAAGCTGCTTTCACGGGAGGCAGGAGGAGCAACGGTTCCGGGAGAAGTCAGCCGGCCGAGCGACGCGACGTCCTGCCCCACATCCGCCTGTACGCCGGTCGTGCAGTCAAGTCCGCCACCGCGTCGACTCGAGTCGCCACGAAGAAAGTGATGTCCTGGATCGACGGATATGGAGCTGAGAGGCGGAGAAAATACGCCGCGTACCGCCTAAAATAGGTAGTCACTGAATCCGATGCACGAGAGTGAATTAGGTTTACCATATTGATCTGAAAAGTTTTGAAAACTTTTGAATAAAAATGTATTTCATCTAAGTATGCATTTTGACACCCTCTACACATTTATTGACATTTTTATGTCTTTGCTTTGGCATACAAACTCAAAAATCAAGTTACAAATTCATATAGTGGGCATATTTCATAACATGGTTCTTTAATATATGCCAAAACATGTATGGTTCACTGCATTCATTGAAGAAACTAGTATATTATACCCCAGAAGGAACTAAATTAAATTTGTTCAAGGCTCTAATTTTGCCAATATTCACGTATGGTGACATAATTTATATATGCTCTTGTGATGCAGCCCCCAAGAGGCGTATTGACGTAGCCTTCAAAAGTTGTGTGAGGTATATCTATAATCTCAAGCCTAGAGATCATATGTCCCCTAACATAAATCAAGTTTTGGGATGTGGTTTGTTTGACTATCTGACAATTCGTCTGCTACGCTTTATATTCAAGTATTTGCACAGATCCACCTCAGTACAATCATACCTGGACTCCTTATTTTCGTTCGGTTCATCCACTAGGCTACAATTTTCAAATTTTTGCGAGAACTAAACGGTTCTCCTGAACGCCCACGATTATGCTTCGTTGCTACGATTTCGTAAACCATCCATTCTTAACGTTGGAGACAAAGATATCACCTACTTATCAACGTCCATTACTGTAATCACGGAGAAACACATGAATTCATCATGACATGAATTCGTCAACTTACAGTTGCCCGAAAAGATATTTATGATAACTCGGCCCTACGGGCCTCGCAAGGGGCTCCGCCCCCCTGGACCCCCCGGATGTTATTACTTTGAGCCTGACTGCTAAAATGTAAAAAACATGGAGTCATGTTTTAGCTCCTCGCTCTCACTTTATTATAGAAATGATCACGACGATTGAGCTCTTGCCTCCTATAGTGTAAAGTATAGAAATTACCTATTAAAATGATTTAACCACCGCTTCACAAATCAAACCGTTCTCGCAATATTCGGATCACCTGCTATGAATCACATAATCGAAACACCAGCTCAGTGATATCATCAGAAATTATCAAGCGGTTGCAATCATGTTCACAACATCAATAATTGAGAATGATCACCTGTGTGTGAACAATTATTCATATAACCATGCTCATAACTCAGCTTGTTGGCCACGCACTTCGCAGTAGTTAATATAGTATGGTTGGATAAATCGAGAGCTTTCGAACGAATGGTCAACGAATTTTGTGGGATGAAAAACGACAAAGTATCATATCCCTAGCAACGACTCGGTTGTAAGCGGAAATCATCACAATTATTGGCGCTACTTTCATCTCACTTTTCGGCGGGGGATCCATCGCTAAAACATGATTCCATGTTAAAATGCCCCCAGTACTCTCTCGCCGAGTCGACGCGAAGACAGGCGAGGGTGTACAAACGTCATTCGTGTGGGCTCGGGGTGCCTACGCTCACCTCGCCGGTGCTCCGATTCCTATCGGTTTCCCAGCTCGACTCAAAGGACCCGAGGTGGCACGAGGCCCGAGAGAGGAGGCGAGGTTCCCCCCCTCCCCTCTCACTCGTTCAACCTTGTGACGCAGTGTTTCGACTAATGTGTTTCAGATGGAAAAAAGTCAAAATAAAAGTTTTCGAAAAATACATATACCTATTCAGCAACCAGAGTGGTAGATAAAGGTCTAAAACAATTAATATCTATGCGGGTTAAACCTCTGTGGTTTGCTCTCTGTCTAAACATGAACGTACCGAACAGGAAACGTGTGCGGAATTCCTATGACAATAGTCCTCTGCTGTCCATTGTTGAATGGTTTCTTCTTTTGAACATCTTAGCAAGGACAGGGATGTTTCTCCCTGAGGATTTAACAAATAATGTTATATTTTAAAAAGCCTTTGAAAGGTCAGAAACTCGTAAACGAGTTCCACTATCCGCTTTACAAGCAGATACCATGTTACATGGATATGTCTTTGATTGGGGATTTCATAACGGTTGTCCTCGAGTTGTCCTCGACTGTTGTCAAGAGGATGAAAATGTTTCCTATGGAGTGGAGTAAATGATGCTATTGCTTTACGTTAAGAATATTGTAACCGGCTTATTAAAATCGTTTATAGTCCAATCAACTTAGTTTTGGAATGTAGCCAGGTACGTAAGGAGGGGGAAATTGGTAGCTTGAGATGTGAACGTTTATCACATAAATCAAGCGCTTTCCAACGAGTGGCGAACGATTTTTGTGCGATGAAAACTGCGGAAGTTCCATTCCCCTAGCAACGGATGGGTTGTACGTGAAAAACACTGAAATTGTGACACAAATTTTGTGTCACGGAAATTTTTGGTTGATCCCCCAGGGCAAAGACATATCCATGTCAAAATTATAATTTTAATTGATTTGTTTCTTCTCGAATGAAAATTGCTATTGAAAAGTATTGGTTTAAAATTGACGGTAGGAAAAAAGGAGAGTACCGTTCTGCCAAATCTCAAAATCATAAATCTTAAGTTACTCAAACCTCTGCAAATATTAATTTTCTTCGATTTTCCGAAGCAATTAGTAGAGAAGATTGATTGATAGAATAAGATTGGCTAACCTACTCCTGCACGTCAAAGTTTCTTTGTGATTCACAAGCGTGTTGATGATTCTTTCTCTGCCACTTAAGCCATTGTCGAGCACGAATGGATGAACGTACAGCGATTCGGGAGGTCTTAATCGGTGCATCGATTTTCAAAATTTCAACCATTATATATTTTCCCTCGGGATGGATTGAAAGTGCTGCATTTTTAAGCACCAGAATGTGATTTCTGCTGATGAGTGATTTCTGAGTCAGATTCCGTTAATTTTGGCTCGGTATTACCTGAGAAAAGCTTCGGATCGCAGATGGCTTTTACGGCAGACGGTTTTTAATTTAATGTTTCTGCCGGTCCTTTGTCAAATTTTCGCGGCGGAGTTATAGTGCGTTCCTGTTCTTTTTTTTTCTTTTTTTGGCGTTACTTGGATGGTTCCATCTCAAGGCCTCGTGGAGCGTTGATGCGATTCCCGGACATGGCTCGACAACTCTGGATAAAGAAGACGGCCGGTCCCGGACAAGAAACCAACACAAAAGATTGTGTCGTTAGACCGGGCTCCACCAGCTTTGCTAACCATCGTGTCACGTTGCCAACAGAACGACAGTATAATTCAAAAACATTTACCAAGATTGGCTCCTGAGTGATGAAAAGTAAAATTACTTAACGCCATATAAGAGTGTGGATTGATGCAGTTCGTCAATAAATTACCATATTAACAACAATATGGTGACCGAATATGGAGTACAAAAGAGACTCGATGACCTTATGAGCAAATATTAGTATTTTTCTCTATATACAGCTATGTTTAAAATTAATTGTCCGCTGAATTTGAGCTTACTTTATTGCTTACAAAAATGAACGACGTTTCAATATTTTATGATGTAGAAGTTTATATATATATAATGCAACAATAATGAATGATAAGATTTGTAACAAGTAGATCTACCTGACTTGTATATCAAAATATGAATTATCTACTTTCGGCGTTTTTAGCGATATTTTATACGCACAATTAATCATATTTTATGGCAGAAACAGCTCTATCAAATTAACTCATCCTTTTCTAAGGGATGCTTTTCTTTTTTTCTTCTTCATTTTGGCGATAATCTCAATTGAGGTAGATGGTTTGAAGGGTCACCCATGAACACTTCGTTTTATTTATGAAGCTCTCTTCTGAAAAGCCAACAGTTGGGTTAACTGAGGGGCAAGACACGGTTGTGCCAGCACTGACGAATTCTGCCAATGTGTATCCAACAGGCGTAAATCTATATCCACCCAGAACAGAGTCAAAGCGGCAACTTGATTGTGACTAGAAGCCAGTCGTTTCTTCTCAGACACTTCTTCTGACAAGACTTGTATAGTATCTCCTTTTTTCTCTCCAAGTCTGATCTGGATCTGTGGCATTCACGATTTGAACTTTGTGAATCCGCAGACCGAATGGGCTTGGTTTCGATGATATTCGTTCTCTCCCATCGTTTGTTACTGTATGAATAGTTCCTATTCAACTCGACTTTTACGTCACCAGATAAAATTATAAAGGTTCATATTGAAAATGATAAACCAAAAGTAGCTGCAAACTGCTTGACATCCGTATCATGGTGTAGTATGAGGTTCTTTGTCCTCGGACAGTTTTGCTCCATCTCTTACACTCCTTTATGATATGGCCTCTCGATCACCCTCCTTGGGAGCCAGCTTGGCTAAGTAGTCACACAGCGTCAAACTATGGTTAGTCTCTTCACTTATTAGTCTCTTTCTCTTAGCATGGATGCAGGATAATGTAGAAGGTAGGAAGTCGATTAACTGAATGTCAGAGGTAAACTCTGAGATGAATCGCAGGTGCTGGAGCCGATTTGAAAGCATAGTTTTTGAGAGAGAGTTGAGAGATGTTGCTTGTGATCTGTAAAAACGACCTAATATGACTTGTCAGATGTGAATGATGCCCAAGTAGATGGTCAGGAGCTCCTTGTCGTAGGCAGAGTAGTTTTGCTGGGTGTTATTAAGAGCTTTAGAAAAAATCCTTCTGGACGGAGCATCGTGTCATCCCTGTATTGTGGACCTGCTCCCACTTGCGTTGTCAGAAGCATCAGGGTGACATGGGGCTCGTATGATGTTTGCATGTTTGTATGATTTTGCTGTTGGTATTTTTCGTACAGCCCCAGAACTGGATGCCATCCAGCAGAATTTCAAACACAATCCAACACAGACAATTCAAACCACATGGGCCGTAAAAGTTTCTCTTATATGAGCAATTCGTTGTGTAAGGTCAATTCAGAATGTCTGCCAAGCAACCAATATATTTTTTTAAACTTGAGATTTAATTGATTTTTTTATTTTTATTTTCCAGAGTCATGCTCTTTTTGTTGCAGTTCTATATATCAACTGTCATTCCAAGATACTCTGCTGGGATATCGTAAGGTATTTCTAGTCAAAAAAATATGAAAGGTATTTCTTGTAATTTCAGTATGTCTGGTAGTTGATTTTGTATGTAAAGTTGAAAAGGATAAGGAGTTTTGATAAGGAGATGTCATAAAGTTGATTAGGAGATTTCGGCTCATTTAGCTTGAGGCGCACACGTTTTAACATGTTTATAGAGCCTCGTAACTTCTAGGGTGCTTCCTGTACCATGGGAAAAATTATAGGTTTGTCAATGTTACACTTCTTAATCTTATTCCTTGTCTTCCCTTATTTTTTTCAAGAAATCATAAACTAGATTGCAGGTCCTTCATTTTATTACTTAGATTTATTTCATTGCCTATTTAAAAACTTAAAGTACCTATTTATTATTTTGCCGAGTCCGTAGTTAATTCGGGAGAGGGAACGTCCACGATCCACGAGGAAGGGCCGCGAGGCATCCGCCGAGGAATTCCCGGCGAGTCCCGCTAACAATCGTGATCCCGAACTCCTCCTCCTCTTTCTTCGTCTCTCTCTCTTCCACCTCATCCTTCTTCTATTCACCCTTTCACATCATCTTTCGCAACCTCCTTTTTTCTCGCACAGTCGCGAGGGGCTTCTCTTCCTCTCTCCATCTTCCTATTTCATCTTCTTCCTTTTCGCCTGGGGAGCTACGCACAAGGATGATGACCTGAACTTCAATATCAACATCCTGCGTTGGGTAACGCAAATACCTGAGCAACCACGGGCGGATTTTGGATTTTGAGTTGACCGCACTAAAATACGAGAGAAAGTAAAGAGGAAAATGTAGGAAGGAGGAAGTTTCCTGAATTGTTTGAGTCATCTAGATGTGCTCTGGCAGATTTCAGCTTAATGGTAGGGCTCATGGTTGATAAAATCGCCCCAATCATCTTGATTATAACCGCATAATTATTTTCGCCTACCGTATTCTTACTAGTTCAGTTTGATAAATACTAATCTTACTTTAGGTTTATTTGGTATCAACTAGAGATGAGTCGATACCAAAATTTATCGATTCACGATACCGATACCTAAAAAATCGATTCCCGATTCTCGATACCGATACCATCGGCGCATAATACCTAACTTACCTGTAGGTGAAAAACAAAAATTCCTCTTGAACTAGTAATATATTCAAATTTTTTTGTACAACATATAACTTATACTTGCAAAAAATTGATCCCAATATATTTGCAAATAACGAATTTTTAAATAAAAACGAAACATGGGGTAATAAAACCTTTATTCTCCATCTGTTCTACTTAAGGTTTTTGTTTAAAAAGACCAACATTTTAATTCTGTCTGGGTCCAGACGATTTCTCTTCTGGTCGCAGATGTTTCCTGTCGTACTAAAACGTTTCTATCGATAGCCTCTCGCAATGAATACTGGCACCAATAGCTTACCGTTCCGTCGTAGATGAAGTTATTAGTCTAATTAGCTAATATATTTTCCATCTCTATTTATTGTCATTAGGAGTTCTTGTTCCAATGAAGCTTTAATGCTTTAGTTACTTATTAAAATTAAATAAATTTTAAAGATTAATTCTTATTACAAATTCTAAATTTCAGATTTATATTTTCATTCAAGGCTGTAGTTAATTTGATTTGTGCAAATACAAAATTTGATATTTTTTTATTATCTATCAAGTATCAATTTATAGGCAACTTTTATTGCCTAGGATTGATTTCTCTCTGAATAAAACAAGTTAAGCAGACTGACTTGGTTTTTTAGTTTTTCGTCGGTAACTGTAAGGTATTTGCAAATAAGACTGGCTCTAGGCTTATACTTGGAAAACTTAGCTTTGTCTAATGCTTCTGTTGTCACAAACAAAATAACACAAGCCTACTTGTAAACAAAGTTATAATTGTAAGTTGTGTTTTGGACAATTCATGTTTCGCGACTGCTAACTTCACACAACGGTTGCACAGTACAACCATCTTTGTTGTTAGATGGTTGCAATAGTACCGTAGTGTAATAAAACGCCCATCACCGGGCGGTATCGGTATCGGCTATAGGCGATCGATTCTCGATACCGATACCAATGCCTAAGAATCGGTGGTATCGAGAATCGGTATCGGGAATCGACTCATCCCTAGTATCTACATTGGTTTGTTTAGTCCCTTGTGAACAATTACTAGTCTAAAATGTACACATTGTGGTACACTGAGCAACAAGGTTGCTTTCTCCGAAGGTTGAACCTGATCAGCGTACAAACATCAGCTTTGTGACGAAGATTTGCCATGTCCTCGCTTGGGATTACTAATTCTAGCTCCTCACCCAAACAGATTATCTTTGTTTCCGATGGTGGTATTTCTTCCATAATGTCGAATTTTGACTGGTCCCTCGGTGGTCCTTCTTGAATTCTATGGTAATTGGGAGCCCGCAGTGCGTGATTTCAAACACTAGGCTCCCTACTATAGTGGTTATATACATAGTACATAATGTAAGTATATTTAATTTATTATGCTTGTTTTGGCTGTACAAGGATTATATTAATTCCTGACATTGCAATTCAAAAGCATTATTATTTCAAATGACCGTTTTTGTTGACAACAATTAGTGAATAAAAATTCATTATTGTACGGAGCTGTTTCAATTTAAATAGAATATAAAAACGAAAACACAGTAGGAAATAACTATAGAAAAGACAAAAATATTTCGACTGTGCTCTGTCACTGGTGCGATACAGGTATCTGATGATTTGAATAAGTAAGCTATACGACCATCCCAATCAGGGCTTTACATAAAACGTTCTATGACGAACTAATACCCGAAGACTTTTCAGAAAATCGTCAATGAAAAAACTATTTTTTAAAATTTAAAATTTAAACTTTTCGCTGGCTTCCGTTTACATCTAGTACCTATCTATGTTTGATTTTGTGGGGAGTTACAATACACATATAGACATATATACACTCTTTGGGAGTTACGTAAATATGATTCAAACATTCAATACAACACAGAAACAATGAACACCTAAGTACATAACAGCATAAAGTCAAACATTCAAAACAAACCATCATATCAGTGCATAGCAACCAGTGCATAGCAACCATATCAATGATATTGCAAGGTCTTTAGACTTCCAAATGCACCAGAGTTGTGCTCCACTGTATATGGTTTTCCTACAGCATATTTTTATTTTCTTTACTACGTCGGTTATTATTATTGTTTAGGTACAATTGTTGAAACTGTATTTACTTAATGGAAATAAATCCCTATTGAATTGAATTGAATGCGATTTTTTGGAAAAAATCCACCGCCTGTTTTTAGCCATCTGGAGGCTTGGCAATCCTAGACATTAAGATTCCTTGAGTTGTTTGGTTAGAGCGAACTGGCGTATGGGATCGCGGGGCGCGCGGTTCGAATCTTTCGCAAGACGTCGGGCGTCTGTCGCAACGGACGCCGGCTCGACCTTAAACTTGTCGGCAATGAGTGGGAAACCTCGGAGGATTGTTGTTCCTTCCTCCTCAAGGTCCGCAAACACGTTTCTTCCGATTCCTTCTCCCGTCAGTTTAGGAGAAAACGCAATGGAAAATCTTGGGGGTTTTTAGTGGAAAATGCTGAAGATAGGGAAGCGATGTGTCTTTTAGGAAGTCAAATAAACGTTGACCTTCAAATCGTATTTGGAAAACTAATTCAGTTTCATGTACATATCGAAGGCGCATCATTGAGGACGACCGTTCCAGGTTCCACGTGGTGGGTGGTGGGGATTTTGGCAGGTCTGTGTTGGTGGTCTCAGTAGGTACACATATTGTTTGTGATTCGATGTTTAGATCGATTTACACTTTTTAGCGTTAGGAGAATTATAATATGCACAAAGACTAAGTATTTACATACTTTTGATTTTTATTTAAATTTTGAAGGACTCGTGTCAGTTGACCTATGGCGCCATCCTGGACAGAATCCCGGTAGATTGCTCTTGCGTGTTTTTGTCATCTTTTCGTTCCTATTTGTTTTTCTTTGCAGTGATTTGCTCTTGAGTATGCAAACACATCTTTAAAATAAAACAAAAATTATAAATTATATATCTATTTCTATGTCGCTCTAAAAGGACGAAATGCACTTAGCTAATTTAAAAGAATAGGCATACAATGAGATTTACTGACAGGGCACACGCTCATACATGTATACTATCTCTGATTTGGGATGAAGTGTTTGGACTTGTGATATTGACCACTTAGTGCAAATGTCTGGCAGTCAAACGATGAAGGAGTGGTTGGGGGGAAGAGAGAAGGAGTGTCAGGTCCTCAAGATTTAGCAGAAGTCATTCAGCATAGGCACAGGAAGCCTAGTCAAGAGCACACAGATGAATGAACGTGGATTTATTGAAGCAGTAGACTGGCTTCAACAGTAAGTGCTGAAAATGTACTACAATTCATTAAAATTTGCTTAAAAACTCGATAGAAACTGCAAAAAAAGCTAAATATTTTCGAATAGCAGACTACTATTTAGAATACTTTTTTGCCATAAAATTAATAGTTAACAATTTCTTTGCACTCAAAAAGCTCAAATTTCAAAACAATTTAACATTATACAATACGATAATTTACGAAAATTCGCTCATACGATCAAGCTGCATGACTGGAACTTTTTCAGAACACATGGTAGATCAAAGTAAGTTAGGTAGCGAAATGGTTGGGCCCGTACCTACTCAAAAGTATTTCATCGGAATTTGCCATCAAACTATTCAAGATGAATGCCAAGTACCTAGGTAGGTAGCTAGATTAATCTATCGCCACTGCTTCGTAAGGATGCCGCAAAGTTGATTGAATATTTATTATTATCGTGTAGGTAACATAATAGGCTAATACACCAAAAAATGATTTGGTATTTGAGCTGCTATTTAAATAATCAGCAGCATTTTTTTGTCTACCTACCTATATCTAATCCATTAAAGTTGTGCGCTTTTAGTGGTTTCCAGATGGTGGATAACAATCATTGTGTAGTCAGTAATTATTCAATCTTCTGGGTATATGATACGTTGAAATCTACTAGGATGAAATTATCGGTGTTCAAAAATGTATCACAAAACCACTTTAAATTGAAGAAAATATTATTTATTGGAATGTAGAGAGAATTCCTATCACGTAGAAAATTCATAAAGGATATACTTATCAATAACTGTGTGTGAATTTATCTGCATAGGGTTTACTTACATTAACTTTTTTTCCCCCTTTTCAGTTGGTAACACTGATTGTGATCCTTAAGATACACAACATTTTTGATTCCTGAGGGTGTTTTCTGAGATAGAAAAAAAACAGCCAATTATTAGTCAGAAGCTTATAATTTCATTGATGTAATCAGGCGTCATAGTGATAGGTAGTTTAATTGAGAAAACATCTTTTGAGTTTTTGCGTGGTCTTTGCGTATTGAGAGGCACACAAATATTATAGTCTTAAGTCGTATCCTCGAGTTGTATTAAAGGGCTCTCTTAAAAAAAAAAATGATCAAAGTAGGTACCAAAGTAGGTACCTACATACGGAGTAATCTACTCTTTTTGTTGCACTATATATCAAGATTTTCGCGAGTCTCCCATCCTCCCATGTGGTCTAGTGGCTAGGATATCTGGCTTTCACCCAGAAGGCCCGGGTTCGATTCCCGGCATGGGAAGAAAATTTTTACGCTCCAATGGTCCGAAATGAGGTGGATAAACGGCGAAAGATTTTGATTTTTTGCGGGTTATAGGTAGTTAGGATTCGTATAAATAAAGACGTTCAGTGTAAATAACATTTACACTGCATAATAACACTAACACTTACAGTTGCACAATAACACTTGCAATAACAATTATTGTAAGTAGGTATCGTAAAAAAAATTTGATTTTGCTGAATACATTGACGGGATATAGGAAGTTTTTGGGTGTTTTGAAGTAATTATTTCGTCAAACTAATACAAGTATTTCGTCAAACTACCACGTGATTCCTGGGAAAAAATAGTAGATTAACGTATTTGAAATTAATCATTGCAGAATTTTGAACCTATTTCATAAGAGATTTACCACGAAATTCCGAAAAATTTTAGAAATTTTTTGCTATTTTTTCTTAATTTCCGGGGGTAGGCTGAATATAAGGAAATATTTTGTGCGCCATCAAAAAGCTGAGACGTCAACGAATGAGAAAGTGGGGTGCAAATTAATTTTTTGACGTCTCTATTATTTTTTTATTCAATTCTTCGGGTTGAAAAAACATGAATGAATGAAAACAAAACTCATAATTTATGCTGTACGCCAGTGTGAAAGCCTCTTAGCTAGAACTAGTTGGATACAAACCTTAGATATTAAAGTAAAGTAGTAGAAGTATTTGACCTTGAGTTAGGCAATGTTCGGCCGGATTCAATCGGATCAATATCTAGGTGGTTTATGGAAGGCAAAAGTCGGGAATCTTATGTAGTGTTCAAATTTCCAGAAACCAGTTAACCATAATTCCAGTTGATTCGCTAAAATTTGAACAAATAGCATCAGCCGCAACTTCGTTATTCCTAATAGGAGTTCCTAATGTGTAATTACAGATCCGAATTCTACAAACATTTTAACGAATTTACTGGCCCCTTTACTCGATTTAGATGGCCGTTTGGGCAACCCGTTCGGTTAGACACAAAGTTGAGCAACCTCGGGTTTGCACTAAAATTAAGATGTCGACAAGCCAAGGTGTGACATGATCTGGCACTGTCTTTCTACGCTGAATTACTTGATGATATCATTTTCATGATTTGACTCTATCCTACCGCATCTTGTAAACTCCGAAAGTCGTATTTCAAGCGGAAAATAATAAATTTTGAATAAATTTTCAAAAATATGGTTTTTTTAAAAATGGTTATAATATTATTATCATTATTTTTTTTTTTTCGCTTGAGTGTTGAAATAGCTTAACGACACAAGCTTAGTCAAACTGTTGATACCCATGAAAGATAACGAATACAAAACGCTTGATTTAAAACCTAATTGGTGAGGCCCAATAATGTGTAAGAATAGTGTAGCCAGATTGTATTTTTGGCAACATATTTTTGGAAATGTGTTTATTAGAAGTAGTACGTTTTAAAGCAGATGAGAGGAATCATTACATTTTTTTCGAATTGAATGTGTGCAATGTAATTAATGCAGGTATTGCGTTAATTTGGACAATAAAGACTGAATTATACTCGTATTTACAACGAAAATCTCCCATTTTCATCTCTACAGCCGGTTAAAACTGCTGTAATTTATTTCAACTTCGGTGTAACAAAGAAAATAGTGCATAACGAGTGCACATTTTATATTTATCTCACCACTGGTGCCGATTGCGCAAAAAATCGTAAGAGGGTCTATTTCCTGTCAACATTATTTTAGGAGTACTCCATCTGCCCACTATGGAACATACCGGAGAACCATTCCTATGTAATTCCCTCAAAAATAAATTGCTGATAGTTATTTTAGGAGTACTCGATTCTGTAGTAATAAAATGAGGTTCCCATTTGAAATAAAGTGACAACATGTTGTGATCGTTTGCTCATTTTTTAACATGGATATATCCATAGGCTGGGGGTCATGTATTTTTTAAATTCTTCCCAATTTTCATCAGATCAAAAATTTTAACGCGGTACCGATAAACAAATTCAGCAACTTTACTGCCGGAATGAAATCAGAAATCATTTGAAATTTCATTGGGAAGTTCCCAAATTGCATGGCTGTTTAAAGTCCCTTTGTTAATGATCTAAATTCTCTTCAGTTCATCCTTGGAAGTTGAAATTTGATGGGGAGACTCCCTGGGACACTAAGAGACGATCGAAATGATTGGGTATTTTCTGATCAGACGACTGAGCTAATTTGAGACATTTTTAACTTGATATAAAAACACGTATTTCACAGGGGAAAAAATAAGACATATCCATGTACCGATGTATCTGCATGTATTGGAGATACTCAACATCAATATACTTATTTCTAGATTTTATCTTCCCTCCCTCTCGAACAACTGGCCACATTGGCCTTAAAAACTCGTGGAGAGCATTCTCTTGGTCACCTAGCTATTTTGAAGAGAATTTTTTCATAAATTGTACTTACCTAAGTACTTCAGAATCAGTTAAAAAAACAATACTTCGGAAGCAAAACTACTCAAACTCTTGTACTAATGTCAGCGCACACACCCTGGGAATAATTTTTTAAATTCCAATTCCTTCTTAACTTTTAACATCTTTAATGTGGAGTACATTTACAATTTACATTTACATGGAATACATTTTCAAACAAAACTGCGATCATCACGATGCCGTTGTAACGAGTTTTACAAAGTAAGAAGAGTTTCGTATGAAATATAGTTTTCATAATAATTACTCTTGACCTTGAAGTCATTAACTTCGACGCATCAAGGTCATACCAGTCAACACCGCTGTTACGTATAATCGATCCACCTACCAACCGCCAGATAAATGCGCTGTGTTTATTATTACCATGTCACGTGAAGGGGAAAACGCGTAGCTAGGTGTTTCGGGGTAAACTGAGCTTATCGGCAATCTATCTGGAGTTTCTATTTTCCCTGCACCCACTGTATCAGAGGAAAGTACTTTAAACTGCCATTTAGAACAATTTTTTTCTAGCGGCTCATCAGTAAATAGGCATACGGCAGACACCCTCAAAAAATGAGTTGTGAAGCATTACATTTGTATACACTTTGCACACTGATTTGTGTCGAATGCTACATGGTATTCTGCTTGATAAAAATATATTATTTATACATGAATATAAATATAAGTAACGGAGTCATTCTCTCTCCAACCGCGTACTACGGCTATTTTACGAGCCCACCCAGTTTGGTGTACGTTCGCTCTCCCTAATGGCTAAAAATTTGGTAAGAAAAAATAACGTCAACATGAGTGCGATTGAGAACTAATGTAAACATATAGCAAAAATAGCACTAAAAACTGCGACGATCGTATCAGATGATATAATTCCAATGGAATTCTTACTTAGCGAAATCGAGTTTATTATAACTTTTGCCACCCGTAGCGTAGGGCGATATTTTATTTTACCTCATTAATTTTGATTTGGTGAGTGCCTACATCTGAGTTGATATAGGTACTTCTGATATACCACTATTCTTAGTCATTAGATTTAGTTACGTACTGCAAAATGTAGGTGTTTTATTAAATTGTCATTATTAAATTAGCGGTGTCAGACCATCAAGATTTCATCCAGATTTTAGCGAATTTTCGTAGGAAAAAGGCTATGGCAACGGCTACGAAAATTGTAAAATTATAATTTTTGAAAAATTTTTTCATTCAAATACGTTTAGAGGCATTCCAAAACGATTCTTGTAGTTTCCGCTATTTCATATATACATGTATCATTCCTGACGATAACTCCTCTCGTCTCTTTGAGAATATTAAATTGGTCAAATTTCAAAAAATGTTTTTAAAAAACATTTGAAATAACTAAAAATGACCAAGAAAGGCCGAAAATCGTTAAATTTATAACTTTTTGCAGAATTTTAGTCAAAACAAGGTTATCAACTATTAACTAGGACATTAAAAAATGTTTGCACAAAATTATGCTAAAACCAATACTCAAATTTCATTGATATTTGTTGGAAAGTCTATAAAAACTGAAGAAAAAAAACTAAAAATCCAAAATCTGTTTTGAGTTGCAGAATTTCATTTAGTAATAGTTTTTTGGGCCTTTTCTGTTATATAACCGCTTATTTCCGTTAATTGTCTACTATTCATTCATTCTGACCTGTATGTTCAACTAATCTGTATTTTTACTAAGAGATTGACTACTTGATGTTATGTATTTTTGAGATGCGAGCTTGCGAGCATCCAGACCACCAAACTATACACATTATTCTGACCTACATGTCCAAATAATCTGAATTTTTACTAAGGTATTGATTACTTGATGAACTGTATTTTTTAGATGCGAGCTTGCGAGCACCCAGACTTTCAAACTATACACTGCATTCTTATCTATCTTACCACAGTGGACGTAAAAATGATTGGGGATCGTCAATCCGATCAATCCCCATTCTATAGAAAATAGTTTGTAAATGCGGGGATATAACAGAAAAGACCCAGTTTTTTGTCATAAAATTGGTTTTTAACAATTTCTTCGCACTTAAATTGCTCAAATTCCAATACAATTCATACATTACAATACGAAAGGTAATTTTAGAAAATTCGCTCATTCGATCATGCTGCACGACTGGGACTTTTTTCTAATCCCACGCGTCTAGGGAGCAGCTCAACGAACTTTTTACTTGTCTGGTGGAGCAGACAGGTCTGCATGGGTCGACAGGTTTGTTGCTGAGATGCTGTCCATCTTCAGAGATTTGCATGAGGGCTGGGCGTGTCCGTGCGCATTGTGTACGTACAGGATCAGCATTCAAGTGTTGGTAGGGCCATTTATCGCCATCAAAGGGCGAACGGTGGCATAATTTGGGGTGATGAATCGGAAGGGTGATGAGAGAGACTCAGCAACGTCAGAGGGAGCGTTAGATTTTTTAAAGTGGCACCGTGACGTAGGTATACTACAACACTCACATTCACCTCAAGGAGATTTAAATTTAGGTTTCTGCTCATCTGTAATGTCTGCAATACGATAAGTAGATTTGATTTAAAATCTTATTCGTATCATGCAAATACAAAGCAGTACCTATTCTCAGGTGAAGGGCTCAGGTCAAACTTCATTTCAAAAGGAACTGATAGATACATAGATTTTATTGGTGAGAGATGAAGAAGAACAGCTCTCAATTAAAACATAGGTACTAAAAACAATTATATTCAAAATGACGTGTAAGTTTATTTAGTGAAGTGTTTTTGGATTCCTCAATGTTTATTAAAATGATTTTTTGATATTGGTGATTATAGAGTTTAAAATACAAGGGTAAGTAAATTATTATCATCACAGGTCAAGAAGATTACCTTATATTTTATATAGGTAGTTTACCAGCTAAGTAATTTGGTCCCTAAGCCAGGAAGGTCTTGAGGTTTATAAGATTTTCATCCACTTTTATTTTGTACGAAGCTGTGCATTTCGAGTGGAAAAGGAACCGCCGCTCTTCAACATGCCATATATAAGTGACATGGTCAGTGTAATGTGTACATAGATGCTATCCAGGGGGCTTGGGAAACACATAAGTACGTGTGTTAGGCACATAGAAGTCAATGTAATATTCTCCCTCTCCTCAGTGGTTTTGGGATATGAAATATTTGCAATATGTTGGAATTAACTTGCGTGAACCATCTTTTTTTGAAGAAGGTGAAAATCAATGGTACACAGTGATTTTATACGTATCCTTCAAAAGGCATTTGTAGGTTGTGAATAGCCATCCCAGTTCTGAACATGATACTCTAAAACGTGCCTAGTTTTCTCTACCTAGATTGAAACTGTTCGTGCGTCCGCGAAGCCTTGTAACAAGTTTAATTTCCAGTTTTCATCCGATTTTGATGAAATCAATCGAGTGTGTCGACTAGGCCGTGAGTAGCCCCCCATCAATTTCATAGTTTTCTAATAAATACTTCACTCTACACATGGGTTAGGTATATTTAGCAGCATTTTCTCGTTTCATATGTGACCGATCCCGCTCCAATTCGAAGGATAGTTAGGAGAAGACAATTCGATCATTTCGTTTAAATTTCAAGATGATTGCATCACTAGTAGCTGCGGCGCATGCTCGAAGTGCAATCCTTTAACACGCTTCATTTTCACAGTTACTGCCCAATTTCGATGGAATTTTCAGAGAATGTGCGGGTTGGGGTGCGGATGGTCTCCTATCAGTTTCATTGTTCTCTAAGTAATACATAACTTTGCGCGAGCATAAACGTAAAACTCATCAAGCATAATTTTCTCAGGCCTAAGCCATCCGATCTCGCTCATATTTGGACGATAGTCGGGCGAAGACCATTTTACCATCTCGTATGTTTCAAGACGATCTTATCACCATTAACTACTGCTTATGCGCGAATGTGAAATCCTTGTAACAAGGAGTAAACTGAAAATGGGACCGTATTAATTCACTCAGAAATTGAGTTTTCACTGCGCATGCGCAAAAGTAAAATCCATTATGAGTATTTTTCTCGTTTCCTAATTGACTGATTTTGATATTTTTCGTTACATTTGATTTACTATTTCCCTCGACCATTATAACCAGCAATGAAATAGTTTTAGATTATTCGTATCGGCATTCGTATAATAGAAAGTTTATATACTTCTCTTGTTCATTTTCTCGTATACGAGATTGGCCTTTCCGAAACGAGAAGAGGTTTTCGTAACGTGGAAACGCTTTTCGAAACGGGAAGAGTCAGCTTTACTTATGCTCAGCTTTTTCGGAATCGTAATTACGAGACAACAACTTGACCTTTCTCTAGGATAAAACTCTAGATAAACATAGCAACTATCATGTAGTTGACATGGACACACACACACACCCGACAAAATCGCCTGAATTTTCCCCGTTTCGTCTATTGTTGTTGGTTTAACCTTTGTATTTGTCTTTCTTTCGTGTTTTTTCCCCGCACCTCAACCAGAACGGTCATTAGCGGCATTTTGTTCTTGCTTTTGACGTTTTATCGAAGATTTCAGCTTTTTCATTCTCAAGATTTCGTTTCAAGGTTCATTTTACACGTTTTAAAGATTCGATTTTTTGTATGATGTAGAGGTAAGTGGTCGTTGTTTCTTACTTCATGTTATATTGTGCAAATTGTCTACTGTGAAAATTGAGGTTTGAGCAGTGATTCACTACAAGAGTCACGTTAACGTCTCTATAAGAGTTCTCTTTCTCTCGGGCTTACGAAAACGCTTACGGTTAGCATTCTTCGTGCTCGCTGTAACAGCTTGTTTTCGTGTTTACGAGAAATTCGAAAACTTTCCAATAGATACGAGGAAGCTATGTGCCACACCCTACTTGGCAGACTGTTTTTACTGTGCTGCGGCTGGGATATTAGCAACCTCCGCTTGCCGAGGTGCGAAACCACCGTCTTACTGCTATGAGAAACGTCTTGAAAGGAGGGGAAAAAAATCAACGACGTTAACGTTCATTGCAGCGACATAACATCCTCTTCCCAGCTGATTCCAGAGTCTCACCGTTATTTTCAGTTATGTGGGACGACCCGAAGAAGATGCGAGGCCCTGGAACATGAAGCTCTATTCAGACTTATTTAAATAGCCCTGAGACCTTTAAAGAAACACGTCTCGGAGCCCTTTAAAAATCCAGTTCCGACCCCCCTCCCCTCCCTTCCATGCACTCTCTCGTTCTCTCAATCCCTCCCTCTCACTTTCTTTAGTGAGGCAATAGTGAGGAATAATAGTGGAAGTGGGTGCTAGGGTACCTACCGACCTATCAGCCGTTCTGACCGAAACAGGTTGCTGACGGTCCCTAAGGGATGTTTTTTAAAACTTTTTTATGTACACATTATATTTATTTAGATGCAAATTATGCTAAACCTGTCTGGTGGAGACAGGTCCCTCCCTCGGGCGCATCTTTCTGTCCCCCAACTATTCTTCGCTCACTAGACGAAGGGGTTGCTCACTGAGCCGGAATAATGGTGCACTAGTTTACCCCCGCTAATCTTTTTCATGCATAAAATTTCCATTTACTGACAAAGGAAACACCAATGCAATAAATCAACGTTCGAAATTGAAAAATGCTCGTTTTTAGCTCATTTTCTGAAGAGAAAAAAAAAACTCGGCGCTTTGCACCTCGGTGAGGGGCGCCGCCCCCGTACACCCCCCAGTTGATTTTTTTCCATACTCCGTATGAAATTACAAAGGCTCGGAACGTGTTTTTGCGTTTTTAGCGAGTTTTTCCTCGTAACGTTTAATCAGGCTTGTCCCGAATTTTTCACGAAAAGGCCGAATTTCCAAGAGTGACATCCATGACTGCTCCGTCACGCATCCTTTCTGGCTGGTTTCAACTACAAAGTCGTCTTCAAAAAGGGTAAGATCATCAAAATGTGGATTGCTTACCACGAGCACCAATTCAAAAACATTCTGCGTCCACCGATATGTGCCTGAATGAAGAGGTTCTCCTAGTTTGCACATCCTTAATTACTCACATTTCCAATGAGGAATGTGAAATCACACAGTGAGAATCTGAGAGAGATGAAAATCTGGCCAATATAAAAAAAGCAAATAAAAACAGTCTTCAGTGGACAGCGATTATACCCTCGAAAATAAATCATATTCAAGGATGAACGAATTGCCATACCTTAAACTTTCCAGCCTACAGTTCTTCGAGATCTTCATTCAACACACAGTGGAATATAACGAAAATGACCCAATTAGCTCGTCGATATTGCACATGGAGAATTATTGACAAGGATCAAGGATGTTGAGAGATTAGTCAAATCATGTAAAGAATGCAGTCAAATAAAGTACGGTTTGAAGAATGTAGATAGTACCCACGTAGATTATACTGGACCTTTTTCAAAATTTCAATTATCTTATTGTTGTTGATGCAAAATCCCGGTCGACTGAGATTGAAACAATCCGAGGACCTCCTATTGCTGATGTATTTTTCAACAAAATTATTTGTTGGCATGGCTATCCTATGATACTGGTATCTGGCAAAGCCACAATATTTACTAGGGAGGGATTCACGGCATACTGTTATTCCATTGTATTCGACAACGATTCATCGCACCTGGGCATCTTGCGACGATAGTCCGTTTGCTGAACGAGATGTTCACACGCTAAAGTTACGATTAATTGCAACGAAAAATGAGAAGGTTCCTGTGCACCAGAAAATTCAAAAGATTTTGTTGCGATATCGTGCAATGCTATGGTCTAGCAGTCCATCACCTGCGGAACTATATCTAAACCGGCGAATTAGAATAAAATTAGATACCATGTTCCCGAATCATGAGCTCTACCACCTTCCTAGCAAATGCAACAGAAAACAACGCAGTTGCACATAGGAGATCGAGTCTGAACAGGTCATTTTTTTGTCCATAATCATGCTCTGTGGAAATTCGGATTTATCACTCAAAAATTTGGAAAATTAAATTTCTGGATTCAGCTATATAGATGAAGAAGCTCATCACGAAGAAAGTGACCCTCATATTTAACCATCACATGCAGCCGAAGTGTAACCAAATTACATACAAATCTCATGACAGCCATCTGTTGAAATTCATAACGAGAGAAAAACGAAGATGAAATGGAAATAACCATATTGGAAGAGATGTTAGCAATGATCAAGTTGAATTTACGATGATCAGAGCGACAGAGACGCCCTCCAGGGCATTTGCAAGATTATGTGTTCTGAACTACCAACTCTTATAAGATTTGGTCTTGACTACTTTTGGCGTGAAAGATTGCTGTGAGTAGACAATAATGGATAGGTAGATTATTGGTTTCAATTTTAAACACCCTTCTCAATATTATGACACCACGTTTCAATTTCAATCAACCTTCACAATATTATGACACCACGTCTCTATATTGTCATAACAGTTTTCAAATGTATAGTGGAACGACAGATTATTCCATTGTGTTCAACGAAAAAAATTAATAGTCGTTTGATGACAAAGAAGTTCAGTTGCTTCAAATTAATGAGCGGTATATTTACAACAATAATAATTTCTGTTTAGAAGTGTTCACTGTTAAACTATTCTAGGCAAATCATTTCTGAATGTTTCTTAAACCTTTTCCTACGTACCATATCGCATGAGAGACCCGTAATAGTTAAAGCTAAATGTATCATCTGCGAATACTAAAAATGAGCCACTTGTCTCCATGTTGATTAAATAATTTATAAATGCCCGAAACAGCAGACGAAGGTACGAACGATCCATGCAACGGCTCCCCTTTTTTACCAATCATCTAGTTGTTTCAATTGAATCGACAGCTTCGGATAGACCTATAAAAACAGATATTAGGGTAGTTAGGTGCTCTTTGTTGTTGAGCCTTAGAGCTAAGGATATGTCGTCATTGACATATGCATCTTGGATAACTTTTATTATATCAAAAAGCGATCGAGCGGTAGAAAGGAGATTATTAGATTCGAGATGATACGACAGCCCATAATGTAATATACCAAGAAAAAATGCGGGGGTCAATCGTTCGCTGCCTCGTGCCTGGGGGTTTCGGTGGGAAAAATTCCGAAACCACGAAAATCGATAATGATACGTATTGCGTTCCTATCTAATAGCGGAAACTAATAGAAATAAGATAAATAGAGAGATAAAACATTATTTTGAGGTCTAATCGTATCATTGATGACGTTAGCTAGAAATAATAATAAGGTGACTTTGGTCTAATGGATGGTAATTTTGCATTAATTTTATTAAAATCCATGGAATATTAAATTTCAAGTTATATTCATGAAATATTTAGAAAAACGCGGCAATCTTCTCCATTCGATTTCTTAGAATGAACTTTTTGTTCTTTATCTTTCAAAGGTAACTAATAATGATGCAATGAAGTTTCTCCAATCCTACACTACTCCCTCCGTCCTTTCTTCACTTTCTCCTTCCAGCCTTCTAGATTCTTCCAAGTCGTCAACTGCTTCTTCTCGACGTCGCAGTTGGTCAGCACGTTTCCGTTTCAGTATTCCACGTGTTCTTACTTCATACAAGTAAGGCCATTTTGTTTCTCTACTCTTCCAGCTCTCTATCCATGATTATTTTCGTTTCTCTTCCATACTTCTTCCCCTTCTTCGAAAAATCTTGTTTATTATTTCCATCATGATATGCCAGCTGTTTCCAAATCCTCCTTTTCATCTGTTTCCGAAAACCAGGCTTCAAGTTATCAAAAAATAATTCAGCCAGAGTTTGACCGATTGTCTTCTGAGGGCCATTGAGATAACTAAATCGACGTTCGGTAGTGCTAATACAGGTTCCTTCAGTTCTTGTTTTGTAGATTGATATATTTTTTTCAAGGTAGTGATCAACATTTCTACTAGTCCGTTGCTTCTAGGGTGGCGTGGTTTTTATGTGCCGAATCGCATTTCGTTCGAGAAAAATCTTCCGTTTTTTGGGAAACGATTTGGGGAACATTATCCGTCACAATTTCTGCTGGCATTCCATATCTACAAAACCACGTTCTCAGCTGCTGGATCAACGTTATTGACGTTGTTGGCCTGTGGCATTCGACTTCAGCCGATTTGGAGTAAGCGTCAATTCCAACTAACCACACTACACCGTCGTCGACTGGTCTTGCTAAATCCAAATGAATGCCCTCCCATGGCCTCTCAGGAACATTCCACTGATGTAATGGCTCTACCATATCATCTTGATTTTATTGGAAATTATGACATCTCTTCACAAAGAATTCAATGTCACTGTCAATGTTGGGCCACCATAAACTTTGCTATTGATCTCTGTAATAAACAGAGTGGGAGGTAATTATGTAATCTCACGCTCTGTCTACCATGTAATGCAGCGATTCCAAGGTGACCACAATGTAAAATTCTGAGAACCTGTTTTCTTATGTTTGTTGGCACCACAATCCTTCCCAGTATCAATAAGAATTCGTCTTCAACTGTCAATTCATCTTTTCAATGTTTGTATATCTTCAAGTCTTGAATAGTCTATTTCGGCCAGCCTTGGCAGGTCATTGGTCCGTCAAAAGGTTTTTCAGAACTGTCTTTGAATCTATGTTTGAGGACACAGCCAACTTGTTCTGATACATCGCAAACCCAAACCAAGGGCAAACCTCATCGTATGGAATAACAGTAGGTATCTGAGCTTGAAGAACCGACGACCTTCTGAAATGCTCTTTCTTCTTCAGCTGACCAGTTCTTCTTCGCTTTTGATCCAGTTAATCTGTGTTGGCGTGCACACATCTCATGGAGCCTTGGGGCAAACCTTTCATAATCCAAACCCAAAAAACGACCGTAATTGCTTAACGTTGGTTGGTGAAGGTGCCTCTTGAATCACTTTTACCTTGTCTTGTAAGGGATGAATTCCATGTTCATGGTATTCATCACTGGTAGAATTCCATGTGATGTGACCAAGGTATTTGACTGACTTTTGCATCAATTTACATTCCTCGTGTTTAGCTCTCACTCCAGCATTCTTCATTCTTTTCATCACTTCTTCTAAGTTCTTCAAGTGTTCTTCCACAGATTCCCCAGAAATTATTAAGTCGTCTAATAGGACTCCAACATTTTGTATTCCTTTTAATAATACATATACAGTTCCATATATACTGTTGAAAAATCCCTGGACTTGCAAAATACCGAATGGTAATCGTTGATACTTGAGGTACCTATCCTTGATACGTGGCTATTGTCAAGTACTTTCTATATTCTTCACAAACTTCCAATTGCAAATAGGCGTCCTTCAAATGAATAACTGAGAAGAGTTTTCCATTCGCTAATTTACTTGTCAATTCCTCAAACGCCGGCAATAGAGTGCTCTCCAAGATCATATTGGGGTACAGCGTTACTCTGAAATCACCACATATTCGGATTAGTCCGTCTGGTTTCTCCACATTGACAGTTGGTGTCGCCCATTCAATGGGGACTATTGTTGAATCAACTTCTTCGATATAAGTAATTTTACAGGAGACCGGTTTTTGTAAAACGACTTTCCTGTCTCCCCGCGGAAGAAGCGCTACCTATGACGCCAAACGAATCGTCCGTACCAGCACTCGTTTATTAATTATTCATCTTTATGAGACATCTGTCATTAAAACATCCATATTTCTGTTTAACATGGATAGGGGAATGGAAGGTTATCAGGGAAAGTAGAAGAAGATTGGGAGGATGAGGTAGGAGACAACCCGTCTTATGCGACTTGCCCCTACTAAGTGGATGAAGGTGCAACTCTGGAAATTAATTTCACCCACTGCCAGTAGTCGGAATTTCATTTTTTGTTTGTTAACTGACCGGAAAATGAAGTAGTTTAATAAAAATAAATAAAAACCAAAAATCCTTTTTTTTTTTTTCATTTTTGACGGTTGAGCACTTACTTAATTTAGAAAATTTTCTGTTTTTCTCACTTGATGATCAACATCGTAAAATAAGTATTCAGTTCTGTTCGGTGATTTTCTGATACGTACACGATAGTTGTTCATACCAAAAGAGTTATATACAGAAACCTGAATGATGACAGCATAACCGAAAAATCCGTTTTCTCGCGGTTTCTCGAGATTGATCACGGATGTCACATGTTTGAGGGATGGGAAGAAAAGTCCATGATGGTCGGAGGTCGCCCCTGTACCCTGTAGGTTGAGGACGGGCCGAGGAAGTGAGTCAAGGAAACCCAGTCAACCGTCCACTGCCTGCTCCCTCGCCAATTAGACACACAATATTCAGGGAAACTGTCGAAAAAACGCTTTAGGAACAAGGAAACATCCACGATGAGGTAGCTGATTGTTGTACTCAACAAACGCTTCGAGATATAAGTAGCTAAGTTTGTTCCTTTCAACAGGTAACAACCAAAGGAAGTTGTGAGGGAGCGGTATCCTGTATTTGAAACCGTTTTATATATTGAAACTATTCTACTGATTGAAAAATTTCTAAAATCCAATCATTTGCAGAATATTAATAAGAAAAAGTTTGTATCCCAAAATTTGACCGTTGAAATATTCGTGCAAAAATGGCAATAAATTGCTAAAACCTTTAAAATCGATATGTATGATAGAAAATTAGTTAGACAATTTTTGTTTGCCTACTTACATTTGATTGTTACAAAGTTATGTGCATAAGTAGACCTCAGATTTCAATAAAACTTGTTTAGGACGGGATATGACAAAAATTAAGATAAATTAATTTTTAAAAAGTGTGCCAAGTTGGGTGCAGCATAAAACTTCCTCATATTCGTAACACGAATGTATAGATCATTGAAATGTATTAAAAAATGATCTTAACAAATCGGGAAATAGTAAATCATGATGTAGCATGAAACGTCAAACACGGTCCATTAGGAAAAGATTTGATTGAAACGTATTGATTGGAGAACAATGACTTTGGTATGGAACCTTTTGCAGCTAACCAGTACATTCCCTGAACATTTCACGAAAATCGGATGAAAACTTTGTAAATTGAGCTTGTTACAAAAATTTCACGTTCGCGCATGCGCAATAGCTACTAATAATCATATTACAATTGATCAAATCGTATTCTCCCAACTATCCATCGAATTTGAGCAAGATTGGACGACTAGGGCGTGACTTTATGGAGTTTACGTTTGCACATGCGCGAAGTGAAGCATTAATTGGGAAAAATGATACTGGCTGGGGACCATACAGCCTAATTTGTATATTCTCTGAACATTTTATGAAAGTTGGATGAAAACTGTGAAAATTGAGCTAGTATCAAGGATTTAAATTCACGCATGCGTAGGAGCTACTAAAGACACGATCACGACAAAATTGATACTGAATGCTCTGTCATCTTCCAACCATCTTCCAAATTTGAACGAGATCGGATTACAAGGGTGTGAAAAATTATGCTTGATGGAATTCTAGTTAGCGCGTGCAGAGTGAAGCTTTAATTTGGGAACAATAAAACTGGTAGAGGACCGTCAAGTGTTAACTCGCACATTCTCTGAATATTTCTTCAAAATCAGATAAAAACGGTTGAAATTAAGCTTTGTTACAATGGTTTGCGGGCACATGGCAGATAGACATGGAAAACGAAAGTTGTACAGGATGGTCTAAAACGTAAAATGCATGTGGACATTTTGATTGTGGGGACCACAAATGTTCTATATTACGAAAATGAAAACAATGCTTCCGCAATGCTTACCTATAGGTAGACTCGGATGGAAAATTGTGGAAGTAGATACGGAAGTGATACTTGTAATGAACTTAGGCGCCCTGTGGTGCAATGGGGGCCTAAATCCACACTCATAGATAGAGAGGGGTATGACAGTACCATAAGAGATATAACTCGTACTAATAGCATATATGCTACGTTCGGAGAAGATAGGTTTTCCAGTTCTAGGATCACCCATCTATCGCCAAACGCAGGCTTTCGAAAACACGGGAAGAAGCGTCCGACGCCCGTTGGGAAACAACGGAGCGACGGCAGCGCATTCCCTTGGATCTCGCGGGAACTGTCACACTCCCCCCCTTAAAAAACATACTTGATTGAAGAGCAAGTATGTAAACTAGGTGGAATAGTTTACTGGTTGAGAACTGATGCTCACTAATAAATAGCTGCATTGGCGATTGAGGACAAAAAGGTGAAATTAAAACAGGATGGATTGTCAATGAATCTTCATATGAACTATTCATTAGGTAGTTAACCCCCAATCAAAGATTGGAACAATCGGGAATAATATAACTTGCTCAACCAGGAGACTTACAGTAGGGAGCTGCCCACTTTGGTGACTTACGAAAATGTGAACTATGCCCTGGGGAATTTAACTTGCTCAACTTTGGAGACTTACAGTGGACGTGCCCACTATGGAGACTTAGGAAATAGGGAACGATGCCCTGGGTTTGTGAACAATGCCCTTGAAAATTAGGTATGTTAAATAGAAATAATATGAGCGGTTAAATTGAGAAATTAATAATCAAGAACCAATGCAAGTATTTATGTATCCAAGGGAGTATAATGGGTATTCCTTCTGGAAACCCGGGCCATGTTTCTTCTGAAACATTAACGCCCCAAAAATAGTGGATCGGATTACTAGGCGTCAGCCGTGCATAATCGTAACCACGCTCTGCTAACATGTAATGTGATTTAGGCGTCCCGTGGTGCAATGGGGTCCTAAATCCACACTCATAGATAGAGAGGGGTGTGACAGTACCATAAGAGATACAACTCGTACTAATAGCATATATGCTACGTTCGGAGAAGATAGGTTTTCCAGTTCTAGGATCACCCATCCATCGCCAAACGCAGGCTTTCGAAAACACGGGAAGAAGCGTCCGACGCCCGTTGGGAAACAACGGAGCGACGGCAGCGCATTCCCTTGGATCTCGCGGGAACTGTCACATACTGCATGGATGAGACTTTTTATGGATATGAACGACGAATGTAAAATCTGGATTGTTAGTTGGTACTTTTGCTTCCCCACTATACCAAGTGCTTTGCAGTTCAAACCTTCTAAACTTATGGATTAAAGAATGAAATTGAGCTCAAAACTCTCATATCTGTCGACAATGGTTCTGAAACTAAGGTCACAGGGGAGGTCTATTACCTATTTATCAGGTATTTTTTAAAGGTAAGGAGACAAGCTCATGGAAGTCGAAGATGTGCATTTTCTGTCAGAAAACGAATGGAAATTTTCCACCGGACGCAGGCGATATTTCTCGTTCACCTGATTGAATTACTAAGGAGCTACTTATGTATTTGAATTTGTTACCTGATGCAGTCCTCGTCACCAATTTTCTGTCCCCAGGATGTACATTACGAGATGTGTCTTGGATAACACTAACTGTTGCTCATGTTTATGGAGCCAGTATTCATCCCGTATTTTTCATTTCTCGGACGGTTTCGAAGCACCTCCGGTATCGGATTTACATTTTAACGTCCATCGTCCCTCTTTGCCCGGTTCGTTACATATTCCGTGTTTGTTTGCCCGCTTTTTGACGTCGCCCAAAGACGGGTTTCTGTAGGAAAAACGTCTGCCGAGTGTCTCGTCAAGAGCTTGTTCACTTAAGCCAACTACGTGTGCAACATGATTTAGCGCGTATCCTGTCAGAGAACATATCGTCGGGTAGCTGGTAAAAGTGATCAAGTGCATTCGGAGACATTTTGCAGGGCAGCCTGCCAAAGTTTTTAGTCATATTGACTGGTGGAAAAATGCCGATTACAAACCTAATAATAGTTCAAACCTGTCTGTCCAAAATACCTTCCCTGAATGAAACGCAGTGAAAACGGTGGATACACCGCTTTACTAGGAATTTTCAGGTTTTTGATGAGGATAGTATTTTGACTACTTTTCCTGAATGGAGACAGGAATCATTTGAACAGGACCATTAAGCATGATGTCAGTTTACTAATGAATTAAAGATCATAACCTTAATTGTCCGTTCTAAAACCATTCTAGAATTATTCTCCAATAAATGACAGCCAATAAACAGTAAAATATTCCACTGAAAAGCTTTAAAACCTCTAGCAAAACATTTATTATACTTACCTGAACAACTTCAACAGAACCTTGCAGTTAATAATCATGAATTTGATAAAATTAAAAAAAAATCCTTATTAATATCTCTTGTGGTTTGAATTTATCCATAAATGACCATGTTAAAACTCCTCCACTTCTTCATTTGACACACTTCGTTCCAGGGCCCAGTGCTTCCTGTTTTTGCTGTTGTTCGTAGGAAGATTCGCATACCAATGATATTCTTCCGTAACTATACTTGATTCACAAAGTTTCAGGAGATCCTTCTTCTTCTCTTAAGTTACACTTAGCTGTTCGTTGTACAGCTTATTCAGCGTTTCCGGAAAACCTCTCTGTTTATTTCAGAACATAACAATTGTTTTGTGTTCCCTAGTACAATCAAAGCTATACTAAATTGTATTCGGGAACCATTTTGGTTTATTATTTTCAAAAAAGAACCTTTGTAATAAAAAAATAATAAAATAAATAACATCCCCTGAAGAACATTTTTTGGTTCACGTTTCAGGATGCGGAAAAAAAAAAAAAAAAAAAAAAAAAAAAATAATAATAATAAAAAAATGAAAATAAAAAAAATAAAAAAAACCGTCAATCCGCGGTTTTTCTCCGAAAGTACTAGACCAAACTATATGAAACTTGTGTTAAAAATCACATTTGGGGTCTAGATGGTCCTGAAAGCTGGGCATCAATTTTTATCAACCCTGCAGAGTTGAATTAAAGGGCTAAACATTGAAAAAAATCGAGATCTCGAAAACTTTCTAAGTAGCAGTTATAATTTTTTGCTTGAAAATGATTAATTTAATCCCGAAGAATTCATCAGCGCTGTACGTTGAATAGTTCGCTTTCCCTAAGGGCTTGAACAAAAAAAAAAAAAAGAGCTCGTAACTAAACAACTCGTAAACGAGTTCCACTATCTGCTTTACGAGCAGATACCATGTTACATGGATATGTCTTTGATTGGGGATTTCATAACGGTTGTCCTCGAGAGTTGTAAACAAATCCTTTAACTTTAAACAAATCCCTGGGCCGCATAGCCGCATCCCGACTAATTCCAACAAAACAACGGTTTACTTATAGAAATGTTGAAAATAACTGTGGAGAGAAGCCACTACAATGAGTTGTTGTTAACAGTCGACTGTTGTCAAGATGATGAAAATGTTTCCTATGGAGTGGAGTAAATGATGCTATTGCTTTACGTTAAGAATATTGTAACCGGCTTATTAAAATTGTTTATAGTCCAATCAACTTAGTTTAGGAATGTAGCCAGGTACGTAAGGAGGGGGAAATTGGTAGCTTGAGATGTGAACATTTATCACATAAATCAAGCGCTTTCCAACGAGTGGCGAACGATTTCTGTGCGATGAAAACTGCGGAAGTTCCATTCCCTCAGCAACGGCTGGGTTGAACGTGAAAAACACTGAAATTGTGACACAAATTTTGCGTCACGGAAATTTTTGGTTGACCCCCCAGAGCAAAGACATATCCATGTCAAAAACCTTCGAATTTCTAAAAACTCTAAAATTCCCTAAATAGCGTTGGTACTCTTAGATAGAATAGAAATTACGGGAGATGATATTTGTAGTCGTAGGGAGCCAACATTAAGAATTCGGAGACTCGGTGATTAGGAGTTTCTTTTGTTTTTTTTTCTGGAACAGATTGGAATAATCGTTTTTCGATGTTGGTTCTGCGAAAACATCCGTCCGTTTAGAAATTGATAGAGGACATTCGGCTCAACGTTTTTCGGGAACTCACCAAATTGATTTGCTGGATACTTGGGGACCCGTGTGCCGACCGGAAACTGACCAAGTACCAGCGTTTAAACGAACGCCTTCATGAACTGACTAACAGATACTTAAATAGGTATTTTTTCATAAATACCGCCTTAGTTTGTCCCACAAAGCTCTCTCGGTTTCACCATCCCGTTTATCCGTCTTTTCTCAGATATGACGAACAGCCCCCCGATAGCGAAGGTCTTTATGAGTTTTTACTGAGAATCGCGTGTAACATACGGTTGACCCTCGAGTGGGGAACAAATAGCTAGCTTCACATGACTCGTCTTCCTGACTGCTGGCTGACGACCAAACAACCTTTTATATAAAAATATCCTTTTTTCAAAAACCTTATTTTGTCATAAGATAAAAACTAGGTATGTACCTTGAGACACCTAGATCTGTGTATATACCTTAAAGCGACGGCATCCTTTGTTAATTCAAAGTTTTCAACCTAGCTTGGTGTTACTGAAAGTTGGGAGGATTTTCCTTGTTTGCTTCCTGCAATGAACGAGCTTGTTTACGCGGAAGCGGGCATATTGTAATTTCTTGGCTTTGTGCCTTATCAGCATGATCTCTACGGATATTATTGTGTTCGTTGATATGGGTTGGACCGCCGCTTTGAATAATTGAGAACTTCAAAACTGAATAGGGGTCTTTAAAGCTTTAGAGTGTTTGAGTAGTCCCTCTTGGATCGTTTAGTGTAAGGCCTGCTAGCAAAACGATTGATTTTACTTGGAATCTGACTTCTTCTTGGTATCTTGGATATTACTTAGCTAATGATTTTATATCAAACTAGCTGTACCCTGCCACGCTTCGCTGTGGCACATTGTGATGATTGTATGGATGAGAAATGGGAATCAAAACAAAGATAGTTAGGTACTTATATTTTTGATGTCTGTTTTAAAAGTGCTTTAATGTTGGATTTTATACATGTATGAATACATTTGAAGTTATTTATGATTTTTTCAATCTTGAAACATATTGTCTTCCATTTGGATGTTTTGTCCTCCCTCAAGTACTCCATTCGTGTTTTTCCATCTGGTAACTATATACTACAACCAACGGAGTCCCATTCCAAAGTTCAGCATCTCAAGTTGAGTAAGAAGAAAATTAGTTATATATTAAATAACAAAAGAAAAAACAGTTTTCTCGCGGTTGCTGGTATGTTACTGAATTGAGCTTACTCAGGTGATCAGGATGGATTGTGCCATTTCATTCGATTCTTGTTGTCCCAGAGAGGCTACTTGTTAAAGTGGAATGTCCTAGGGTGAACAGGAGAGAATTTAGCTCACTCAGCTGATCCGGAAAGAGCTCATCATTTTATTCATTTCTCGATGTCTCAGAGAGGCTTCTTGTGTAATTTCAAATTCCTTAGGTGAATAGGAGAGAATATACATAAGTCAGCTGAACTGGTTGGAACCCGTCGTCGCATTCGTCGCTTAATGCCCAAGAGATGCCCTGTCATATTACACATTCCTAGGGTGAATAGGAGAAAATTTAGCTAAATCATCAGATCTAGTTACAATCCATCATTGCATTCGTCTCATGATGTCCTTAAATCAGCTCCCTGTCAAATTTCAAATTCCTGAGGTGAATAGGAGAGATTTTAGCTAAGTCAGCTGATCTGGTTGGAACCCGTCATTGTATTCGTCTGTTAATGCCCTAGAGAGGCTCTCTGTCAAATTTCACATTCCTGGGGTGAAAAGGAGAGCATTTGGCTCACTCAGCTGATTAGGAAAGAGCCCATCATTCTATTCGTTTCTCGATTCTCCAGAGAGGTTCCTTATCAATTTTCAAATTTTACCAGGGTGCATAGGAGAGAATTTCGCTAACTCAGCTGATCTGGTCGGAACCTGTCACATTCGTCTCATAATATCCTGGAGAGGCTACCCGTCAAATTTTTTATTCCAAGGGCGAAAAGGAGATAATTTAGCTCACCCAGCTAATCAGGAAAGAGCCCATCATTTTATTCGTCTCTTGATGTCCCAGAGGGTCACCCTATCAAATGTCAACTCCCTTGGGTGAACAGGAAAAAATATTTAGCTCTCGGTTTTTTTTTCTTCAGAAATTGGTATTTTTTCCAAGCAATAGGTACTGCTAAAAGCGTCCCGGTTTCTTCAACCCCAATATAACCCTATGTTAAAACTCTCCCGACCAACATTGCTACAGGTACTAAGGCGATTTTAATATCAATTTTTTATGATCTAACTTTACAAATAGAAACTTCTCGGCTCGACCCACCAAAATCGTTTTGGTATCGTTGAATTTGCTATCGAATGTTTTTTACGCCTGAACCCACACCATCAACATTTGACGTGAAAGGGTCGACGCGTGTTTGGTTTTTACTTAATTACGAAGTTGTTTTCCCGAGCGACGTCGACGTCCATGGGGATTGTGATATAGCCTAAAACCATTCCTGAAACTTTCTTGTCAATCTGTGCCCACTCGAATGGAACTCGGTGATGAACGTTTTGAGTTTTTGATGCATACAAAAACCAACTTAACATTTTTCTAGGTATAGAAATACGTATCGTTGTGGGGAAATTGTGTACCTTGGGACAACATTTTTTACTTTAATTTGTGAAGTGCTGAAGATGAAATTGCATTAGCAGGCAACGTGGCATCAATCTACAATTAATTACGAACCTCCATGATTTTTCTTTTTATTTTCCAAACACTTCAAACATGCGAAACATCCTTTTTTCAAAAACCTTATTTAGTCTCAAGATACAAACTAGGTATGTCCCTTGAGACACCTAGGTCTGTGCATATACCTTAAAGCGATGTCATCCTTTGTTAATTCAAAGTTTTCAATCTAGCTTAGGGTTACTGAAAGCCATTGGGAGGATTTTCCTTGTTTGCTCCCTGCAAAGACCAAGCTTGTTTACGCGGAAGCCGGCATATTGCAATATCTCGGCTTTGTGCCTTATCAGCATGAGCTCTAAGGATATTATTGTGTTCGTTGATACGGATTGGACCACCGCTTTGAAATGCGAACTTCAAAACAGAATTCGGGTCTATAAAGCTTTAGAGTAGTCCCACTTGGATCCTTTAGTGCCTTGGAAAGGATTAGATAACCTACTTAGCTAATGCCTATATAGCAAATACATGTATCGTTGTTTAGTGCATTTCTCACAATTTGTATCGGTACTTCGTTCTGGCAAGATCAGAGCTAAATCCTGTTTTACGTTTACAAATTCTAAGTCTGTTCGTCAATATACAGCTTTGAGTGAAATCAGTGCTGCATAGTTTTGAGTAACGAAGATTCAAGCTCGTGTTTCTTCACCACAATCAAAACAGAAGTCAACACATGGCAGCCAACATGGCTCATTCTGAGATCTAAGAGACACAAATTTAATGGGCCCGCAATGCTTCATTATATGGACCATTTCAATTCGAGTGTAGTAAATATCCAAACCATTCCATAGTTCTTACTTGTTTACATGAAATCGCTATCTTACATCACAACAATATTTCGTTTATTGATTTATAATAAGTTCACTTTACTAATAACAGTAGGACCAATAACGTTCACTTTAGTCAAATTTCAATCGACGCCTACAAAACCTACCACTGATCGGTCGTGGACATGGGACTAACAACCTGGCTGATGTACTTGGACTGCCTGGGGGACTCTGAGAGTCAGTACAGGCGACACTCTTGGTTCTTCACGGCTGAGTACATCGAACGCGTCCTCCAGTCTGTCTTCCACACCATCACCATCATCGCGGTCTATGAAATCGTCAAAGAAACCTTCAGGTAGAGAACGAAACTGCTTGAAGAAAGCGGTGAGGAACCATTATCGGGTACCCTATAATTAATGAGAGGAGTGATAAAAGAAGGTGGCGAGCTAGGAGAAAGTGTCCTATTGTAAGAATGTCGCAACATAAGATAGCAGTAATATACACTCTATGCAGTCGTTTTGTCTGCTGGTAGTCACCAAATTATACCGTGAAGAAGCTTGATCCAATAGGATACATAAAAAAAGGAAAGTTAAAGAAATACGTTGTCTAATTCCACAAAAATAACGAGTTACAACGTTAGATTTCGACGGTTAACAAACAAAACTCCTTCTTACTGATGGATGACCTTCCGTTTTTTAGTGTTGTGGGTTTCCACAACTTCGTCGCGAGTGATTTAGTTCGTATAGGATACATGTGACATTCATACATACATGTGCATTTATGCATACATGTTTGGTCACATCGTACCGGAAGCAAGATGCATTTGTTCAGCCTCTGGGAACTAATATGGAAAACAAGGCATTTAAAAGTTTTGGTTTATTATTTTCAAAAATAAATCTTTGTAAGAGACCAAAAACCTATTTTTTTGTAACACCCCTCAAAATTTGTTGGCTTACATTTCAAGATACGTAGATTGGAAAAATCAAATAAAAGAATCCGTCCCTCCACCGTACGCCTTCCGTCCGAATCTACTGGATTTACGAAATTCCTGTTGAAAATTATGCATCGGCAGGGGATGCGCCAGTAATCTCGGCATAACTTTTCATCCACGTTAGGTAATACATTAAGGGCTGAAATATCAAAAAATCAAGATCTTGAAAACTTTCAAAATAAGTTGTGAAAAGTGTTCGAAAAAAAAGTGAGCGTAGTAAAAATCATCTTATAAACTCCGACGATCGAATCGACTAATATAATTCCAATGGAATTCTGATTTCACAAGAACGAGTTTATTATAACTCTTGTCTTTTATAGATGGACAAGTCAGCGAAGGTAGGGTTTTATTTTATCTCATTAATTTTCAGTTTGTAGGTACGTTTAATATACGTTCAATAACGTAATAATCATAATAAATTATAATAAATAATAATAACTATATCTATGTAATAATTGTAGATTAGTGATCTGCGTTGATGGGCAATCTAATACAGAAATAATAAAACCTTTGTATAATAATTATCAGCGTTTTAAGGCCTCTAATCAGATTTTATCCCAGAAGTTTTGATAGTTAATTTTATATTTTTTGAACAAATTCAAGGTGAAAAATTGGTTTTTTCCTGCAATTGCATTTGCCATTCTGATTACTTCGACATCTTTAACATAATTTAATTGTATGTAGCCCACGTTGCTCAACCCGCTCCCAAATGATCAACTCATCTGTTTTCAATAAAACGACTTTTTGCTATTTGAAGCATCCAAACTTAATAGATACAGCAAAAGCTCTCAGTGATTATTTAACAAAAATATATCCAAACACAGAACTTCTTCCTGTACTTCATAACTTCATGACCTTGAACACTCGAGGATATAAATATGTCTGCCAAATGAGAAGTTGATACAATCCACTGGATTTTACTATTCTCCCATCATATCCTTCAGGGCCTGAACCATCAGAGATTTTGTATTTTCTAGGCCCCATTGTTTCATCAGACTCGTAATTTATTTTATTCCATACATCAGCTCTCTTCAGCTACTTGAACACATGTAGTGGAAGGCTTTATATTACTTTCTCTTTATGTTTCCAATTTACGTTTATGTAAATGGACAAACAAAACGTGAACTTACTGTCTTTGTTCTGTAGGCTCTGAAGCCAGTCTGTCTCAATGGCGACAGGTATTCACTATAATTTTTCCTTTCATAAAGAGTTTGCAAGTAGGTATGAATCTACACAGATATATTCATGTTTCCTTCAAAAAAGCAATGCATCTGATTTCTCTCAACAATGACCATGAGATTTGTTGAGAGAATTTGAACTTAATTTACATTCATCCTAAGAGTACGTAAATTTTTGAATCTCATTGAACCCGTTGGTATAAGTTTGGAAAAAATCTCAACAACTACATACTTCAAAGGTTGTTGTTACTATTTATTTTGAGATTTTACCAGCAGTCCCTTGAAGCGCCCTTCCCTTCCAAACTTCTGCTGAGTAGGTGGAAAGAAGAAGATATGTAGTTTTGATCCATAAGGAAGGATGCGAGTGAATTTCTGGAGGATAAAAAGGGGAAAATTTGCAGGATGTTGGATTGCTGATAAATCAAGAGCTTTCCAAAGAACGGTAAACGATTTTGGAGGTACTAGGTTAGTACAGGCAGACATCAGACAGACAGACACGGAACCAAAATTGATCAGCAAGCTCTGAAACGCAAAAAACAAATGGGAGTTTTGATTTTGGAGGACAAACATTTTTTTGGGCTTCAATCACGAACGCAAAGCTTCCCTAACTTCGGTAGTGAGAAAGTAAAAGCATCAGAAATCTTCCACATCGTCCCGTTTCGTCTTTTGGTATTTTGATCAAGTCCATTAAAAAAGGAGTCCATCAAAAGCAGCGTAAGAATCAATGTGTAACGCATATCCTCATTCTAATCTGAAATCTACTCAACAAGAGTTGGTGTATGGTTTTCCGATTATTGACTTTTTCATTGACCTTTTGCAGAAGAATCGAAGTAATTCGTCTCCGACTAAAAGTCCGAAAACATGAGATGATGATTCATAACTGTTGTGTCCGGATGTACGGATGCCAGACCTGCTACAACCGCATCAGACCTTCCAAAATTGCCTATAGGTAATCTCTAACTTATTAAAAGGTTAATAGCTTACTGGCTCAATAGATTAGCTGATTTAATACAGAATTTTTGAAAAATAGAGGGAACCAAATATTCAACGCTATCACGCACTAAACGCCACACTTACTACTGCAATGTTGTCTCGCCTAGACCTTAACCAACTGCACGGACCAAGCCTACCGTTGGAAAAGTAAGCTAGTAAAGTTGGTAAAGTACTTTTGTACTATCATCATATGTATGTATCTTTATTGAAATAAATCCATCTATCTATCTAACGTCGTTCTTTGTTCATGGTTTTAATTAATTTGTCAATATTATGATTTATCCTCAAGCCTTAAGCCTCGAATTACCACAGTAGGTAACTGCTTAATGAAAGTGGAAAATAAATATTGATTTTTTTTTCTAACTTCAATGGGGCGAAAGTTTTGCTAAATCTAATGCTGATTTAACTGTCATTGATGGTTTGATCCCATAGGTCAGTGCCGCCATCTGTATTCCGGTCACTCGAAAATAAAATCGTACTTTGGAAGCCCCAGAAAGCTCCTGACTGCTATTCGAACGTTTACCTTCAAAGAAACAGTGTTGAGGAGATTCAGTCGTTGAATTGCTACCTGTCCGACTTGACGATGTACATGAGGGAGCTTTGTGCCGAACAAGACTATGATATCAGGGAAAGCATGAGAAAGTAAATCGATTCTCTCTATATATACTACGGGCATTGTGGGCAGCGTGAGGTCGTAGGTCATGATATTGGGTTTTTTGAAGCATTTCCTTTTGTATCACAATCACTATTGTCATCATAGTTTTACGTGTTAGTCACCAAGCTGATCCCAAAAGTCCACCTAGGTTTCATTTCAGGCCGGAGCACTATTTTTCGAACTTTTCGTACAAAAGGGGATATTAACAGCCGTCGGCACGGAGCCACTTGGTGGTGGGGATTCATTTTCTTGCGTTTCATAGGGTGCAGAACACGTTTATAATAGTCAGTTATTCCTAGATTTCTCTATATATGAACACAATTTTTTGCCCTCTACTCCTCCGAAACCCCTGCTCCGATATGGAACAAATTTTGATGTTGTATTACTATGTCGGAATTTGTGCTTCGCTGACTTTGTTGAGGATCTGCTAACCACGAGCCGTAATATCAATCATAATGTTGACAATCGTGCTCAAATCTCTCCTATTCACTGGAGGACGTCGAAATTTTATAGGGAGCCTCTCTGGAACAACAGGAGACGATCAAAGTGAGGGGTGCCATCCTGACCAGATGAGTGAGCTAAAATGCCTCCTGTTCACCGTAGGACGTTGAAAATTGATTGGGAACCTCTCTGGGACAGTAAGAGACGAATGACCTTACAGACTCCATCCTGATCAGCTGAGTTGTTATATGTTAGGTCTACTATCAGATTACAACGAAATTTGATAGGGAGCCTCTCTGGGATAACAAGAGACGAATGACCTTACAGGCTCCATCCTGCTCAGCTGAGTTTGCTAAAAGTTATGTCGTCTGTCTTACAACGAAATTTGATAGGGAGCCTCTCTGGGCAAACAAGAGACGAATGACCTTACAGGCTCCATCCTGATCTGCTGAGTTGTTAAATGTGAGGTCTACTATCATATTACAACGAAATTTGATAGGGAGCCTCTCTGGGATAACAAGAGACTAATGACCTTACAGGCTCCATCCTGCTCAGCTGAGTTTGCTAAAAGTTATTCTACTATCTGATTACAACGAAATTTGATACTGAGCCTCTCTGGGACGGTAAGAGACGAATGACCTTACAGGCTCCATTATGATCAGCTGAGTGTGCTAAACGTTATGTCTGCTCCCTGATTACAACGAAATTTGATAGGGAGCCTCTCTGGGAGAGTACGAGACGAATGATTACAGGCTCCATCCTGATCAGCTGAATGTGCTCAACGTTATGTCTGCTATCTGATTATAACCAAATTTGATAGAGAGCATCTCTAGGGCATCAAGGGACGATGAAATGACGGGCTCCAACCTAAGCTCCCGCTGACGAATTTGCATGGTGTTTTTTGCAACTTGCTCCGCGTACCATCGGCACGTAAAAAGGAGAAAACATTTTGTAAACAAATTTTCCAGTAATTAATACAAAATTGCTATTAACCAAGGTTCACCTAGCGACAAATAATCACCGAAATTTTTTCAGTGAAACTTGACTTTCGCGTATGCCAATGGCGAACTTTTCCTTATATCTATTCTTCGGCAAGTGATTTTGCCAGTGATTCTTGACTTTGGCGTATCGTTACTTATCTCGATTCGAAAAGTTGGCTCTGTTTACGCAAACTGCGTGAGTGTTTTAACACAGAATGTGTTTTAGCCATGGACTAACTAGCCGAAAATGGAACGCGGGATGGGAACGAAATGTGTGACGGATGATTTTCACGTACAACCGAGCCGTTGGTAGGGAAATGGAATTTCCGCCATTTTAATCGCACAGAAATCGTTCACCATGCATTTATCACGAATTTATTTCGTATTTTTTTTCGTAGTTTCATACTATAACTATATAAATTGATGTTATAAATGAATAGTAAACAATGACGCTTGTTTGGTTGTCACTTGGTTGCGCGACAACGCAATTTTCGTAGTTTCATACTATAACTATATAAATTGATGTTATAAATGAATAGTAAACAATGACGCTTGTTTGGTTGTCACTTGGTTGCGCGACAACGCAAACACATTCTGTGTTTCAATAATTTCGTCCGAAGTATGTAAATAGAGGTAACCGGGGGTCCAGGGGGCTTGCCCCCTGGCGAGGCGCGGAGCGCCGAGTTTTGGTTTACTATTACTTTATGCAGGTACATATATATATAGGTGTCGAGAAGGACAACGATCTCTATATCTTAAAATGAACCGCGACATGTCCTCTTTCACCACACATTGAGTACAAAGCTATATGACAAACTGACTCATGTGTCAACGACGTGCCTTCGCCACGTGCAGGCAAGTTTGACATTTCTGACTGATGGCAAGAGCTTTGAGTATATGTAGAGCAGCGTCTATTCTTCTGGTCCAATCGCATACGAATAATGTTAAAAGCTTGCAACAATTCCACCTGTTGTAATGCAACTGTGTAATGCAAATTACAACTGCACGATGAGTTGTAATTTAAGTGTATACTTTTCAAATATGGCTGGGAATGGTTATTTCGAAGTAACTCATTTTTATCCACTTTATGGGGAAAAAGTGAATCTATGACGAATTTAAGGACGGAGAATCTGGTCCCACATTCTCAAATTTGAAATTAATAACGATTATACCGTTTATAGCTTATGAGTGCGTTATGATTTTCTTATGTTATGATTAGCTTCCTTGATTTTTTGAGGTAATCCTCCCAAAAACAAAAGGCACGAGAAGGATGCATTCGACACCACGATAGGTCGTGAGTAGACGCAATCTCTCAATTGAGACGGGAAACGTCTCACTCCTCCTCTTAAAAACATAATTTTTGAAGTGTATGTTCAGTATGTTAAGTATGTTGAATGGAGGCGGAAGTTGCATGGATTCCAGTTCAGAAAACGTCAACTGGAAAACTACAAGCACTACACAAATAGTTTTACTGGTGGAGAACTGCGCTCCTTAAATATGTAGATGCATTGATAATAATTGGGATTAACAATGCAAACATTAAAAATAGGGTTGATTGTCAATGAAACTATTAATATTTTCTATTAATCATAAATCAAAGATTGGAACAACCGGGAAGGACAATTAGTTCTAATGCGGAGACTTAGGTTGCGCTCTCATTAAGGACTTTGAGTAATAGGTTGATTTCGCTCGGGTAACATTATTTGGGGGACGAAGAAATAAGGCTCACGGAAACAAAAAGTTTTTGGATGAATTACGAAGAAATAAACTGTGTGAAGGCTCCATTTTCACCTTAATAGAATATGATATGCAGCTATCGGATATTACCTTCCTCGATTATTCGATTCGATTACTCGAATTCATGTATCGCACACCGGCTCGCACAGTGTTACATCTCCAATTTTACAACTTTCCAGAAATCGATGCTGAAAAATCTGCGGTTTTTGTAACCTTTATAGTGCAGTCTCATATGCATTTTATGTTGTTCTTTTTCTTTTAACCTATCAATAAGGCAATGTTCTTGCTGATTCGCCTGCTTTTAATGTTTGTTTAGGTCTCTGACTATTTAAAAAAGTAGATATAACAGTCTGCGGTTGATTGAAAACCATAGAAAAGAATATAATTATGTAACAGTCTGCGACTACCTGAAAACCATTGAAAAACACATATGTAACAATCTGCGATTAACTGAAAACCATTGAAATCTTGTGAAAACGGTCCGTAGCTTACCGTTTTAACAGTTCTCACGCGGTGATTTTTTTTAAACAAACTTGAAACTCTCTTCGAGCATGAAAGAAGATGTGCTTTGGAACATATACCTTGTAAAAATCTCAAAATCGAATTTTTGGGAGATGTAACACTCTGCGAGCCGACGTGCGATATGATTGTTGTCATCAGCTACATTGTTAATTAGCTCAACTTTGTTCTGATGTAGCTTACCAGGACAGTTCCCGAAATTTGGCAGGTCTGAATTATAACTAAGCCATAGAACGTCCGCCATTGAAAAATTTAAATACATTTTAAAAGATAACAGGAAAAACAAAATGGAATAGATTTTAACCTGCAAAAGCGTATAGGAGCATAAATAAATTGTCAGGCAAAACTAAAATTATTAAAATGTTATTTAGATTTCAGGTATTAGAGCGATATACATAGGAGATTTGCTAAAGCAATGTCATGTACAATGAAAAAAAGAAGAGATCAGAATAGGGTCAGGTACAGTATGTGCTCAGAACTGGTGAACTGAGTGTTCGGAGCGACTTCTCTGTAAATGTAATAATGAATGCATCCGAACGATTCCGAAATATTCGGCGAATAAAGCTCAAATGTTTATTTGCTCATCACTCCAATAGTGATAATCTTAGAAATGTTTATTACCTACTTTGTGCCTTAGGTTTGAAATGACGCGAAGGCGAAGAGAGGAAGAAATGTTGCTAGCAGCTTTGAGAAGTAACAGAACGTGCCCTTGCGTCGCGGTTCGGGCGCCTTGCAATGCCTGCAACACCCGCCCCAACAACTTCCGTTGCCAATAAATAACTGAGTAACAATAACAACACTGAGTTATTCTGATTAGTCACTAACATACATACCGTGCCCGACTTGTACAATATTAAGTTTCACTGATAAATTGAAGAGAACCGACCAAGTTGTATCCAGAAGCAAGGAAAGTAAAAAACCAGAGGAAAGGGGATTGGATGAACTCCCTAAAATGGAGGATCAACAGGGAATATAACTGGCTTTATGGTGGTAAGGTCATCCACTCTTGCATTTCAACATCGTCTAGCTCTTTCTCAAACTACCTTACTTCCTTCAACCTACCTCTAATACCACGGTGTAAAAAGGGCCCCGAGTTATCCATTTTCCATTAAAAAACTTTCCCAGTTTCCATGCCCTATCAGGGAGACGTCACGACAGTGCCCTTTAGGGCTCCGGTGTCTTGTTTTGTCGATCTAGTCGTGGTGGTAAACCCTGGGGCTACGGACTTGTACCTTTTCCTTCTGAACAGTAGTACCCAGGCTGGTCTGGAATTGTACAGCCTTTCTCAATCTCTCACTGATTACTCTCCGACGGTGTCCTGGTTACTCAAGGGAAATAATGAGATTCCATCCCTCTTTGATTTGTTTATTATAAAGCTCCTATAAGTAGGGATTTTATCAGTTCAGGTGTTAACACGAATATAGCCACAACAATATAAATATGTAGACTAGCTGGTTCACCCGTGCGTTGAACAGATTGACATGAATATACGCAAGCACCCCCTCACCATCACATTTTGGGACACCCCTATGGATCTGATTGAACAAAGCCCTTACTTATAAATTACCTATTAGGACCAAACTACTGACATCAACCCCCACTCCCTCTCCACAAACACCCCCTTATTTCAGATTAGAAATATTCTTGATAGATAACCCAAAATAACGTCCAGACTAACGTCCATTTCATTCGTCCGAACATCAGAACACCAGTTGGTTCGGTGAGGACCAAATTTTTCCATTTAACTACCACTCCCCCCCTCCCTTTTTTTTCCTTACCACAAACACCTCCCTATGGTTGAGGCTAGAAAAAATGTTAATAGCCTGTGATTGAGGTTGACGTAATTTAAACATATTCGCCCAATCATATCCCTAGTTTTCCCCCTTTCCAAACCTCCTTCCCCAAAAACAGGCATATATACTTCAACAGATGTTTACCCCCCCTTCCCCCCCTTGCATCGCAACATACATATAAAAATTAAAAAAAAACCTTGCAAAAAATCAACCACTGGTAGTTTTTCAATCTATGAGACAGCAATTTTATTAGATGTTTATTTTATTTTAAATATTTTCTTTACCTATTTTATTAGATAGCTTTTTATCAGACAAAACGCTGCAAATTATCACGCAAAGAACGAGGAGGAGACATTAATTAAACAAAACACCTACACTTTACTTGTCCCTCTGGATGTAACAAGAGCTGACAAGGAAGTACAATAAGGTACATCAGCATCTAACTACATCAATGTTGACGTACGCATGCACCAACTGAAAATTATTAAGATGAAAATTATGAAGACGCCTACCTACGCTTCACTAGTCCTTCTATAAGTGACGAGAGTTTTAATAAACTCGATTTCTTGAACGAAGTATCCCCATTAGAATTATATCAGTTATCAGCGGAAACTATGGTCTTAAATAAGACGACTTTTACTATGTTCACCTCATTTTCGGTTCACCCGTGGTGATGATTTTTACCTGTCAAAGTTAGGGAAAGCGAGCGGATGGTGAACGTACAGCAATCCGGATGGTTTCATTAGATTCTGTCGGATACTTATCAGTGAAAAAATGATAAGAAAAAGAATACAAAAAATTACTACTCTTACCTTGAAAGCTTTCGAGGCCTCGATTTTTGAATATTCCAACCCTTAAAACATCATGAACTTTGCTCCAGTAGTTTCGGTGAAAAGTTTTAGCCAGCGGACGCTCGGCGAGGTATGGCGGATGGACGGATTTTTTAAATTAGTTTTTTTGGATTCTATACGCATATGGAGACGTAAGCCAACCAATTTTGGAAGGAGTTACTTTTTTATTGACTGAAAAAGGTACACCTTATTGAAAATAATAAACAAAAATCGCTATTTAAAATCGATAATAAAGATAAAGTAAACTCAGTTCGATTCTCCCTATCGCAGTATCCCACAAGAATAAGCGCTGGACAAACTCCTTGCGGGAATAGTGCGGAGGCATTAGGTGTTAACCCATGTGTGAGTGGCGGACCTCAAAAATCTTAGGTGTCTTGGTTCTAGTCCTGGTCCTAGGATAAGAAGCAACCGGTTACAGAGGAGGTTGAAACGAGTTCCATCTAAGAGACGTCACTTTACTACTGTTTCCTTCTGACTACACATCTCCAACCTCAACTATACAACACGTGGTTCGCCTCCGCCATCCACTCATCTGACATTCCTCCTTTTTATACGTTTTTCAAGCCGTCTCTTTTTCGTGTTTCCCTTCGATGTTTTGTTCCTTTTCGGATGGCGTCATTCAGGATCTCTCGTTCTTTTGTAAAACAGAGTTCCCGTTTCGACCCCGACCTTTCAAATATACAAAAAGTCGAGTAAGGAAGATTCCACTCGTACCCTCTTCTTCACTAAGCAGATAACAACCATTCGGACCCAAATCAAAAATATATTTACGAATCAGAGAAGTGAATGTGTGAGTGCTTGTCTGACAGTAGTGAAGAGCATTCCTAGCATCTCAAACGGTATACAAAAACTCCTGCCATGAGGTTCAATTTTATATCCGCGTCCAAGGCGTGGGTCAAAAACAGTTCAAAACATTCATACCTAATTAAGAGTAAGTCAGTGAAATTGAGAAGAAAAAGTGTCAGCACTACACGCTGATGCATTGTGACTTAGATATGTCTCATGGCACCGTGAATGTACTCTTCGTGATTTATTGGGTGAGGTTTGTAGGTATACAAACCATCTTCACGAATGGAAGAAGTTACACAAATTCCTTGTGCTGATTTGGCTCCTCCATTCGGAACTAAGCTGATTGGGTTCTTCAATAAAATATGTACCTTGCAGGGGGGGAGTAAACGAAGTTTGCGCTATAAGTTTACGTTATGGAATAAAACGGACATAAATATATAAAGAGAAATTTATAAGTAAGGTGCTGTATTCAGGGATAGTATGGTATGGCGGTCCTTCTGCAGAGCGTATACAGCAAATTCGTGCGTGCGATGCATCAGGAGCGGGTCGCGACAAATTCACGCGATCAAACCTACGCAAATTGGTTCCTAATGGCGAAAAACGGGACAAAAGTCCATTTTTGACTACAAAATGGCATGTTTTATGGTGGGGACATAAAAAAGCTTTGAAGCCGTTGCTTGAAAATGGTATTATATTCCGTTAGAGCGGTTCCTCAGGAACAAACGGAACGTAACAAACGGGAAGATCGCGAGGCATAGCCAAGTTTTGTAATGACGGGTAAAATATATTACAAGCTTATTTTTAAATTGTCTTTCAGCGGCTTTGTTTTACACGGCAAAAAGGGAAGGTAGCACTTTATTCATACTCGGGAAAATATAACGATAACGTGCACTTAGATCGTTTAATATAAGAAAAATTCTAGTTTTTGTACATTATTTACGCTCAGTATCCTGATCACAAATCGAGAGCCAGAAGATGACTAAACCATGTTCTGTTTTTTTAAATGTTAGTCTCTGGGTAGCATCAAAGTGGGGTCTAGTTAGGGTCTACCCACGGCTAGGTTTCAAGCATATTTGAAGTTAGCTTAATTTATTACGTTAAATAAAATAAAGCTAACAATGAGTAGGTACAGTACTTAATCATAGGTAAATCTATCTAATATACCCCGACCCGAGGAAGTGTTTAGGAAGTCAGTACATTTACCAATTCCCTCTAGGTACCGTATTATCTAAACCACTGCCTGCTTCATTGACCACCCCGGTTTTTGAAAAATGGCCGGCTGACTAAAAGGGTGAAAATCAGAACTCATTCAACGTCACATTAGTCAGGATCTACTGCATCTCAATTAGGTTGCCTCTTTACCTCGTTGGCCACTGCTTGCTGTTTAGAGGCACGATTGAGTCAGTATTGCGCAACCTCCCGGAACTGAAAACAACGAAAACAATATGCGCTTTATAAGTGTAAGAGAGAAGTTGATGACCGTGCCAGTGTGAGTCTGACGTGTGGATGTGGGATTGTTTTGAAGCAGGGTGAGCGCATCGTTCGCGGTTACGACAAAGCAACGACTAATAATTAATTCCCATTCTGCGAGATGTGAGAAGGTGCAGTGGCGAATGGCGATCGATTCCCGATTGAGCAACTCAGCTGTGGAGATGCAACCTGCCCGTTGCGCCATCAAACTTACGCCATAATAACGATATAGTTTACGAAATAGCCGGTTATGCCGATCATTATTTTAAAGATTCTTAGCTACCAATCAACTGAAGTTTAGTTTTGTTGTTTTCTTATTTTAATTACCTATCCATATACTTGAGATTGTTCTTCTGATTTGGAATTAACCATAAATCACGATAGTCGTTCGCAAACTTTTGTACACGGATCATTACATTCGTATAAAGTTTTATTATCTCTCTCGAATCTGTTCTGTGCTGATTTGTCTGATCTATCCTGCATCACAAAATTCCCTAACAATAATCCCCCCTTAAAATCAAATGAAGAAATTTATACCTAGATTGTGATACAGGCCATTTCCAAGTAATCTACATAGGCTCCTAATCTGTATTAGGTAGCGCGTGCATGCCTACCATGAAAAGTTCCAGTCATGCAGCATGATCGTATGAGCGAATTTTCGTAAATTATCGTATTATATTATGTTACGTTGAGCACTTTTGTTGTTAATATGAACGCTTTGAGAGCAATAAAATTGTTTACTTCTAATTTTATGGCAAAACAACTTGTTCTAAATATCAGTCTGTGATTCAAAGAAAAATTATGGATTTTAAGCTTTTTTGCAGTTTTTATCGATTTATCAGCATGTATTAATTAAATTCAAGTATATTTTTTTTAGCATAATTTTGTTTGCCAGTGCTTGGGATGTCGAAAGGGAGAGACTATATCACATTCCGAGTGGCCGGGGCAAGAAGCTAGATATAGTTGCCATCAAGCCCGATGGGTCTGTCATAATCCTGGATGACCAGGTTGTCAGTGGCAGCGTGGACATGGAGCAGACCTGACGGGCGAAGATTAGTAAAAAATATGATAGAAATGATCTGCGACCAGCGATATCTGAGCGGACTGGCAATCAATAACAAGAAGGTCATGGCCGCGATCGTGTCGTGGCATGGAGTGTGACGCAGGAAAAGTGAAACGGAGTTTCTAGAGTTCAGCATCTCAGCGGGAGTTCTCCGTGGTATCACCACTTGCGTCTTGAGGGGTTCTTACTTGAACTGGTGGTCGTTTTGTAGGGGCACTTCCTACTCCTACTCTTCTTTCTCTTCCTTCAGCTTCCTTGATCCGAAGGTCCAGCGTTGGGTAAACCTGGGCGTCCTCTCCATTCTTTTATTTATTTTTTCATTTTGTACTTTAATGGTGTTCCCCCTCCGCCTTTGAGGGGAGATTAAAAAAAAGAAAATGTGTATTGTGTATTTTTGCAACAAAATTTTCTCTGGCGCATGCTGTCTGCAATTCAAGTCATCGCTTGAGTGTCCACACTACAAGCAGCTTGTCCAGGATGAATCCTGGCAAATAGATGTGGGGCCTCTCCCGCATCTCTGATGGGTGTGGGGCAGCAGCCCGCCAATCAGCAATCCTCCTCCGGGGTCTTCTTGAAGACTGAAGTGTTGAGGCTCGGAGAGCAGGAAGGCCGTATTGAAGGTTACGAGATCGCCTACATGCAGGATCTGGCGAGGCTGGCTGTTGAGGGGCCTGAAGGCTTGGAGGACGAGGTCGCAGCCTACGTGCAGAGGATCTTCCCACAGGTTGAGGAAGCGACCGTGGGGGGGGGGGGGGGGGGGATCAAGGTGCGGTTCCTCCTACAACGGTGCCTTGTGGAGGTCCCTGGGCAGCGAAACAAGCAAGAAGGCAGGAATATCAGTGAGTCCAGTAGCTGTGGTGGAAGCATCCAGCCTGTGTAGCTGTGGAGGTACTGGAGGGAGCTGGGGATGAACAAGTTTTGCCCCCTCTCCAGGAGTTCATGGACTATTGGGAACCACTCATGAGTGCTCCCAGTCACAACCCTGGGTGAGCAGGTGGTGCCCCTAGCTCCTACCAGCAATTCTTTACGCAGCATTATGTGCACGCCGGTGCTTCATGACGAGGCACATAAGCACCGTGTCAATAACTCCACGTCTGGTGGACTGGAATAAAGCCCCAAAGAATGTCAAGCTGCTCATCCTCAACCTTTCACTTCTGTTGGGAAGACCTCTGAAAGGGATGACCCATGCCCAGACCATCTTCATCCCTAAGAAAGTGGGCCTGGAGGCTACCACCCGATTTCAATATCTTCGGTAGTTTGCCGCCACTGTCAAAAGATTCTGGCATCTTGCTTCCAAGTGGCTGGTGTTGTCGGTGACGCCCAGAGAGCATTTCAGCCAGCGGATGGCACAGCGGAGAACCTAACAGCTCTCCAAACTGTCATTTCACTGGCCCATATCAAGAAACGGCAGTTCCATCTTCCCACTCTGGACATTGCTAAGGCCTTTCACACTGTAAGCCATTTTGCTGTGACTGATTGTCTTCATGGTGTCGGGGCATCTGCTCGTTTAATCGAGCATGTTGCCTGTCCTTACCAAAAAGGCATGAGGGTCCTCGAGGCACGAAGGGAGATGTCAGGGGAAGTTGTCATTAGGCGCTGGGTACGCCAGGGGGATCCTCTGCCACCACTGCTCTTCAACCTGGTCGTGGATACGGCATTGGGTAAGCTGCCTGATGAAGTAGGGTCTGATCTCACTCCTGGGGTGGGAGTAGGTGCATTGGCTTTGCGGATGATGTCATCCTACTCACTGAAACCCGTGAGGGCTTGCAAATTGACCTCAATGCCTTCGCTGAACAGCTAGCCAGGTGCTGTTTGGTGGTTAACCCAGATAAGTGTGGGTCAGTGTCCTTGGTCCCGTCAGGTCGCCAGCATCAGGTGACGGTGGTTGATGAGGAGTGTTCTGTCATAGGGCAGTCACCCTTCCCCTTCCGATCTGTGCTTGGAGTTGACTTCATGGGTGTGGCCACCATTGCTGCAAGACCTTGGTGGAGCACTAGCTCGTATCACCAAGGCTCCATCGAAGCCACACCAGAAGCTGCCCCTCCTCCGCACGTACTTACTGCCAAAGCTAACCTATGGGTTAGTCTTTCGTAGGCTTACTGCAGGGAGGCTGCTTAAGTTAGATCGTGAAGTTCGATCTGCTGTGCACTCTTGACTAGGCTTCCTACCTGGTGTACCAAGTGTCTATATTCATTCACCAGTCAAGGCCGGTAGTCAGTGGCAGCGTAAACAAGGAGCAGACCTGGCGGTCTAAAATGAATAAGTATGACAGAAATGACCTGTGGCAAGTGATTTCCGAGCTAAAAGGAGTGGCGACCAATAACATCAAGGTCATGGCTGCGACCGTGTCATGGCGCGGGGTGTGGTTTGGGAAAAGCGCCACGGAGTTACAAGAGTTGGGCATCTCGGCGGGAGTACTCCGTGGTATCACCACCTGCGTCCTGAGGAGGTCTTACTTGAAGTGGTGGTCATTTTATACGGGCAATTCCTTTCATCCCATCCTTCCTGCTCATCCTTCTGCAACTTCCCTCATCCCTAGGGCCAGCATCGTCTAAACCTGGGCGTACTCCTCACTTAAAAAAAAATGTATTTGTTTATTTTTTGTTTAATAGTGTGCCCCCTCCACCTTTGACAAAACAAACGAAAAAGTGGGTGTGGGTGTGTCTGTCTGTTGTGTGTCCGCAAATCCTTGTTACGACAATAATTTCCACAGTTTTCATCCGATTTTGATGAAATTGTCAGTGAATGCGCGGGTTAGGTTGTAGATGGTCCCGTACCTATTTCATCGTTATCAACCCATCAGTTCATTTTGCGCATCCGCAAACGTAAATTACATTGAGTACCCATCATTTTTTCGTTTCTTAATTGACCAATTATGACGTTTCACGCTACTTCAAAACTGGAATTAAAACTTTTCAATGCACTCATACATTCTATACATTCATGATACGTAAACGAGAAAGCACACCCAACTTGGCAGACGATTTTTTCTTTGGTTCTAGATAGGCACGAGAGTAATGCTACCACATTCCTACCAACGAAATTAATTTCTTGTCCGGTTTCTATGTGCTTCCTTGTCGAATTCCAACTGATTTAGTAAGAATTAGAGCAGTAGAAATTGAATATTATTTCCGGTCCAAAAAGTTTGGAGGGAGTATTTTGCCCAAAATAATTTCTCTGTAGATATTCAACCATTTGGTTTCCTTTTTATACTTCATTTTATTCTATTTGTTTTCTTCATCAACGATTTCATTCGAGAAAAGCGACCTAACTAGTGTCATTGTTAAAGCACACACATAACATAGGGAAAGAAACAAGGTAAGGATGAAGGGAATCTTCAAGGAAGATATTGTGACACGACGGATTGGCCAAGAGATGAGGAAGGCCGGTGCGCGATGGGCAGCCTCATCGCGGCCCATTGTCCGCCGCCCGCGACCCGTTGCGGCCCGCCGCCCATTCCGACCGTTTAGCGGCGTTCCCAGGCCTCAACCCTGCGCCGCTCTTCGTCCCGCGTCCTTCCATCAGGGATGACACTGACAAGGTGATAAGCTGACGTCACTGGCTGTTAACAAGGGGAAGGACGCCGCTTCTTATTTCGGCGGGAGAAGACGAATTTTTCAAGGTTCATGCGGCCCCTTTTCGAAACTGCCGTGATGGCACCGATTTGATCTTGGTATCTCATAGGTTCTGTATCAAATTCAAGTATGTATTTTAAAGAAACAGCCAAACAAAGCGGCAAATAGGAAAAAAACGTATCGTCTAAATTGTGGAAGCAAATTTCAAAACGGAAGTTATAAAGATAACGACAATGTTATAGCAATAAAGAGTTACAATGTTAAATCGATTTCGACGTCAGGTCATCGTCAGTAACAAACTATTGATGGTTTTACTATCTGATTTCCGCGACTGTTCTTTGTTCGATCTAAATTTCAGTCCAGTGACGCACCTTGGAATTTTCAAATTATGGTGGGAGTAAACAAAGGGGGTAATTTCGATAAATCGTGATATTTTCGTTTTCTCATCCGTTTTTGGTTTATTATTTCTAATAATAAACCTTTGTAATCGAAAAAAAAACTTTAACTCTCCTGTAAAAATTGATCGGTTTACGTTTTGAGATACGTAAATGTCAAATATCGAAAAAAAAAAAAATTTTATGTTGCAACCAATAAATCAAAATTATTTATCATGTTTTCTCACGTAATAATGTTGCTCAATACCAAATTTCAGCTTTATCTTTCTATTAGGAGAGAAATGAGCTCCCGAGCTCACTCAGCTGATCAGGGTGGATCCCCACTTTGTGAATCGCTCACAGCCGGCCTGCAGATGCTCAATACCGAATTTCAGCCTCCTATGTGTATTACAACTTCAGGAACTGCTGCTTGACTGTATGGCATCAAGTTCATTGCAAAAAAGTGTATAATTTTGAAAGTGGAGTATATCTGGAGTGATATAGTCTTTTAGCCTTATAGTCTTTTAGCCTTATAGTCTTTTAGCCAGGAAAGTGGTCGGTGACCTTGATAAAGAACTGAAGCCAGTAGTTGTGCTGCTAGATTTGGCGAAAGCCTTCGAGACAATGTCTCATGACATACATTTTCAAAAATTGCGGCAAAATGGTTTTGATGAGCTGGCCATTCGGTGGTTTAAAAGTTACTTGTTAGACAGGGTACAATGTGTAAAAGTAAACAATGTTATAAGTGAAGAGACTAGGTTTGGAAATTTCGGGGTCCCACAGGGTACTGTCCTCGGGCCTGTGTTGTTCACACTGTATATTAATGATTTGGCTAAATTAGATATTCCGGGATCAATGATTTTGTTTGCGGATGATACCGCTTTGTACATTGCAACGCAATCTTGGGGTGAATCGTTTTGGTTGGCAGAAAAGAGCCTCCAGGTTATTCATTCCTGGTTAATAGACAACAAATTAACGTTAAACATTAAAAAAAAAAAAAAAAAAAAAAAACTTCATTACCTTCTCCTTGATGTCTAAAACGCAGCCAGTTCAAAATACGTTGAGACTTCACAATTAAGATTGTATTGATTATAATCAGTGTACCCAGTGCGAAAAAATTGAAAAAGTGCAAAATGCTAAGTACTTGGGAATCATTATAGATGAAAAGTTGAAATGGGATCGGCAAATAAAGGAAACCAATAATAAATTGAGAAAGTTGATATACATCTTTGCCAAATTAAGAGTTGTTGTTGACACAAGAGGCCTACAAATGGTTTATGATGCCTTGGTTTCATCTATAAGCTATATTGCCTTCCTGCCTGGAGTGGTGGATACGCCACGGCTTACAATGCTATAAATATTACGCAAAAAACCATTATTAGAATAATGTCCCATTCTGGATACCGAGCGCCTTCTCTACCCCTCTTCAGAAAAATGAAAATATTACCGTTCTCTTGTATGATGGACGTCGGTTGTATTTCGCAAATGCTGCGGGAAAATGCTTTGGCACCGCCTGATCATCCACTCTGTACAAGATCGAAGGGGTCATGCGTGATTAATTTGCCACTCTACCGAACTACGCTAGCGCAATTGAGTTATATATATAAGGGTATAATCTGTTTTAATAAGTTAAATATTGAAGAAAGGAAAAAACTAATGTTGAGAAAAAAAAAACCTTAAAAAATATCTACCTTAATAAACTATAGAGAAGTATGTTACAACATTACGCTACAACAAAAAAGTGACTAGAGCTTAAGAGTATTACTAACAGAATGAACTAAACTCATTTCCCAACGCGAGCTAATGCAGCTCATATGCAGCAATTTGATGTTGAACAAAAAATGTTTTTGGAAACTTTCTTGTTTGTATAGTTAGTAACCACTTTTGTATCTTGATGGAAATAAATATAATTAAAAAATATTAATTATATATACATAGAAAGTTACAAGGAGGGTCTGTTTACCATCAATGGTGATTTCAGTTGCACAAATATCTTCAACACCATCATGTGCGGTAGAAGTACGCTTCGCAGTCATTTTTGCTTAATTAAACTTCAGTAGGTGATGGTCAATAGGCTCAGTTTAAAGTGTTATCTTCATAGGACAAATAGCATAGAAATTAGGAACCTCATCCGATTAGGGTGGTTTTAGTAATATTAAATTCTATTCTACCTGTTTCATAGAGGCCCTGTTTCAAGTTTCAGTTTCAAATATTAAATACCATCGAAATGAGCTTTAGGAGCCAATCAGCTGATCAGAGGTCTACGCATCGTTCTAGTACCTACTACTCAATAGTACCTACATGTAATGCCTTGTTTCACCTACATGCCTTCACACTACAGCTGCTTTGGGATCATGAGATGTATTAATAAAATGAGAGAATTCCAAAAAGTGGCGAGCAATTTTCCTGAAACGAAAACTAACGGAGTTACACTTCCCTCGCAACGCATTGGTTGTACTAAAAACGTTATTAAATTTGGCTCACAACTCGTGCATCAGCTGGGGATGTGCCAGTAACATCGACATCATTCTCGATTAACCCTAAAGGGTAGTAATTTAGGGTTGAAATATTAAAAATGTCTCGAAAACTTTCGAAATAAAAGAGTATTTTTTGTTTGATTTATGGACAAAGCGGTTCAACAAATCGAATGACACCATCTGGGTTGCTTTCGTTTTGTTCGTTCGTTTCCCGTAATGAAGGGTATAAGGGAATAGGTATATCGAGTCCGGACCTATGTCCGTAGTTAGTACGTCGTGAGTTCGAATCCTGTCGGCAACAAAATTTTCTTTAAACCTTTCACAGCCACTTTCAAGGTAATTTTCGGTAATATTTGTTTTGTGTTCATTAATTTTTTTAGTTTATGAATTTATTTTCTTTTGTTATGTAACATCGTCCAGTTATATTTCAATAATGCACCGTAGACTCAGTTTGCTAAGTACTAATTTTTCACAGACCAATGGTCTGCTTCGATGGGCCATCTAATACAGAAAACCTGTGTAATAATTCGCAGCTTGTTTAATTTCAATTCAAAAGAAAATTTGTATGGGTTCTTTTTATATTTTTATTAATTTTTCCCCCTCAAAAACGGGGATTTCATTTTGATGATGGATTTTTGTGAGGTGGAGTGATGGAGGGTTGTTGTCACTCTAATACTCCGTTAGACACAGTTAGTTAGCTATAGGCACTTCAGTAAAAAACTATAACTTTCCACTCAATATCATCATCTCACTCAAAAAACATTACAAAACACTGAAAATGCTGCAACACACGCAACCTCGCGACTTGCAAAATAAGATGAAAAATTAATTAAAAAAAAAAAAAAAAAAAAAAAAAAAAAAAAAACATTCTTTTCAAGTGTTTATTTCCGTAAATTACAATAATTATATCGGTACTTAAATGCATTAAATTTTGTTATTTTTTGATAACTTTTTTGATCCACTTAATATCATTAACAATTATTGGAAAAAATACCCTATATGAACACACAGGCTCGTGGAAGGGTATGAATACAATGAGGGCAATTTCTTATCCTCGTATGAGAAATGAAATAAAAAAGGTAGAAATGGCACTTGAGTTAATTAAAAACAAATATGCAGCCTAAGCGGTAGAGTTTAATAGACGGAAAAACAGTGAACAATAAATGAAGTCCATTTTACTGTGTGGTTGCTGGTCATCATGAGTGCGTGGGACCGTTGAGTACTGCAACCTTCTTAAGCAGTGATTCGAGATATGTTGGGTTCAATTTTGATGAAATGATGATCATAATTCCACACTGTAAGGAGAAGAATGCGAAGCAACACAGTAAAAGATTATATAAGATGTGATGTCGGTCTGGAACAAATTTTGGAACATTGCCTCAAGTGTACGTAATCCGTTTTAAATGTTACATGAATTGCGACCCAGGAAATTTCGGATCTTGTTCCAGTTCAATTATGGGAAAATTTAACATTATTTTTGCTCTTTATCACAACACAAAATATATATCAACCTTGCCCTATGTACCCAAAGACCAAAAGGACTTAATTACAAATTAAAACACAAATTCAGTACCTACACACAATACATATTAGAACAGGTGCACATACTTATAACATAAGAATAAAAATTAACATACATATTCAGTGATTTTATTTTATTGAAATAGGTGACTTTATTAGATTTGAAAATTAACTAAATCATTTGCAGTGTGATAACAAATAATGATAAAATTGGTTATCCCCATTTACTGGTAATGTAATCCCCATTTAAATTGAAAATTAAATTTAAATTTAAATTTAATTTAAATTGAAAATTAAATTTAAATTTAATTTAAATTTGAAAATTAAATTTAAATTGAAAATTAAATTTAAATTTAAATTAAATTTGAAAATTAACTAAGTCATTTGCAGTGTGATAACAAATAATGATAAAATTGGTTATCCCCATTTACTGGTATTTTATTGAAATAGTTGACTTTATTAGATTTGAAAATTAACTAAATCATTTGCAGTGTGATAACAAATAATGATAAAATTGGTTATCCCCATTTACTGGTAAATTATAGACTAACCGCTAAAAATATAAAATATGGAACATGCATTAGCTTAGTAGAAATTGTCTGCCTTCTCTGAATGAATATGTGAAGTATCTTAATTTTAGATTCTATTCTATTTATAGTTATTTATTTATATTTGCTGTCTACTGATCATGAAACGAACGCTGGATATCTGAATGATTTGATCGCTCGGTGATTCGTCAATATCCTTACAAGAAATAATAACTATGAAACACTGATTCTGCTTCTTGTCTGTATCCTTGTTGTATTCAATGGGCCAACGTACCTTGAAATTGTTTTCTTTAGGTGTCCCAAAGGGGGTCCATTCCAAATTTCTACTCCGTCGATTAGCAAAGAAATAAGCGTCATGGCTCCCTCAGCTGATCAGTGCGCCTCTGTGCATTATAATATCGTTTTCCAGGTGACTCAAAGGGGCCTTATTTCAAATTTCAGCACCTCAAACTGACCAGAAGAGACAGCAGTCTCATAAAATCCTTAGCTAATCAGTGAGCGTGCGCATCCATATCTTGTAATTGTTATCTATGTGTTCCAAAGGGGCTCCATTCACAATTTCGGCACCATAGATTCATAAGGAGATAAAAGAGCTTTATGGGTCCTTCAGCTGATCAGTGGGCTTTCAGACCTTCTACGAGTAATTATTATATATGTGACCCAAAGGAGATTCACTTCAAGTTGAGCACTGTGGGTCGATTAGGAAAATTACATGCGCATTCACCTCAAACCATTCTTCTGTTACTTTCGCAACTCAATTTCGTAACGTTTTTTGCAGTTAGCTCTAGGATATAGCGTGTTCCAACTGAATCATTTAATTTCATTTCAGATAATATTCTCTTGATGATATAAATTTCAAATTAATGTGGAGCGCCTAACAATTTTCGAGTACTTGTGGATATTCTAAATGTAGCCTAATAATTTAATCTAGACAGATGGGAATGGGAGGATACCCGTCAACCGGCAGAACACAGTAAAGTCCTGGAGCACAGCAGTCGATCCCAGGTCCGCACTCATCTCCGTAATCCAGACGGTAGTCACAATCATCAGTAGAAGCAGCCAGACACTGATTGATCCGAATTACACCTACCATAGCTAACGCGACCGAAAGTATCAACTTCATCACAAAAATGTGAGAAGCTTCACTCACCCGCACACGTATGACGATTGAAACGTAAATGGTCAAATTTTTAAATACAAATTAGGCTTGGGGCTCTTTATGAAGCTTTGAAGGACTTTTGATAAAGCGAGATTACAGGTGACTAACAAGGTAATGCCTTTCAATAGCGGACTTGAGCGACCATAATTGCGTCGTTGTAGACATTCAATTTATAGCTTTCATTATTATACCCTCACATCCATAAGTAGGCAAGCTATGCATTCGCGCAGAAAGTTGAAAAACTATTGTTATCAACAAATTAATCAAATTAAATCTATCTATCAAATTAATATATTATTATCATATATTGACCAAAAGAAAAAACTTTTTCTCATCCTTCCTCAACCTGTTATTTCATGATACGTAGATTCCAAAAAGTGAATAAGAGGAACCGAAGAGTGGAGCTATATTTACGGAATTTGACTCTAAAGTAACAAAGTAACACACAATTTGGGAATTTGCCCGAAATCTCGACATAATTTTCGATTCTACAAAGGGATACAATTTATGGATTAAAATATTTAAAATCGAGATCTCGTCAATTTTCTAAATAAAAGGCTATTTTTAGCGAATTTTCATAGAAAATGAAGCTGTTGTAATGGCTCGAAAAAGATTTTCTTTATTGAAATCCGCTTTGAGACATTCTGAAACAATTCCTGAAGTTTGCGCTTTTTCATATATATATATATATATATATATATGTATATATATATATATATATATATATATATATATATATATATATATATATATATGTGTGTGTGTGTGTGTGTGTGTGTGTGTGTGTGTGTCATTCCAGACGATAACTCTCCTTAGGATTGAGATAAAAATACCTTTCTTGCGCCAAAAAATCAAGCATTCCAAACAAAAGGATCAGTTTGTTGTCCAAAAATTTTTAAGCACATTAAATTGGTACAATTTCGAAAAATGTACTTTAAAAATCACTAAAAATGGCTAAAAACGGCCAAAAATGATTAAATTTATATTTTGCAGCAGAATTTTAGGCAAAACTGAATTGTCAAGAATTAACTAGGACATTTAACAATTTTTGCTCAAAATTATGCTGAAAAACGTATATAAATTTCATTTATATTTTCTAAAAATTTATAGAAACTGCAATAAAATCTAAAAATCCAAAATTTCTTTGGAAATTTCGAATTTTATTTAGTATGAGTTTTTAGTTTTTTGCCATAAAAGTGGATTTTCACTATATCTTTCTACTGAAATTGCTATGATTTCAATACAAACAATTTAACATATTGTATTACGATAGATAGTTTATAAAAATTCGCTCATACGATCATGCTGCATGATTGGAACTTTTACATTTGATTTTTTTAAAACTGTGAGGAATGAATCGAATGAGACCGTTCGGTGCATTGTAACACGAAGAGTTCGTGCTCTAGAAGGGGTTTAGTGTTGGAAGGGGTGCAAATCGTCAACACGACTGTGAATTGCAAATCGGCTCCGGCGTGCAGGAGTAGGCTGTAACATGTAATTAATTTAGAACTTTCCAACGAATGTTGAACGATTTTCATGGGTCGGAAAATGAGCAAGTTACAACTCTCTAGTAAGGATAGGTTGTACGTGAAAAGTAACAAAAACGTATGCCAAGTTGTAACATGGACGTATAGAATTAGTTGAAGAACAAAGTACGAGTCGAAATTATTGAAAAGTCGACGTTGTTAGAAATTAATGTTTGCACATGCGCACCGACTACTATTAATCCAACGGCAATGAAAATTACAGAGGAACGTCAAGGAGCTAAACCTTGCAAATTTCATAAAAATCGGTCCATTAGTCTCGGAGTTTTGTCTATGTCGATCAATTTTAGTTTTGCGCATGCGCTATTGTTATTACTCCACCAATCTCGATATAATTCATATTGTTTCTGGAACATATACCCATCTATTCCGGCGTTTGGACAAAATCGGACCAATTAATGATGAGAAATAGTAAAATAACGTTTGCGCATGAGCACAGACTACTGTTTATGTGGCGGCATTGAAAGTTATAGGGGACCGTCTCGAAGCTATCCCGCATAATCTCTGACAATTTTATCAAAATCGTTCCATTAGACTCGGAGTTTTGCCTGTGTGAATTAATCTTAGTTTAGCGCATGTGCAATGGTTATTACTCTACCAATTGCAATACAATTTATAGGGCATTTTTCTAGAATATATACCCATTTACCTACTGAGTTTGAACGAAATCGGACCAACAGATGATAAAATGTCGACGTTATAATAAATTGACATTAGCGCATGAGCACAGGCTACTGTAGAGTCAACGGCATTGAAAATTGAAGGGGACCGTCTAGGAGCCAACCCGCACAATTCCTGAAAATTTCATCGGAATCGGATTAAAACTTGGTATAGTTTTGGGCGTGGCAAGGATTTACCACGGACAGACGGACAGTCACGGAACCAAAATTGATCAGCAAGCTCTGAAACGCAAAATCAAGCGAAAATTATGATTTTGGAACACAATCATGAACACAAATCTTCCCTACCTTCGGTAGTGAGGAAGCAAAAGCACGAAACATTTTAATTTCTCCCTTGATGGGAAAAACAAAAGATCATGGATATGTCTAGTACCTACTGCTTACCAGTAGTTACCTACTACTCAATTGTATACCTACCATGTAGTGCCTTCTTTTCACAAGATTATTCCATTATGGTTACAAAACAATATTAGTTTATAACTTAGAGTAATAAATCAGCATTCCTTGACACTACAATGGATTAGAGGTCATGAGATGTTGTGATAAAATGAGAGCATTCCAAAAAGTGGCGAACGATTTTCCTACTATGAAAACTATGGGAGTTACCCTTCCCTAGTAACTTATTGGTTGTACGTGAAAAATCAATAGAAATTCTACCTACCATTCATTTTTCGAGTTAATAATAATCTAAAGTGCCGGGTCGTCACAACTTTTGGTGTCGTTACGCAATTTTAGAATGACCCCCAGCCCAAAAACATATCCATGTTAAAATCTAATTGTGTCTGTCTGTTTGTATAATTATGTGCTGTTAATCACGTAAAAACTACTGGACCTGAGCTGAAATTGTACATGAACATTCGAAAGATCCATAATAACCACATAGGCTATATTACAATCCTCCAGACTTGCTCCTTCATCGAGAACTCGGCTTTCCCTAACGACGTCGCCTGTGGGTATACAAATTAAGGGTAATGAACTTTCGATAACGAATTCAACGATGCCAAAACGATTTTAATGGGTTGAGCCGAGCAGTTTTTATTCGTTAATATAGATGTTCAAAATCGATATTCAAAAAGCCTTAATTAAACTGAAACAGTGTTCGTCGGGAATAGTTCAACGTAACTAAGGTTATATTGAGTTGGTTACGTCGAGGGGACGTTTAGTTAAAAAATTAATTAGGCACAACTTGAGACTTGCTTGCTGAAATTTGAATTGATGCCTTTTGGGGACTGCTGGGTAAAAATGACATGGTACATTTATTTGGATAGAAAGACCCGGTAAAATGACCTGTAGATGTGGATTCGTGCAACGTCGCTTAGGGCCATGTCATACGAGCGCTATTGCCGTCGGGCAGATGCCGTCGCGTTAATGTCGCTCCAACCCGGCAATGGGGTTCTTATGGAGCATGTCATACGGAAGAAACCTTTTGGAAGGTGCAACGCAAATCCTAACACGATCAGGCGCAATTCATCTGACTAATTAATTTTGTAATTTTTGTTTGAAAATATTGAAAAATGCATAAAATCCAAATTTTTGCACGTGTGTGTATGTCTTTGTGGTTTTAGATAACTCTTCCATAACATATTTCAACAATTGAAATTAGAAATTACATACAAATTGTCAGAAAAATCTGGCTGGTTATTTGCTCAGGTATACACGATCAGACGCAATTCATCTCACAGATCATGCGGTACGATAAGGGGCAATACCATTGAACTAGGGACTGGAAGTTAAGTATTTTAATATTAAATGAGTGATAAAGGAGGCTATATTAATATCGTTAGACAGATATAAAGAAATATCTTGAAAATTTTGAACTTATTAAAGTAAAAAATACCCACATGATCGGTCGCAATTCATCTGAGGGATTAACGTACCCCTGATGGTGATCGAGGGCATGGTGGAGAAAAACCGAGGCACCATTTGGTGAGTGATCCGGAATGGGGAAGCTACTAGAGACCCCAAACACCTACCCCTCCATCCACCACCAATAGCTCAAAAAACAAGTTACTTCATCTTATAGATTAATTGCGCCCGTCGGAAGGTTAAATCGTGCTCGAAAAACACTGCAATAAATGATAAATTGCGCAAAATCAGCTGGAAAGTTTCATCTCTGTTCACTGGTCGAGGAGAGCTGGTGTGTTCTCCTTCATGTTTTCTTCTTGAAACTGATACCGGACATGTAAACAAACTATTATCGCCCGAAACCCAGGATCGAATTTCCTCAAAGCCCTCGTTCGAAAAGACGTAGCAATGCAACTAGGGCAAAATAAACTATGGAAAAATTATGAGAAACTTACCCTTGCTTGAGCTGCTCTCACAGAAAATAGAATGAACTTGAATAGAATAATAATATATTATGAATATAACAAAATGATATTCATTCTTTTTTCTGTAATTGCTCCCAAGTCCCAACGGCAGAATGATCCCCCAGTCCGTCGTTCAGTTTTTGACAAATAAAACGAGAATTGAGATCATCGTATGTTTTCAGGTATGGAAAATATATCCCTATAGGGGCTTTATGATGTTAATGCTGTGCAAACGTCTCCAAATTATTTTGTTATGGAGAATGAACAAATTTAAATAATAAGGAACTTTGGTTCCCCGAAAACCGTTTTTGTTATATAAGTCGTAGAAGAGTGAAATCGATGTACTGATGGTGTAGCCTTACTAGAAGTAGAGTAACAGAACAATGTGAGAACCTCCACCCCCCCCCCCCCCTTCCTACCGTATTTTGGTGAATGAATGATGAAAATTTGACTCAAAAACGCCGGTTCTAGGGTGGTAACACCACGAAGCACTCGGGCCGAGATGCTCAACTTGAGTAAGGCACTTTTCCGTCACCCTTCGCCATGACATGAATGCGGCTGATATTTTGACTTGACAACCCACCACTGCTGTTAGCTCGGGTACCAGCACTAATCATACATCAGTCTATCCCTACATACACACATTTGCATGAAACCTACAGATGAGCGGAGAAGATTTTTTTCGAAGGCTGATTTCATCTGAATTGGACTAAGACTTGGTATAGTTTTGGGCGTGACAGAGATTTACCTCAGATAGACAGACATGGAACCGAAATTGATCAGCAAGCTCTGAAACAGAAAAAGCAATTGGAAATTTTGATTTTGGAGCACAAACATTTTTTCGACTTAAATCACGAACACAAAGCTTCCCTACCTTCGGTAGTGAGGAACCAAAACATTGGTTGGTATAAAAGTATTTAGTAGGGAAGACCTTATGCTGAATGTTTATCAGCTGTTTATCAGCGCTGCAAATTATTACATAATGGTTTATTATTTCGGAATCAGATAATAAAGAGGGGCTTTTGCCAGTCTCTTTTCTAGTATCCACCTCTGTTCTCGCGTTACAGGCTGCGCTCCCGATGGGGAGCAAATGGATGATCGTACATCCACCCGAGTGGTCTCATTCAATCCACGGAGCTAATTTCTATAGGAATCAAACTAAAACCGTAGGTACACTGGATTCCAAAAGCATCCGGGACCTATCCCAGTCGATTCTGCGTCCGAAATTACTTGGGACGACACCCCACTTACCTATGGCAGAAATATAAGTAAACAGCTATTCATCCAGAGGGGTCAGACTCCAACCTGCCCATTTAATGGAATTTTAATTTAAAAACGATTTGCTTCGAACTATCTGAGAAACGGCGCGGCGCCTCCTCTCACTCCACCCCCCGCTCACCCCCCTCACCACCCACCGTGACCCCCTGCCAAGCGTGCCAGGCGTGCGCGCGTGCGTAAGTCTAACACTCAAAGCCTCGAAAAAGACACTTTTTCGCCCGCTTTTGGCCCATAGCATCTATGCGAGTAAAGCGATCGGGATGGTTAAACGTTAGGACCGACTAGACCCCAAATGGAGTCTATGTGCGAAAGAACGGGTTTTTAAAGTCAATTCTTGACCTTTTATGGCCCGGACGGCGGACGGACATTTCAAATTGGGATTCTACGCACCTTGAAACGTAAAGTGACAAAGTTTGAGGGGGGGTTATAAAAATTTTTTGCTATACGATCACATAGGCTAATTATTGGAAATAATAAACCAAAAAGGAAGAAGTATGCAGTCAGAGCGTTCACTAATGATCTCTAAGGAAATTTATCAATAAGATTCTAGTCATTGATCATTGTCGTTTCTTAATAGGTACCTACCTACTTTGTAGTTATAAACGGTTTCTCATGAATTCAAGTCGGTTATCATTCAGTGTGATGTACATCGTTACAGACTCGTTGCATTGGAGGGACGGCAAGCGAAGGGAAGGTCAACTTTCGGCTTTGACCCGGGAGCTATCTGACTGTGAAGAGGGTCTCGAGATGGCCGCGGTGACACAAGAGTCAGATTATCAAGAGTTAGGTTATCAACAGCTCCATCCGAGGTCCTCAGCGTGAAAATCTTCAAGGGCGAGGAGCAGCGATGAATGGGATGCGTGTCGCTTGTGCGTCCATTCAATGACTTCTCACGCTGGTTGGTACCTATCTGCCTACCTTGTGCAGGTAGATAGCTGTTTTCTTTAAGTTTAGGGGTGACGGCGGTTATGTGACAGAGAGATGGGACTGAGATCTTGGATCGAGAACCAGTATTAAGCCGAAGATTATTCAAGGAAATGGCTTTTATTCACATGAATCCAACTGCTTGTAATAAGAGAACCGATACTTCGGACTCAGTTCTGTGTATTCGGGGATTTCGGCTGAGGTACATAAGTGTAGGGCTAGTCATTAGTTATCAACCAACCAACTAATCTGTGAATGATGTTAAGAGCTGAGAGATATATAATAAGTATATATATATATATTGTTAAGTTTTGAAAGTTTATATATACCTATTTCTAGTTTGTTGTGTTGTTGATCACATTGATTTTAGATGACTAATTTATCATTCATCCGTGTGATCCTGCTCCATGGTTCTTGTCATTATGATTGTTGATGAAGAGGAAGAGGGGGTCTTTTATCATTCTTATCAGTGTTGTTCTGATGAATGTTGTTGCCTTGTTGCTTTTGAATTTTGATGCTGTGCAAAGTAATCAAATTGGTATACTTTTGGGACTTCTTTTTCTTCTCTTTAAATCTGCAATAGACTGGTTTTAGTTACTTCATTGTGTTGGTGAGTTTTGGTTGGTTATTTTTATGTTTGTTCCGTTATTAGTATTAGCATCCCTTGATATGAAGTTGTTGATTTGTCTACCTGATCTATTTTAGTACCTGTTTGCAACCTGTGATGAATTTACTGATCAGTTGGTCGCTGAGTAGTGTGATTTTCACGCTTTAGTTCACCTCTGAGTAAGTCAGCTGATTTACCTATAGTATACTTGTTCCTTGCTGGAGTATTTTTGCGTTTATACCTTTGTTTATTATCTTTTATGAGTTCGCCCTTTTTCTAAGGGTTGAGCTGTTGTATTGTATATTATAGGCCCTGAAGAAGATAATTAATTTATCAATTTAGCTTGGCGAAAGAGGAGGAATCATTTGTTTGGCCCCACTCCTGATAATTCCACGACAGATTACTGCGTTTGGGTCGATAATAATTTATTCTGTCTAGAGAGAGAAGATACCAATAGTAGTGTTAAATTGTTCCCACAACGGACCAAATGACAAAATTTACCTGAATCTAGTAGGTACTGCTATTGTGAAACTTCAGCCGATCAGTGCGTCTACACAGCTCATAATTTATTGTTTTCGAGGTGTCTCAAATTTCAGCCCCGTGCGATTAAGAAAGAAATTAGCCTCAGAGGTCCGACAACTGATCTGAGCTCCTCCATACTTTGTATAATTGTATTTTAAATGATCCAAAAGAGCTTCATTTTAGGTTTCACCATAAGTCGATTATAAAACAAATTAGTTGTAGAGATTTCTCAGCTGATCAGTGCACCTATGTGCACTGAAATTATATTTTAGATTTCCCAAAGAAACTCAATTCCAAATTTCAGCTCCATAGATTGAATGAAAAAGAAATTAGGTTCACGGCACCTTAGGGTAACGCGCATTCGTAACCAATTTGCGTAATGCAGTTTCGTGAAGTCGGGCGGATACTTTGTCATGAAAATGCCCGCGTACATAAAGGTAGACATCTATAGAGGGAAAATTAATGAATTTAATCAATACATCTAGATACACTTTACTAGTCCCCCTGATCTAAGTATAACGATTTTTACGTTGGATGACAACTGAAAATGAATTTATGAGATAAAAGTTCCAGTCATGCAGCATGATCGTATGAGCGAATTTTCGTAAAATGTTGTATTACCTATATTATGTCACATTGTTTTGAAATTTGATTACTTCGAGTGCAAAGAAATGATTAATTACTAATTGTATGACAAAAAACGTATTCTAAATAATAATCACCTATTCAAATAAAGGTTTGGAATTCTTAGCGTTTTTTTGCCGCTTTTTATCGAATCGATTTTTAGCAAATTTTAATGAATTTAAAGTCCATTTTCAGCATAATTTTGAACATGAATTTTCGAATTTTCTATTTTATAGTTAATAACCTTTATTTGAGCAACATTTTGTCAAAAAATATAAATTTTACAATTTTAAGCCGTATGGCTACCTAATTTTTAGTGATTTTTTTCTGTCCATTTTTTGAAATTTGACCAATTTAATGTGCTCAAAAAGTGCCGGCCAACGAACTCATCCTTTCGTTTGGAAGCTTGATTTTTCGGTGCAAGAACCGAATTTGTATCTCAATCCTACGGAGAGTTATCGTCTGGAATGACAAATAAATATATATGAAAGAACGTTAAACTTTAGGATTTGTTTCAGAATGTCTCAAAACGGATTTCAATGAAAAAAATTTTCAAAATATTTGATTTTAAAATTTTCCGAGCCATCGTAACAGCTTCATCTTCTACGAAAATTAGCTAATAAAATAAAACACCACAACAGCAACTCTTTACTAGCCCCTCCTACAAGAGTTATTTAAAACTCTATTTCGCAAAGACAGAATACCATTGGAGTTATATCAGCTGATGCGTTTGTCGGAAATCATTAGGAGTGTTCCAATAATTAGATTGCGTTGTTTTGTTAGATGCGCTAAGTTTCGATTTTTCAACTCCTTGGAGTTTGCACTTTCTAGCCGTCATTAATGTAATTTAGCTATAGATCTATAATTTGAAGATGTCGCTTCTAGTTCTAGCCCTTATAGGGAGACAATAACTAACGCGACCGAAAGTATCAACTTCATCACATAAATGTTATTAGCTTAACCCACCTGCACACGTTTGACGATTGAGAAGTAAATGGACTAATTTTTGAATACACATTAGGCATGAGGCTCTTTTTTTTGTAGTTTTGAAGGACTTTTGATAAAGCGAGATAACGTAACAAGGTAATGCCTTTCACTAGCGGAATTGAGCGACCATAATTCCTCGTTGAAGACATTCAATTTATAGCTTTCATTATGCTCCCTCACATCCATAAGTAGGCAAGCTATGCATTCGCGCAGAATGTTGAAAAACTATTACTATCAACAAATTGATTATCTTCAATAAAAAAACATAAATATATTGACCAAGAAGAAAAATTTTCTCATCCCCCCTCCACCTTTATGTTACAAGATACGTAGATTCCAAAAATAGAATAAGAGGAACCGAAGAGTGGAGCAATGTATACGGAATTTGACTCAAAAGTAACACATCGGTTGGGAATGTGCCCGAAATCTCGACATCATTTTCGATTCTACCAAGGGATACAATTTGGATTAAAATGTTTAAAATCAAGATCTCGACAACTTTCCAGATAAAAGACTATTTTTTACATTTGATTTGGTTAAAACTGTGAGGAATGAATCGAATGAGACCGTTCGGTGTATTCTACGACGAACAGTTCGTGCTCCAGGAGGGTTTCAGTGTTGGAAGGTATACAAATCGTCGACACGATTGTGAATTGCAAATCGGCTCTGGTGTGCAGGAGTACGCTGTGACATGTAATAATGACAACCCAAAAAACATTACTGTTACCTTGAAAGTTTTCGAAATCTTAATTTTTAAATATTTCAACCCTTATGTTCTTCCCTCTAGGGTTGAGAAAAATTGATGCCGATGTCACTGGCCCATACCCGGCCAATTTATGATTTTTATGCCAAATTCCATAACTTTCGGTGCAGCAGTTTCGGAGAAAAACTTCGGACAGTATATGGCGGACAGCGGACGGCTTTTTAAACGGACGGAAAATTTAAAAATAGAAGCGACTTATTAAATACGGAAATTTCAGTAAAATTGTCGAATGACCTTGAGATCACATGTTTCCTATGAGTTGAACAAATAGTGAATAACACAATGTCAAGTGAAATGAGCTTACTGTTTTTTTACAGAAATTTAGGTACAGAAAAATACCAGGCAACATATATTTAAATGAATGCAATTCATTCAATAGTTAACACAAAAATAAACCAATTAATTCAATATTATAATAAATGAATAATCGGTTCAATAAATGTAAGGCTGTATTCTTCTGGCCTTCAACTTCGCAAAATCTTTTAAAATTGAATAGGTGTCCAAGGATTTAGTACCCCTGCCGTGGGCGTCCCCTTCTGTCCGGCGCCCCAAGCGGCCGCATGGTTCGCATGAGGACCTGCTCTGGTCGTTTGTTTTTCAAAGAAGATGCGCTAGAAATACGTAGGACACCAGAAACCAAGCAGGTGACTAACCACACTCGTCACCCCGTTTTACTGTAGTTATGAAACATTGCGTAATACTTCCAACGATATCCCGAGATTATTCTCATTAGCATATTCAGTCAATTGTCATCAGAAATATATCTGAACGGCTCATAAGCGACACTGTCCTCAAACGACACGAAAACAATCCCAAAACCCTAAAATAGACCAACATTCTGAGAATCAGCGATCATATAAGGTATAGGTACCACGCAAGGTATAGTTGTCTATAGTTACAAACAAGGAGGTACATAGTAAAATGTAGTAGCCAGTGCTAATGGGTGCCGGAGTCCTTGTAGATCCAAGTCTATGGGTGGCAGGTGGTTTAACCTTCTCGGTCTGTGACGAGATATCTGGGTCAAAGCCACAGTTATCCTTCGCCGCTTCTCATTGTCACTGCAGTAGGCCAGTGGATCGATGAAACTTTAAACTTTGCCTCCCCTCGGTACATTTACCAAGGTAGGTAGGTACCTATCTCCAATCTCGGGCTGAGTAGGTATGACTGGTCCAATGAAACGCTTGCGCAACTTACTAGCAATGCGATTAACTTTAATGGGCTATTCGAGTATTCTTCATAAAACTATTAGAATTTCTTATCAATTCATAGTGTGTATCAAAATGCATTCCTATTTCCATCCATTTCGTAATACCGATGTTAAAAAAAGTAGAACAAGTTTGTACCAATTGAGATAAAGAAGATTTGTTATATAAAATTGATATAAAACAAATTAATTTCATCCATTACATATTATGATAAATTTAGAACACAATGAAGGGCAGTGAGAAACCCTAAATCTTTTTGTAAAAATATGTATGCCCTAATCCTAAAAATTCCCTTTCCTAACTAAAGAGGACTTAGTAAGTTTATTAAATGATCTCAATTACGAAGTGATGATAATTCATAAAACAAAAATTGTACTATTCGTAACACTTGTTAATAGTTCATACGAGATCGGGCAAAATTGAGTAGAGGGGGAAAGTTCTGTCGAGAAATAACAGACATTCCAAATGAAAGAACATGTCTCTTGGCCAAAACTTTTTAAGCCTAAAAAATTCTCGAAATTCAGAAAAGCGTCCAAAAGAACTCACTGGAAATGACTGAAACTGGTTAATATAATTTTTAACAGAATATTGCTTGGAAAATATTTATGAAATATAACTAAAACATTCAAACATTTATTAAAAAAAAAAAAAAAAAAAAAAAAAAAAAAAAAACCAACCTACTTAGATTTCATTAAAATACGCTAAAAACAATTAAAACTGCAAAAACTTAAAAAAACTCTAAATGAGCTATTAAAACTGCAAAAACTTCTTTAAACTAAATGAGCTATTTAGATGGCTTCAAAATTTTAAATGTGGGCGAGAGTGGGGGGGGATCTACTACAAATCTGTTTCATACATCAAAAGAACACAATCCATCCTCCACATGTCAAGAGGTCCATACCTCGTTCTCTGTCGATTCGTGGACACGGAATCTGCAATAAGTAAGATGATTTGCGGACATAATTACAATCCTTAACTGCCAGACAGAGAGAAAGAGGATATCCTTCAGCCCTACTTCGTCGCAGAGTCATACCAGAAAGTGTTAATTACGAAAGGCCAAATGAACAAAGATCACAAGAGGTAATATTTTCGGTGACCACTTGCTTCCCGGGTGTCCAAAAGACCAATTCTTTCCTCAGAGAACGTTTCCCAATTCTCTCACTAAACCCGATTACTCGGGAAACCTTCACCAAGGTCCCATGCCTTTTCTTTTGAAGACCAAGGAACTTGGGGAATATGTTGAGGCGAAAAGTGGAATGTTCTCTCAGAGAGCCTTCGAGAGGACTAGAACCATATAGACCCACATATATGTATGTGAGTGTGTTTTATGAGGACACTTCCTTTCATCCCATTCTTCCTCTTCATCCTTCTGTTACTTCCCTCATCCATACAGCCGGCGTCGGGTAAACCTGGGTGTCCTCCCCAGTTTTTTATTTATGTGCTTATTTTTCAATTTAATGGTGTGCCCCCTCCGCCTTTGAGGAGAGTTTTGTAAAAAAAAGTGCGGTACGCATGGCGGTACCGATTATCCAAACCGATTCCTACTCCAATAAATAGCTCCATTTACCGTTGAGTGTAAGCCCGCCATAAGGTGATGGTGTCTTCTGCCACCACCCACTGTCGCCGCTTTCGGTGGCGTGTGATTATGTAAAACACTTGGAAACAACCCGGCGACTCGATCTCCAATGTAAATGTTGTCAACCGAACTTATCCAAGGTCACCCATACGCCCAAAGGTGGCGTGAGCGCGTCATGATCTCCTGACCTTGATATTTCCACACTTTTGTATTTGTTGGTCGAGATTTTTATTCATCATTATTTTCTGCCGCGTTTCAGTTCATCTCTTCAAAACCTTTGTGTTGAGTTCTTGTAATATTGAAGGTCTGCGATGCCGTCATGTGTACCAACTCGGCCGTGATAACAATTAGGGAAAAAAAATGAGAAATTATTGCGCCTCGAGATTTCGGGGAATTATCCAACTGATTCTCGAAAATTCAAGAACACAAACAATTGAAAGTGGCGTTTTTTTTTTGTTGGTGAATAAAAAGTGGGTTATTCAATTTTATCGTTGACGAAATATGGGCAGTTCATTCCATTTACCAGTAGGTACCTAGCCATACACATTTAAAATTGGAGGTCTTACATATTAATTTTTAAAGATGATTTAAAATAAAGAAATAAAGCATTTAATTAAATCTCTTCTTTCCCTCTTTTGTTGTAGGTACCTGCAGAGACACAAAGGATAATACAAGCCTGAAGTACGTCTTCCTCTATCCGGAGCTTTTTTTGCCAAACAACTTGACCAAAGTTCATGAGACTTGGATACAAAATCTCAGAGGTTAGAGCCGAGGATGGTCTTGATCTTCGGCATTAGGCACTTCCGATCACGCAAAGAGGAAGCCGATAAAGCTTTTGGTACCTACCTACCTGTCGAGGGACTATAGCTATCCTATGACTAGTTTAATTTTATTTCATCAATCTTTCAATTAGTGCTTTCGTTCAATGCTGTAAATTATATTGTTATGTTGAGGAAAATACACCGATTCTCTTGGGCGACCCGCATACTCATTATGCTACATTACCTGCCCTTTAGCCTTCGAGGAGTTGAGGAAGTAAGAATGTAAATTATGTGTAAGTAATTAAGACTTTGGCTCTTTCGATGCGTTACCCTTTGCCGGATGTTTTATGACGATGACAGAGTATGATGGTAGGAATGATAAGGATAAAGAAAGGAGACTGGTTATAAGATCATCAGAATATAAACGTGCCAGGGCTAGTCGGAAGTGGCTACACCACGTACAACGTGGCACGCTGTAACCGTCATGATACAAGTCAGTACTTTACACAGATCAAACATGCGATGCCAAAGAGAGTTATGTACAAAGCTGTTACACCCTTACAAAGCTGTTATTTACAATTCGTCAGATGTAATGGCTAGCAGACCTTTGTGGCTGCACAGTCCACGTTAGTTCTATGTGTATAACCAACGGGATTGCACTTATACTCAAAGCGTTACTTAGACGAGTTTTGTCAATGCTTTTTCACCCTCGACCTGAAGTGGCGTGTTTGGGCGCTTTGAGTCTCCTCAGGAGACCATGACGTCACCTTTATTTACAGCAGGCCCACATCTCGGTCTTAGGGTACCCAACATACTGAATCCTTTTGGAAATTCTTAACCGAGACGTATAATCAGGAACAACAAAACTGATTTCATTCCAAATTTTGCAAGGGAGGTTTGTTATTTCCGTATTAGAACCCTTCTATGCAGATCACTGCATAGAAGACCCAAAGGTATTGGGTACTTCGAAAAAAATCTTATCCCGTTCTCGGATTAGAGCTGATGAACCAAGACGAAGCGAAAAGGTTTCTAAAAGTACCTACCTATTGACAACAGTGATAGGACAAAATGAGCTGTATTCCTGAACCGCAAATTCCCAACATTATCGTCGACGCTATAAACTTTTCTCCTAAATTATGCCGTGCTTAAAATTTCTCCAGGGACTCATTCCTCCACACCTCAATACAGTCATTGACATTGAACCAACTATGTAGGAAACCTCAGTTTTTTCTTGTTTTTTCTTTGCTTTCGAGTCTACCAAGGGTAGCGGAAGCATTGTTTTCACTTTCGGGAGAAAAACAATTTTTGGTCTCCAAAATCAAAATTTCCACTCGCATTTTTCGTTTTAGACCATTCTGAACAACTTTGGTTCCGTGCCTGTCTGTCTGTCTGTGTGTGTGTGTCTGTCATGTGTCCGCAAATCCTCGTAACAAGCTTATTTTCCACATTTTTCATCTGATCTGGAAGAAATTTTTAGGGAATATGCGGGCTAGGGTGTAGACGATCCCCAATCAGTTTCATCACAGTGACTGAAATGATACAATCAGTTTCACCTCACTCTGCGCATGTGCAAATGTAAATTCTACCAAGCATTATTTCCTCACGCCCGAGTCATGCGATCTCGCTCAAATTTGGATGATAGTTGGGGGATGACAATTTGATCGTCTCATATCAATTTCAATATGATTGTATCATTAATAACTACTGCGCATGTGCTAATATGAAATCCTTTAACAAGCTTATTTTCCGCAGTTTTCATCTGATCTGGATGAAATTATTAGGCAATGTTCGGGGTAGGGTGTAGAGGGTTCCCCATCAGTTTCATAGTTGCGAAATCACTACTCCGCTCTGCGCATGCGCAAACGTTAATTCCATTATGCTCCATTTTTTCACGCCCTAGTCGTCCGACCTCGCTAAACTTTGGATGATAGTTGGAGGATGACGATTTGATTATGGTTTCACCGTTAATAGCTACTGCGCATGCGCCTATGTGAAATCCTTGTAACGACCTTAATTTCCACTGTTTCCATCCGATCTCGATAAAACTGTTTGAGAATGCGCGGGTGAGGTAGTCCCCTGGGGTAGACGGTCCCCTATCAATTTCATTGTTGCCAAATCAATACTTCATTCTGCGAATGCGCTAACGTAAATTCCATCATGTTCCATCTTTTCACTCTCTAATCGTTCGAGTTCGCTTAAATTTGGTTGATAGTTGGAAGAAGATGATAGGTAAACGAAGAAGCTATCTGTCACACCCAACTTGGCAGAATTTTTTTTTTTTTATGTACAGATTTCAGGGCGGAAATGGTTTATTTGTAATGTTAGAGGGAATTCTTTGCTGCATTTGCTCGCAAACTCCACCTAGGAATTATTTCCCTTCTTCATTTTTCCCCAGATCCCCCCGACTTTACGAGTAATCCCTATGAAAAAACCCCTGACGTTCTTCCCCCCGAAATTTCCCCCTTCAGAAAAAAACACCCCCAAATCTGGGGGGAAAACCCCCTATTCGGCAACACTGGACCGTGCAAACAAACGCAACACTGTTCGCTGAGCGCTCTCAGCAACTTACTTTAGCTCTCTCAGTGCTCATGGTGTAGAAACATGTGACACTGCTTTACGCAATCAATGTCACTCTAGCTCTCTCCGTATAGGATCTATTCCTCTCGGCTGATAGTAATCGAAGAGGTGAATGATGTCGAATTTACGTGGAAGAAATGATTCAATGTAATTTATTGAAAGGATAAATTAATAATGAATGATGATGAACATTTTTGAAAAACTGGAATTTATTTTTTCCTATAATATTAAAATTGACTATTTAAATACCAATAAATGTGGGTCGGGTCAAATAGACTTGAGGGTGCAATGTATGTCCCTGAGTTCCACAGTGTAGACCGAGGGTTGAAAAGAGAGTTCCATTGGAACTCAAGGGAAGTTGGAAGTTACAAGGGAATTTTTACAACATTTAGGCTAATAACGCGAGGAGCGAACAGATCCCTTGGTAGAAAAAGCGGATTATGAACCTACAAGAACATAATGAAATGAAATATCAGCAAGATCAATACATCACAAAATATTATTCATATTTCGAATATTTTGTTTTTGATTTTTGTTTTTAAATATTTGAATTTTTCATTTTTACCAGACAGGGAGATTGGAAATGGTGCAAGACTAACCCCCCACATGTGAATAGTGAAAATAATAAACCAAAATAACTAGACGCCAATTCTGATGGGGATCCGCCTGTTTCATCACAATGGAACAACAATAAAACAACCTAAGCATTTCAAAAAGGGGCGGTGATGAAATTTTCGGAGATGGACCCCCAGGGGATCGATGAGATGATGTAAGTGAATTCCACGACGCCACCTTCAGCGAGGGAGATCGGGCAGCGCCGCCATCTATTAATATCCACCGGGACGGCCAAACTTGGAACAGGAACCCGCATACCGGAACGGGGGAAAATCTTCTCCGCAGTCTGCTTCCTCTGGTCTGCCCTCTCAACTCCAGGTCAGTCCCAACTGCCTGGGAACTCAGAGCGAAATGGGGACTAACTGAATCGAAAAGTGCCGTTTTTCTGCCCAAGATTCCATGCCGAACTCATTCGCCGTATAATTCAACGGGTTTTGAGGGGGCACGTTTGCATTGAAATTTGTTTCAGATAATGAATTTGTAAATTATTGACCAATAGACGTAGTTACAGAGTCGACAACCCTTCACAAAACCAAACAACAAATACTAATACTATACCTAACTACATACACGATAGGTCGGTCCCTATGGGATAATACATCAATCCAATTCAGGATTATACCCACTGAGCACAATACACAGTTTCGGTTCCATGTTAGCAATGATGGTACCCTGTAATCAACCTACCAAACTTATCCAATTTAGAATGGCAGCGGTGGGGAGGGGGGGGGGGGAGAGAGTTTGCCGAGGCGTTTTTGGCACTATCACGATAGTACAGATCAATGGTTCTCTACATTTTTTAGGCTCCTGCTCTCCAGAGTTGCTGAACAGTTTCCAATGATCCCCTACCATGGAGCAAATGAAGATCAGAAGAAGTTTCTCAAAAATTCAAATCAATGAATTGAAAATATATTAGAAAGAACGATAGAGAAAAGAATTGTATTCCATCAAATCGATTATTTTCCAAAGATTAATTGCGAAAATGATCGTTTCCGAGAGAAGATCAGTTGTACCTGGTGCTTCACAACCCCGTTCCTTGATCTTTTCGTAAGATGATGGCGCAGGTCTTTTCATTATGTCTAGTCGATTTATTTTTCCAGTGATAAGATCTGGCAACCCACTGAACCCACGAAGTTTAAAGAGGGGAAGTGAATAAACTAAAACTATAAAATGTTGACGGCGCTTCAAACTCCAGCGAAGAGGTGAGCGATGTCCTCTTGAAGCCAAAGTTACACGAGCTCACCACCATCCTGAAAACTGGGTTTGATCATCTCACTAGCAGAATGTTGAAAGTTCATTTTATTTTCCCAATGAACGCTGTTTCATTACTAACAAAACAGTTAATTATAAATTGAGGAACTTTACTAAGCAAGTAGGTAAGTATTCTTTATTATCTCTTGAATACAAGTAGAGAACCTGTACTAAGAAGACTTAAAGAGCTAGGAATAGACAAGAATATCAAGGGTACAAGATACTGATGGCAACAGAAACTATGATGAGATTGTGGAATCAACACATTGATGCTATGGACAGCTCCAGGACGTAGACCTACTCTTTCCACAATTTCCACTGAAATCTTTTTACAGTATTTAAGGAGTGAGAACGTACAAATACGTGGGCTCAAGTACCCTAAGCTCACAAAGCTCTCTTTCATTGATCAAACATTTTCACAACGTTCCGGAAATTTCTTGAGCAACGATTTCCTATGTTCGCAATAAAATTGAATTTAATCAAACAGTTTTTCATTAGCCGACAAGATTGGCCGAAATAATTCTTCCACAAAGTGAATTTAATTTGAAAGACAGAAATAAAATACATTCCAACATATGCTTCCTCCTCCCTACCGTTACAGCACCCCTTTGAGCATATGTGAATGAAATATTTTATTCGGGAAAACTATGGATAGGTGCATTTATTTAGTTGTTTTCGACAGGTTCTCAATTTCAGGAAAATGTGAAAATATAGTTTGCTTACTAGTAGGGTGACCTCTCTAGTCCGTGAACGACATACATTTTGTGGACCACGCTCAAAAATACGGCTAGAACAAGAACTGTAGTGTCTGTAGTTCAATCTAGTGGATTCCCGACTGTCCCTTAGTTATGTACGTTCAACAGAAGTCTCTGAAATGTTTCCAAGCGGTAGGTTTCATATAAAACAAATTATTTCAGTGTTACATCTCAAGTCGAGGGACAAACTTACGAGGCGAGTTTAAGGATTCTTTTACTTTAATGTGAGATATAAGCAGTTTTATTAAACTTATTTTGGGTTCCTCACACGCTTTCTCATCATAAAACGCTGCAAATTATTACACAATGGTTTATTATTTCTGTGTTAGATAGCCCTTCTACGCAGATCATTGGTCTATAATTATTAAACCCCATATGTAATATATGATCAGAACATGGCGCAACGTGCCTCTAAAAAGGGTTCACACTTTTACAGTTTCAAGACCCCGCAGTTTTACGCCTCACATTAAAGATGTTTAAAACACGGGAAAATGAAGCATGAGGTAATTTACGGTAGCGCATGCGCAGAATGGAGTAATGATTTAAGAAAATTTAAATTGGTAGGGTACAATCTACAGCCTATCCCATAAATTCCCAGAAAAAGTTTTCAAAATCTGATGACGATTTCTTTGCACTCAAAAAGCTCAAATTTCGAAAGTATTTAACACTATAGAATACGATAATTTACGAAAATTCGTTTTTACGCTGCACTTGTTTTTTCGTTTTCATGCTTCATGACTGGAACTTTTATGAATTCAAGTTCACTTCTAAACATTTGGAACTGTCATTCATTTTAGTTGTATGATTGAGAATTTCATTTTTATTTTTGCAATCAAAGAGTGTTTTTATTATCAGTATCTGGAAAAGTATTTTACATAGAAACAACCTTCCACACATTGAAGTTCCACATTACTGCCATTACACAACACGCCCAGTCATTCTCACACGAAGGCAACCAAAACCTTAATCTATAATGTACGTTATTTTTTGGCACGTTCGTTATTTTTAATACGGCGAGGACGATTCTCCGTTAAAACAGGCAGAAGGGCAGGTAGATTACCGATGCAAGAGCCGTTGGTGACGTTCCCACGGCGATAGGCCGAGCGGGCGCTGAGGTCAAAACGACCATTTCCGGCGCTGCGCCGCTACCGGCAGTTTTGAGCCACAAAACCGCGAAACCGTAGCGCCTGTTCTCACGACCTCATTTCAACTGATAAGTCAGTCACTTAGTTAGTGGGTTATTGAAACATTATAAATTCATGAAGCCAATTGCTTATATAGAGTCCGTTAGATAAACTTAAATCCCTTGATTTGAGTATTTTCTCAAGGGAATGTAACTGATGTTGTTACAGTAGATTTCGCTTGGTATAAACGACCTGGTATCATAATGCTGTGTATCTACTAGTTCAGGGGTTAATAATCTTTTTCGGATCGCGCTCTTCGTAGCTGGACGTGAACACCTCTGCACCCACTCACACCATCAGAGCATAATTTAGTAGCAGATTATCCGGCCGTTGGTTGCTCGGATTGGGGAGTCTAGGCAATATTTCTCTTACTTCTGGTGAGCTATATTTATAACGTTAGCTTAAAGCCCCGCCCACTCTTGAGCATTCGTGAGAACTTTGGATAGATTTGGATTCGCAAATCATGTTTGTGAGCAACTTTGAACTCCTACTCGCGCTCTGTCTAGACGACACTAACATTGGGGGGATGTGGATCACCAGCATTCGGGGATGTTCCCACTTTTCTGTAATCTTCCATTCAAGTCCCTGGTGATTTTCATTTGTTTTTCTCATTTACAATCTCCCACTGTGGAAGTAGCTCACGTTTTGAGAGAGTCGCGAGAGGGTATACCAGTGTTATTTTAGTGGCCTTTATTCATTAAAAGCGTGAGTTTAAACTCGAAAAGATTAGAAGTTAACGGAGATTACACCTCACCGTCTTTTGCCAGAGCGCTTTACCAGTAAAACTACTACTGAGGCGGCTAAAGTTTAAACTACCAAAATCCGGTCTGTTACACTTCTAATCTCCGTTAGCCGTGATATCAAAATGGCCACATAGCTTTTATGTGTTTTTTGATGTGTAATTTCTACGTTTAAAGATAAATTGGCGTGAGTTGGCATTGGATAAAGATAAAACAGTATATTAGGGTAATTCATTGTTGTTTGAAACTAGTGTAACACCTACGTATGTATCTAATAATTATGTTTTGGGTATCCGTTGATAGTAGGTATCTTCCCAGGAAGATGGCAAATATTCAACATGCCCGCTCCTCATAAAGTGATCTCTGCCATTTTATCATTTAACATTATGAGGAACAAACCTCGTTCTATAATAGATCAATACAACGAGCTGAAGTAGAAATAGCCTCATCACTTAAACATCGACACAGTTTAGCAACCAACCACAAGGATAAGAGGAAAATAATGTAAAATAGCTTATGATAATAATGGTGGCACATATTGATGAGGTATGTATAGTACGCCTTTATGGCTTACCTCATTGATTAGAATCTAGAGAAAAATCACAATTTCCTGCATAGAAGCCTGAAACAATGCCATTATTTGGTAATTAAAATGGAAGTGAGAAAAATTGCAATGACGATTTTACTATCTCAACGCTTCAAAGTGTCCAACTTTTCATTGGACAGTTTGTTTCAGATTCCGTTATTTCAAACAGAGTTTAATTATAGGTTTTATAACAAGGGTATTGGGTTGGTGAAAGACACCAAGGTTTAATCCACGAGATTACGTTTAATGGAGTTTGGCTAAACTTCTTTATTTTTTATTATTTTTGTTGTTGTGAAAGTGAGCCTAAAACTCGTGCGTAAATGGGAGGGCAGTGAAAAGAAAAAAAAGAATGCGGCTAAAAGAATACTTTCTCGGATCGAGGGGATACTTGTAGATCCTGCGGGACATTGGAGAGATTGACAGAAGTGGACTATTCCGGAATTTCTATTGCATTTCAGAGACGGATTTCTTGTTCAATACTTCGGTTTCTCAAAATAAACCCTTTTTTGAGAATTAGGAAAGCGACCTGATGCTCGACCATGCTATCGAGTGAGTCCACACTGTGCGAACCGAAGCGGCAAACATCCTTTGATGTTTACGGAAATACTGACTCCAGGTGATGGGAACATCGCCGAGCCGAATCGAGCGTTTAAAAGCGTTCGCAGTTGCTCGAGAATGCGTTTAAAGTTCGCGAGCATTCTCAGTTTAGTGGCTTTCGAATGCTCGGCTCACCGAAAAGTGCATCTTCTAGTGTGGATGACGAGCAGGTGGTCTTGAGATGGTTTTAGCTGCATTAAAATACTCTAAATCTCGTCTGAAATTCTTGATCGGGAAAAATCTAACGACGTCGTCCGAGTAAAAATCATCACCATAACTAGGGATGTTATTTTTCTTTCTCTCAGGTGTTGCTGCTCCATTGCCGTAATTAACAAAGATGCTTCACATTGCACAGGCGAAGCTATCATTATAATGAACCTAACCACGAGTAAGGAAATTAATTATGAATTTCCCCCGTTCGAGCAACGACCGAGTGATTTTGGTTTATTATTTTCAATAATGAACCTTTGTAATCGACTAAGAAAAAAAAAAAAATCTGTCCGTTCGCTGTCCGCCGCCCGCCGTCCACGATTTTTCTCCGAAATTAATATACTTCATAAAACTTGCGTTAAAAATTGCATTCGAGGTCTAGATGGTTCTAGAAGCTCGGTATCAATTTGTGTCAATCCTAAAGGGTACCATTAAAGGGCTAAAGATTCAAAAATCGAGATCTCAAACACTTTCGAAGTACCTATAATGCTTTTTTGCTTGTCAATGGTAAATATGTAATAGGCTCGAACATCGGAAAACACCTTCGAATTTCTAAGCGCGATTTCTAGCGGATCTATTGAAAAGCCTATCAAGCTCTAAATTCAATAAAAATTCGCTAGATAGTGGTACTAGTGAAATACATAAAAATTGCATTGTAAATATCAGCTGATATAATGCCAATATCGGAATTATCAGGTGATTTAGTTTCAATGGAGTTTATTCTAACGTTGCGAAATCGAGTTTATTGACTATTGTCCGACGACTACAAGTGAAATATTGATACCTAATTGTAGTGGATTTATATATGTTTTACTTGGTGTAGGTAGACCAAGTGGGACATTTATATTCTGGTTATGCGGGTTAGTCCCTGAGGTATTCCTGTAAGGAATGTGAGCGAAATCGCCAAGGTCAGCTTGCTTGGCGGGAGGAACTGAGGGGTAGTTCGTGTCGCAGCCGCGTGGAGCACTGAGCTCGCATAGTGGGTGCTGGGTTCGATCAGTTTGGTGCTGAGCCGTTGTGTAATATTCCGGCCTAAGATTTATATCTGTAGGAGGAATATGTTGGGCTTGGTTGAGGTACTGAAAAGTATCCTTTGTTTTTAGCACATTTGGAGTGTATTTGACACTCGGATCGGCCGGGTAGCCTTGTGTAGAATATCGTGGATATTCGGAAATCTTTGTCGAATCATGATGATTGACTTCAGAGCGGGTCTGAAAGGTATCCTCGAACTTTTGTGTGTGTGAGGCTTGATCTAACGTTTCCTTCATGAATACGTTAGGTGAGAAGGCGATCTCTTCGCGAGGATCGAGCCTTGGGCCGTCGCTAGGAACAGCGGACGAGTCGAGCAGTGGGTAGGGAGCGCTGCGTGGGCTAAGGGGCCCGGCCGCGCCGTGTTCCGCCTCCCCTTGCATGAGGAAGTAGGACGGGCGGCGCTCCATCGAAATATCCGAGTTTGTTAACTCGTTTTCGATACCTCTACGTATAGGATAGAGGGTTTGGAAGGTGGACTCGCTTGACAGAGCTTCTTTCCTTTGCTCGGATGTCAGGGTCCTACCTTGTAGTCTTGAAAAAGACTTCCTTGGACGATAAATTAGAGCGGATGAGCTGAGTAATTTATCGGCGTGCCCCAGCGGTCGGTGACGAGCCTAGTGCTACGAAACCCGGGCGACACGTCTCGGAACGTCCCAGCGGGCGTACGATCTAATGAGAATATCAATAGATGTACCGGGTGGCGTCCTGACAGAAGAACTACGTTGGGCAATGAGCAGGATAAATAATCACTGGACTCGTAGATGCCAATGCGAGATCTGTGTGGAGAGAAGGTATGCCTTGTAGAAAGCAGTAGGAAGCCGTTCTGAGATGAACTCGGGAGCAGAAGGATCGTCAGCGTAGAGCGTGTAGAATCTTCGTACTTCAGAGTGTAGTCGTCGAGAGCAGAGAGTGGAATGAATTTCGGAGGGCTCCGAGCGGGGTAATTATAGGGAGGTGGCCGCCTCCTGCCGCCTCCTGATTGGTCCGCTTAATTTCATTAATTCAACTGTGTAATCTCATTGGCTCGCACATTGTTTTCTCAGAATCTGCGAGTATGATAGCTGAGTTGGTCCTCCGGGGTGGCTTCCCCGCGTCCGTCGCTGCGACGGGGTCCCCAGAGGTGGCTTACGCGCGTCCGTTGCGGAGACAACGACCTTGAGGTGTCTTCCCTGCGTCCGTCGTTTAGACGGGGTCCTCGGGTGGTTTCCCTGCGTCCGTTGTTCAGACGGGATCCCCGGGGTGGCTGCTGGACCAGAGGTGGTTGCTTGCCGCCTCCTGGTTGGTTCGCCTATTGTCTCTCGTGTAATCATTGTTTCTGATTGGCGAGTAGGCTTGCTAGAACTGTCCTTGTTAGTTTTAGAGGACGTTTGCTTGTCTGTTTGAGTTTTCTCATTCAAGGCGACTTGGTTCGAGATACTTGTCGCGTCTCTCTCGCCCAGTAAGTGTTTAGGGAGGTCGCCTTGTCTGTTATTTGTTAATATTTCACTTTTGAGTGAGAATTTCGTATTTTCTCTCTGGTGAAATATTTTGTTTGACGGAGTTATAACTCGACGTCTTATAAATATTTGTGTGTCGTGTCTACCTCTTTTTGGTAGCCCTGAAAAGGGCTGTTGACAAGAGGGGGTGGTTTTCACCACAGGCGCCCCCCCCCCAAGACGTCGTGTTATTAACGACGACGCCGGTTGGGGTGTTTCGAGCGCAGTCACCCACCTCTCGTCGAATTTGGTAGAGGGGACGTGTCTTCTGGCGGATTTTCGGGGAGTCTCCTCCTTATTTTCTGTCTGATTTTTGCTTAGTGACACAGCTTCGTCTGTTTTTAGAGTATAAGCTGGTTTTATTTGCTGTTTGGGAACTTTTTTTGTGTGTTCGCCAATTTGTACTGTAACCGAAAACTTATCTCTTTTAACAACTTTGAATGGTCCCGTGTAAGGACATTGCAGAGAGGAGAGCTGTGTGGGCACTCTGATATAGACATGTGTACATGTATCCAAATTTTTGGGCATGTTGACGGCATATTTCGTATTATTATGTCTAATATGAGTAGGTCGGAAGAAGAGAGGCTCAGAAAGGTTTGTAGAAGTTACGAAAATGTCTCCTGGGAGCGGTACGTCAATTCCGTAAACTTTTTGGAATGGTGTAGTTTCCGTTGCTGGGTCTACTGCCGTACGCATGGCGAGTAGTACTTTTGGAAGTGCGTCGAGCCAATTTTCGTTTTGTGCTTTGAGAGCCTCTTTCAAGGATCTATTTCTGCGTTCCACCATTCCGTTTGTTGACGGTTTGTATGGTAACGTGTGAGTATGTTTTACTCCGAGACGTTCCATAATGGAATGAAATAGATCTGATTCGAATTGTGTGCCTTGGTCACTTGTGATGTATTTAGGTACGCCTTTTGAAGCTACCCAAATATTGATAAAGGCGTTTGTGATCGTGGATGTTTCGATGTTGTTAAGAGGGACTGCCTCTAGCCAACCCGTTGCTCTATCGACCATCATTAAAATGTAACGTTTCCCTCCTTTAGCTAAAGGTAAGGGTCCGGTAATGTCAACGTGTACATGTGAGAATTTGTTAGCCGTTTCAAATTCGGAGTAAGGGAGCTTCACGGAGCGAGTGATTTTTGCTCGTTGGCAAGTCTCGCATGCTCGGACCCAGTTGGAGACATCTGCACGAAGTCCGTGCCAAAAATATCTTTGTTTTACTTTATACACTGTAGAGTGTATGCCTGGGTGTCCCAAATTGTGAATTTGGCTGATTATTTCATGCCTTATTTCGTTTGGAATATAAGGTCTTGGGTGTCCTAGGTCTAGGTTACACCAAATCTCTCCTTGAGGGAATTCAACTCGTGTGAGTTTCAATTTGTCCTCTGCGTTAGGAGGAGAATGAATTTGTGCATTTGAGATGTGCAGTAGAAGATTGCACTTTATTGCGGCCGTAATTTGTGAAATTTCGGCTATGGGCGGACCCTCGTCAGTTTGGGTTGAAATTGACTTTTTTTGAATTTCAACTGGGTCGAAGGGTCTAGAGAGTGCGTCGGCGACGACGTTGTCTTCTCCGGGTATATGTCGAATGTCACTTGTCATTTGGGAGATGTATGTTAGCCATCTCAATCGCATTTTAGAAAAATGTGCGTTTTTCTTAAGCATCGTGCCTAGCAGAGGCTTGTGATCTGAGCAAATATGAAAAGAGCGGCCGTCCAAGTCATTGTGCCAATGAATGCAAGCTTGGTAAGCGGCGAACATCTCTTTGTCGAACGAGGCTTTATTCTTCCATTGTTCCGGAATTTCTTTACTGAAAAATCCCAATGGTTGGTAAGATTTCGAGCCGTGTTTGTCTGTAATTTCCTGCTCCAGTGCCGCTCCGATGTGTGTATCGGATGCGTCGCAAACTATTCTCCACTCTGCTGTAGGATGTGGATGAGCAATATTATGCAATGTAGCTTTTATCATTGCTTGTTTTAAGCTGTTGAAAGCTTTTTCTCTCTCTGATATCCATTCGATAGGTGTTTTGTCATTTTTTTTGTTTGACTGAATAGAGTCATACAGAGGTTGCGCTGTGTGAGCGAATTTACTTGAGCAGGCTCGGTAAAAACCACACATCCCTAGGAATCTGCGTAGACTTCGTACGTCTATCGGCCTAGGAAATTGTTCTATGGTTTCTACTTTATCTCGTTTAGGAATTATCCCTTCTTTCGAGATAGTGAAACCTAGGAAATCGACGGTAGGTTTTGAAAAAATGCATTTATCAAAACCTACTCGAAGTCCGTGTTCTCCTAGCTTGTCGAAAATTTGTTTGAGGTGGTTCATGTGTTCTTTATAATTTTTAGAAGCCACCAATATGTCATCTAGGTATACAAATGCGAAATCAAATTTTCGCATGATGCTGTCCATGTACCTTTGCCATGTTTGAGCCGCTCCGGCCAAACCCATGCTCATTTTTTTAAACTCATAAAGACCGAAAGGTGTAATAATTGCAGTTTTATGAGCGTCATCTGGGTGCATCGGAATATGGTAATATGCCGATTTTAAATCTATTGTCGAATAGATTTGTGTATTATGTAAATTCGCTTGGAAAGAGCGAATGTGAGGAGGAGGGTAGGCGTCTTTCTTCGTTTTCGCGTTCAGGAAACGGTAGTCGCCGGTGATCCTCCATGACCCGTCTTTTTTTGGCACACAGTGTAACGGGGATGCCCATTCGGAATCTGATGGTGCAATTATGCCATCGGAGAGCATTTTGTCAAAAGTACTTTTGACTTGAGCCCGTTTTTCGCCTGCCATGGGTCTTGCACGGAAGTGTACTGGTGTTCCTTCCGTGGTTATACGGTGGTAAACCCCGTTGTTTTTCCACTTTCCTTGAAGTTTGCTCATTTTATCATTGTATTTTTCAATGATAGAGCGTATGTTTTCGTCCTCCGTGAGCTGTACTTCCTCTGGTTGAGGGCTGTTGTCACGACGAGGGATATTAGCTGCTATTTGTTCGTCAGTGAATTTTTTGTTCATGACTGCAGCGATTTTTTGATCGGCATAGCTCTTTATTTTATCTTTATAGATATATTTGTGTTTGACCCGTATTCCGATATCCCAAGACTCGAGGAATGGTATACCGAGGATCGCTAGATCAACTTTAGTGATCATAAAATCGGTGGTCATGTCTCCGAGGCCGATGTTAACCGTCGTGTCAGCACGCCCTAGTGTGTCTATAGGGGCGCCGTTAGCTGCTGTGAGCTTGACGTTGGACTTACGAATTTTTAAGCCCAATTTTTTGGTGACATTGTGGGGCAGAATGTTCACTTCTGCTCCCGTGTCAATGAGAAATTCAGTGCCATTTAGTTTGCACTTGAAAAAAAGCCTTTTATACTCTTTAGTCTGCCGGTGTATAGGCTCAGATACACTGGCAGTTATTCGTTTTCCGAACTCTCTGAGTCCGAGGTTGGAACGGTACTTTCTTCTACCGATCTATGAGTATTTTCGCTTGAAACCAAGGCTTTAGGCTGGCTGATAGGCGCTGCCTTTTTGGTAGGTTTGGAGGCAGTATTTGCCTTCCAAGTGCAGTATTCTGGGTCTGCACACTTGCGAGTTTCGCCACCAAAACGTGTGTGGTTTCGGCAGACATAGGCCGTCGGTTTGTGAGGCTTACTCTCTACTTGCTGAGGTTTGAACTCAGCTTTTTGTGAGAGGGCCTTTTTGAAACCAGTCTTCGTGGGTTTTGAAGTAGATTCTACTCCTCGTATGTTGAGAGAAGGGTTTGCTGTTTTGTACGCGTGTAGCGTATCAGCTAGGTCGAGCCGGGCGGTCGTGTTAGGTTGTGCTGCGACCATGCCTCGGGCTTCGATAGGCAGAGTTTCGATCCACTTTTGAGTGATCAGAGCCTCTGAGAAGTACCCAACAGCCTTAGAGTACATTTCATGGTACTTGGTGCTGGGTTTTTTGGCGAGAGATGCGAGGTCCTCGAGCGCGAGGAGCCTGTCCTGTAAGGACAACCCGTATTCTCGTTGTAGGCGCTGTTTGGCCTCTTCATAAGGTGCGTGGGGTGCCGTGAGGTAAGCTGAGTCGATAGCTTCCCGCATTTCTTCCGGTACCCACTTGTATATAGCTGAGAAACATTCGTTCTGCGTTCTCAGGTGTTTTCGCACGCAGTATTGATCGAACTCGGCGAGTGCACGATCGATATTCTTCTTTTGGAAGATAGGTCTTTGATAATCTCCCATTTCCTCCAAAAGTGCTCGAAAGCCACTTTGTGTAGAGGGTTGTTGAGTGAGATGTGGGGCGTATAGGCCCGGCGGGGGTCGCACGCCCGCAGTGGTTCCCTGAAATCCACTAGCTTCATAAGAGGGAACGAAATGCTCCGTGTTAAGCCTGTTCAAAGGCGGGGTCACCATTTGTAGTGGATTTATATATGTTTTACTTGGTGTAGGTAGACCAAGTGGGACATTTATATTCTGGTTATGCGGGTTAGTCCCTGAGGTATTCCTGTAAGGAATGTGAGCGAAATCGCCAAGGTCAGCTTGCTTGGCGGGAGGAACTGAGGGGTAGTTCGTGTCGCAGCCGCGTGGAGCACTGAGCTCGCATAGTGGGTGCTGGGTTCGATCAGTTTGGTGCTGAGCCGTTGTGTAATATTCCGGCCTAAGATTTATATCTGTAGGAGGAATATGTTGGGCTTGGTTGAGGTACTGAAAAGTATCCTTTGTTTTTAGCACATTTGGAGTGTATTTGACACTCGGATCGGCCGGGTAGCCTTGTGTAGAATATCGTGGATATTCGGAAATCTTTGTCGAATCATGATGATTGACTTCAGAGCGGGTCTGAAAGGTATCCTCGAACTTTTGTGTGTGTGAGGCTTGATCTAACGTTTCCTTCATGAATACGTTAGGTGAGAAGGCGATCTCTTCGCGAGGATCGAGCCTTGGGCCGTTGCTAGGAACAGCGGACGAGTCGAGCAGCGGGTAGGGAGCGCTGCGTGGGCTAAGGGGCCCGGCCGCGCCGTGTTCCGCCTCCCCTTGCATGAGGAAGTAGGACGGGCGGCGCTCCATCGAAATATCCGAGTTTGTTAACTCGTTTTCGATACCTCTACGTATAGGATAGAGGGTTTGGAAGGTGGACTCGCTTGACAGAGCTTCTTTCCTTTGCTCGGATGTCAGGGTCCTACCTTGTAGTCTTGAAAAAGACTTCCTTGGACGATAAATTAGAGCGGATGAGCTGAGTAATTTATCGGCGTGCCCCAGCGGTCGGTGACGAGCCTAGTGCTACGAAACCCGGGCGACACGTCTCGGAACGTCCCAGCGGGCGTACGATCTAATGAGAATATCAATAGATGTACCGGGTGGCGTCCTGACAGAAGAACTACGTTGGGCAATGAGCAGGATAAATAATCACTGGACTCGTAGATGCCAATGCGAGATCTGTGTGGAGAGAAGGTATGCCTTGTAGAAAGCAGTAGGAAGCCGTTCTGAGATGAACTCGGGAGCAGAAGGATCGTCAGCGTAGAGCGTGTAGAATCTTCGTACTTCAGAGTGTAGTCGTCGAGAGCAGAGAGTGGAATGAATTTCGGAGGGCTCCGAGCGGGGTAATTATAGGGAGGTGGCCGCCTCCTGCCACCTCCTGATTGGTCCGCTTAATTTCATTAATTCAACTGTGTAATCTCATTGGCTCGCACATTGTTTTCTCAGAATCTGCGAGTATGATAGCTGAGTTGGTCCTCCGGGGTGGCTTCCCCGCGTCCGTCGCTGCGACGGGGTCCCCAGAGGTGGCTTACGCGCGTCCGTTGCGGAGACAACGACCTTGAGGTGTCTTCCCTGCGTCCGTCGTTTAGACGGGGTCCTCGGGTGGTTTCCCTGCGTCCGTTGTTCAGACGGGATCCCCGGGGTGGCTGCTGGACCAGAGGTGGTTGCTTGCCGCCTCCTGGTTGGTTCGCCTATTGTCTCTCGTGTAATCATTGTTTCTGATTGGCGAGTAGGCTTGCTAGAACTGTCCTTGTTAGTTTTAGAGGACGTTTGCTTGTCTGTTTGAGTTTTCTCATTCAAGGCGACTTGGTTCGAGATACTTGTCGCGTCTCTCTCGCCCAGTAAGTGTTTAGGGAGGTCGCCTTGTCTGTTATTTGTTAATATTTCACTTTTGAGAGAGAATTTCGTATTTTCTCTCTGGTGAAATATTTTGTTTGACGGAGTTATAACTCGACGTCTTATAAATATTTGTGTGTCGAGTCTACCTCTTTTTGGTAGCCCTGAAAAGGGCTGTTGACAAGAGGGGGTGGTTTTCACCACACTAATGCTAAATTTCGTCTTTTAAATTGCTCCCAAGTCTACCTATAGGGAGCGGAAGCATTTTTTTACTTGAGAGATCGAAAACTTGTGGTCTCCACTAAAATCAAACGGCTCTTGTTTTTGTACAGTGGTAAAATGTCCACTCGCATTTTACGATTTAGACTATTGGGAACAACTTTCGTTCCGTGCCATTCTCTCTCTCTCTCTCTCTCTCTCTCTCTCTCTCTCTCTCTCTCTCTCTCTCTCTCTCTCTCTCTCTCTCTCTCTCTCTCTCTCTCTCTCTCTCTCTCTCTCTCTCTCTCTCTCTCTCTCTCTGTGTTTCTCTTTGTTTTGTTTGTCTGTGTGTGTGTATGTCCGAAAATCCTTGTAACAAGCTTAATTTCCATAATAATGAACCAGTTCTTATGAAATATTCATGGAACCTTGGGTAAAGATGGTCTCCTGTGAGTTTCGTTGTTCCCAAATAAATACCTATTTCACTCGGCGCATGCGCAAACGTAAATTCCATCAATTCCAATTTCTCACGTCCCCGTTATCCGATCTCGCTCAAATTCGGAGGATGGGTGAAAGGGGTTAATTTGAGCATTCCCTAGCTATTTCAATATAATCCTATCAAAAGTAGCAGCTGCGCATGAGCAAATATATTGCTTTTGCTATGTTGCTATGTTGCTTTTTTTAAATTAGCCTAATTTCAACAGTTTTCATCCGGTTTTGATGCAATTTTCAATGAAGGTGCAGGTTAGACTGTAAACGGGCCACTATTATTTCCATACTTTTCAAATCATTACTTCATTTCGCGCATGCGCAAATAAAAATCCCTTCAAGCATCAATTTTTTAAGCCCTAGTGGTTCAATCCCTCTCAAATTTAGTGCATAAATGGAGGACGATGGTTTAATTATTCCATGTTAATTTCAACAAGATTGCATCATTATTAGCTCCTACCCATGCTCAAAAGTGTACCCAGGAACAAGGTCTAGTTTTGATACGATTTGGTGCATTTTGTGGGAATTTGTGGCTTAGGCTGTAGATTGTTCCCTACCAATTTCATTTTTCTCAAATCATAGCTCCATTCTGCGCATGCGCTAACGTAAATTACTCCAAGAATCATTTTTCCATTTCCTAAATGACCAATTTCGAAGTTGTACGTTACCTACATCATGATTCCGCTATGGAGTTTTTGATGATTATTAAAAACATTTCAATGACCTATATGTTTATGTTATTTTCAATTGGTAGGTGGTACCTACTTACTTAAATATCTTTATACTGAGATCAGGGAAACTAGTAAAATGTAGATGTTTTAATTAATTGCATTAATTTTCCCTCTGCAGGCACCTATATCTACGCAGGCATATTGATGGCAACCTTCGGATCTAGAACTCGAAATGGACCTCCTTTGTAATATCAAGAATTTAATATCAGTGCACACAAATCAGCTGTGGGGTCTCTTAGTCTCATTTGTTTTTTGATCGACTTATGATGTTGAAACCTGAAATGTAGCTCCTTTTTGGAGATCTGGAATACAATTAAAAAATATGAAGGGACGCTGATCAGCTTCGGAACCTCCGAGAATAACTTTCCTATTCGACTCACGGTGTTGTTATTTACGAGTATATGGAGCTCTTCTGGGACTCCTCGGGAACAATTACGAGGTACGGAGGCGCAGTAATCAGCTGAGGGGCCTCTGAACCTATATTCTTTCCTTACCTATCGACCTTTTTTAAATATTTTTACTGTGAAGCGTAAAATTGCGGGGTCTTGGAATTGTATAAGTGAGAACCCTTCTCGGAGGCACCATGGGCCATGTTCTGATCATATATTACATTCGGCGTTTAACTATTTATTATAGACCAATGATCTGCGTTGAAGGGCTATCTAACTCAGAAATAATAAACCGTTGAGTAACAATTTGTAGCGTTTTTGTTCTCGAATTAGGACCAAATCTAATCAAAGTAGCGGAAGAGTCAGTGAGCTAAATTATTTCTTGCTCACCGTAGGTAGTATGAACTTGAATAGGGAGTCTTTCTGGGATATCAAGAGATAAAATTAAAATACGGGTTCCATCCTGATCAGCTGAATGAGATAAATCTCTCCTGCCCACTCTAGGAAATTTAAATTTGAAAGGTAGGCTCTCTAGAACTTCAAGAGACAAATGAAATTATGGTCTCCATCCTGATCAACTCAGTGAGCTAAATTCTCCCCTGATCACCAAAAGGATATTGTGACAGAAAGCCTCTCTGGGACGAGCTTCACCCTGATTAGCAGAGTGAGCAAAATTTCCTACTATCCATCCTAGGAAGTTTAAATTTGATTGGGAGTCATCCTGGGACATCAAGAGACAAATGAAATGACGGCTTCCATCCTGATCAACTCAGTGATCTAAATTCTCCCCTTCACCCTAGGATGTTGAAATGTGGCATGAAGCATCTCTGGGACGAGCTCCACCCTGGTAAGCAGAATTAGCTAAATTTCCTACTATGCATCCTAGGAAGTTTACATTTGATTGGAAACCTTTCTTGGTCATCAAGAGACAAACGAAATGGCGGACTCCATGCTGATCAACTCATAGATCAAAATTCTCCCCTGTTCACCAAAGGATGTTGAAATGGGGACAATAGATGAATAAAATGTCGTGCTCCAACCTGATTAGTAGAGCGAGCTAAATTTTCTCTTGTCGCCCTTGGAAGTTGAAATGAGATGAAATGAGATAGAGAGCCTCTTTGGGACCACAATGGTAGAATAAAAAGACGAGATTCACCCTGATTAGCAGAGTGAGCTAAAATGTCTCCTGTTAACCCAAGAGAGTTGAAATTTGATTGAGAGCCTTTCTGGGACTACAAAACACATATGAAATAACGGGCTGTATTCTATTCAAATATCGAGAGCAGCAGATGGATAAAGCAGGTCCATCCCCGGCAAGGAGCACAGTGAAACAAACATAATAAAATGAAGGTAACCACGAGTTGGTCAAGCACTCCCTACCTATTTACCTACAAAACAACAACAACAGACGTACTGTAATAAGCCCCTTATCTCAGTTGATTAGAGTTAGAGCGTCGTGCTAGTAACGTAAAAGCAGCGAGTTCCATCTCCTCAAGAGCCAATTTTTATGTTTTGGTAAGTTTGCAAACAGCTTTACTGTTTACAACTTCATTATTTCGTACCAACGGGATTAGGTGCGACAGTCTTAGAATGGCAGATATAATTATTTTCGTTGAAAATTTATTTATAACGTGTTTAGTACCTATCTATTTCTTTACTGCCACAAAAACATTTTTTCAAATATATATAAACTTTAAGAATAAGATTTTATTGTCTAGCTATAGATGCCTTCAGCCAACCTTAAATAAATCTAGATAAACAGTGTATTTTTGACAATCTGATTTTATTCTAAGCGAATGTTATTTCGCCTAACCTTATGATCGCGAAAATAGCTTCTGCGGTGTAAATTGCTACCAAGCAACGTACAAAAAGCTGGAGAGACAAAAATAACCACCTTAATTTTCTTTTTCAAGATCCCTCGGGGAAAGGAACTAAGAATATCGTGGACAACGACTTTATATATTTGTGGAGGGGCTGCGGTGCGATGAGATGAAATCACTTTGTCGCATTACTCATACCTAGTACACGTAGAGTCGGGAGAGGCGGTGACCAAAATAGGCAAACGGTGGCGGCTATGGCCAAAATAAGAAAAGGGGGTCCGTCAACAAGGAGGAAGGAAATGAAGGAGGCGATCACGTCGCTGAAGTTGTAGGCATCTACGCTGCTATTATTAGGACCACCCTATACACTCCTGCCCACAACCTCATTTATGTATACATTCATTTATATATATGTACACGATCTCATTTATATACACTCCTGCCCACGATCTCATTTATATATGTAGGTAGAAAAATTTATCTAATTTCAGAATACATATAAGACAACAAACACAAACGATAAGTAGCAAAAGATAACAAAGAGGAAAATCTAGATAACACATTCTGAATGAGTCGGAGAGCGAGCTCACTAACTCATGATAGTCCTGACCCTATAAATTCATTATGGGTTGTAATTGTTAAAACGAATTAGAATAAACTGTGTATTGGGATAGTTAGGTACGTATTTTAGCCATCTCTCTCTCTCCCTCTATATATATATATATATTTTTCTTTGTATGTATAATGAAATGGCTCTACAAGAGCATATACATATTCAAAAATTGTTAAAAAAAAAAAAAAATAAATAAATAAATAAATAAAAAATAAAACCACGAAACTAATTTTATACTTCGGCCTTTTTAAAACTATGATAGAAGAAAATTTGATTTTTGGAAATAATGGAATTTGTCGAGAAAAACTTGCCATGGAGAAGCGTAGTTGCCCCAGTTAACGCCTGATGTTCAACCCTGAAGGATCAAAATTATGCGTCCAGTACATTCGCATGAGCCTTTTCTGACTGAAGCAGTATTTATTTATTTTCTGTGGGTCTCATTTTCTTCAATATCTTTAGACCATAGCATCAGTCATTAAAGTAGTAACATCGTGCGACGAGGCATAGCGGCTTACTGGCAGATCTTCCTTTTTCCTAACCAATGGTGGTGGGGGGGGGGGTCCTGTAACTTTATTTCGATCTGAAAACTTTTCCACAGCGGAGAAACGCTATCATCTGTGCCTTGGAGAACTTAACCAGGTGTTCTGTAAGCCTCTAACTCGAAAAAGGCCGCCACGTTTTGCTGTGGAATATTTCTCCCGGTGTTCTGTAAGGTAGTCTGTCTTCTCCATTCTGGAAAACTTTTCACTACCTCATTTTGCCGCCATAAGAGTTGACCCCTGGCGGTCCTGGCGGCAATGCCTGAAACCATGGTAATCTTGATTAGTTCACTACTGTTGCCTTGTCCATTAATGAAAAATTAGTCCTGTGGAAAGTTATTCCACTGTTGGTTATACCTCGAAAAGTTACAACCCCCCCCCCCCCCCCAAGGGTGGATATTTATCTCTACGAGTTTAACCCAGACTACACTCCATAAATTTGTTGATACACATAATCATAAAGATACAGTTATTTAAACGTAAAGTAACCGAATGATTTGTTGCCCATCATCCAGTTAATTTCTCACCAAAACAGATTTTCTTTACCAACACATTCATTTGATCAAATTCTTTCCGAGTTATTTACATACCTCTATATTTCACCTTTATACTCCCCTATGTATACCTTCTTATGATCTTTAGATGTTAAATATTTTTTTAATAATGAAGTTTTGATTCCTATCTAAGAGACGGCTTATAAAATCGAATTATTATCAGTTTAAAAAACGAAATCAAACACTATTTGTATACAAATGTTTCAAACCATTACGTCTGGCCACTTAACAATTTATTAAACTATAATTACCAACAATCTTTTAACTCATTACTTTTTAATCACCTTTATACTCCTCTTTTTATTCCTTCTTATTATCTTTAGACGTTGAAAGTTTTTGAATAATGAAGTTTTGGTTCATTTCTACAAGAGGGCTTATAAAATCCAATTATTATTAGTTTAAAAAATGAAACCAAACACTATTTGTATAAAAATGAGTCAAACCATTACGTTTAGCCACCTAGCTAAACTATAATAACTAACACTTGCTTACTAGGGCCACTTTCACCAACAACTTATTAAGCGGAGATTGGCCAAACTCGATTAAATATAATCTCGAGGATCAAACCTTGGCGTCTTTCACCAACCCAAAATTCGTTTAAACCAAGATTGGAATAATCGAGTTTCCCAAACGGAGATTCCGGAAACTGTCCAATGAAAAATTGGACAATTTGAAACAACAGTTTGAAAACCCGCCATGTGTCCAACACATCAAGACAATAAAGCAGTGAATCACAACCACGACCAATTATTACCCGCGCCGTTTTTATCTAGTTACCTAGTTACTATCTACTCGCAACTTTTCGTTGACTTCCAACAAAGAAAGTGTGACACATCATTTGACGGAAGCAGGACGGTTGATCACCTTATTTAAATGTACATAAGTTATTTTATGTGGTATAGGTAGGTAGGTACATACTGTACAAGGGATAGCAATTCAACATCGTATTATAACGTGCAATCATCATCGATTATACTTTATTTTCCTACCATCCTACATCAATTTCGTATTATAATTCATCGATTTGATGGTATAAAAGCCTTTTTCCAACTTATACCTGTTCGAAGGGAACTCCAGGTGAGTGTCGATAAGCTCGAGGACTTTCAAAACTGTCGGTTTTGGGAGCCGGAATCTCCGCCGAAATTCGACGTCGTCCAACCCGTCAAAATGTGGAATGCGCCGTCGGATCGTCCTTGGGCGTCTTTGCAGGACATCGTCCTCATCCGAGGAATCAAATTAATCCGAGCGATAAATCGCGTGAATTCATCATCAAAAACTTGAATAACAATAAACTATATATAAACTATAATAATAAACTGTGAACCAAACTGTAGAGGTATGAGGAATCAGCTGTTGGTGCGCGGCCATTTTGCTCGATATCATTTTTATCACTAATCTGAGATTGGAAAGAGTTAACTGGCCGAGATTGGGAGATTAACCTCAAGCCTCCTCGTTAGGAGTTTAAACTCGTAAAGTGGTTTGGTGAAAGACGATTAGATGGAATCTCGATTATTTGTTAATCTTTTCTAACTTAAACTCGTTTATGTTGTTGGTGAAAGTGGCCCAGTTGGTTGATAATAATTCACCTTCTGGCAAAACCTAGTTTAATTACGCAGCAACACCTACATATTTATGAATTCATCTCCAACTATCATTTTTACCCTTTCAACTGGGAACCAAATACACGGTTTTGCTATCATTTTGATTATTATAAAGCCTCCTGGTCAGTGGATCCACTATTTTTCACACATGGGCAAATGCTGACCATACTAGGTACCATTTAGTGAAAACCAGATGTCACTAGGTGACTTGGGGGCCGCGTTCTAATGGAAAATTGCAAAAATTTCTAAAAATGTCCTACAAAACTAATTAAACTCATTAAAAATGGCGAAAACGACTAAAAGTTGTTATGATATTTGTTTATCATAACATTACTAATAAATTATTGAAAAATAAACAGGTTTAACTTTGAAAAGGTAAGTTGAACAGTATTAAAACAGACTGACAAGGGAAGATGTTGGCTGGAATTATGTTGCTTATATTTGTCAATTTATTTTTACATGGTGTTCTATTTCGGAAGCGTTGCGAGAACAGGGCGGACAGCGATGGAGCTATAACAGGATCCAGGAAGACAACTGCAGCCCTCACCCATCAGTTCCCAATCTTCTGTTAGCTAAAAAATTCCAGGAGTGTTATTTCTCTTGCGTTTCTTTGGGGATACTTAGAAATTTAATTAGAACTATAATAACTTCTAGAGCACGATTATAAGCACTTTATGAGTAGTAGTAGTAGAAGTAGTTTTGGGGCTTTTCGTCCGGACGTCATCAGCAATCCTCCAAATGGAGGATCAGAATTCGTTCTGATGATTTTGCTTAAAGCTACTCATTGCCTCGCCCCCTTGACGGGAGATCGTCTGATGCGATCCATGTATCACACGTCAGAAATGAGACAAGCAAGCAAACAGTTAATTGAATTCATTTTATGATGGTTAGGTTTAACTAGAACTCAAAATGATGAAAATCGTGTACAAAAAAATTACCCATTGGCATTGTTCTTTTGATAATTATAATTCTTTATACTTGTAAAAGATATAAAAGTTATAACAAATCGAATGATTAGTCATAGAACCTCCATTAATCCGCCTGATGAGCCTTCCATCTAATGAACGAAACCTATTCTGATAACAAATGAACTAGGTAGATGGGTACCTAATTTATTTTTTCAAATTGTGAGTGTTTGAACTTCATGGATTTCAAAAATTTTCTACCCTCATAAATATTCCGCGATTTAAAGTTAATCTGATAACTTAGGGTTCACATCCATTTAGAGCATTATTAGTTCAGAAGTCCAATCTACACTCAATGTCGTTCCTTGGAGTCATTATTCAAACTGATAAAATTCATCCCACGCAGCCAAAACACAACTGATCAAACAATTCTTACAACTCACATTACTTGTACGATTTTCATTCGATCCATAACATGAACGTTCCGTACAACAAAGATTTGTTAGACCCCCAACCCATATTAGATTGAATTCAAATTTCAATTTCAATTTTACATATTTCAAAATGCAACCCATACAATGTTGAGGATGAGGAGGGTATATTCTTCAACTACAAAAGTTCGAGTATTGGAAAAAAAGTAGGAAGATCATTCTCGTAAGCATTAGCAACAACAAATACCTTCTCCAATTGTTTAGGAGTATTCGAGTGGTGAAGAACCCAGGTACCAACTCATAAATAATTTGGAGGACTGATGCAAGAACCCTGACATGTTGTGATTTCGCAAGGCACTTGACAGGAAAAGATAGCGACGATAACAGCTGATAGCTCCACATCGCTGTTTATAACACGTGGATTTTTTTTTTACGTACATGCGCGTAAAGGGTTTCACAACACCGATAATGATTAGCCTATATTTTAAGAAAGTGGAAATTTTATAATGACGTTAAATGAGCGGCTCCTTTTCATTATGGTTCCTAAAAATTCATGAATGACATTAATGATTTATATTGATTAATAAATGTCTGATTATCAATTCGGAAAAAGCTATAGTGTTTTTTACAATATAATAAATCTATATTCAAAGGTCTTTTTTTTTTTTGGCTTCCTTACTACAGAAGGTTGGGAAGCTTTGTATTCGTAATTTAAGTCGAAACAGTTTTTGTCCTCCAGAATCAAAATTTCCACTTGCTTTGTGTGTTGCTCGTTAGTGCGTTTCAGAGCTTCATAAAAAGAATTTTATGAAAAAATGAACTCAAAAATTAAAAAAATGCTCAAATTCTGCTAAAAAATGTACTTAAATTCCATTTATATCGAAAAATTGATAAAAACTACAACAAAAAACTACTTAAAAAAAAATCCAGAATCTATTTTGACTTTCAGAACATTTTTTAGAACAAGTTTTACGCCATAACCTTGATAGTTAACAATTTCTTTGCCCTCAATGTGCTTTAATGTCAAAACAATGTAACACGAAAACTCCCTTATACGATCATGCTCGACTGTACTTTTTTCAGTGCCTATTTGCCGGTTGACTTTATTTCCATTTATCCATCTCTTTGTTTGTCTACAAACAAATGTTGTGACACACATAATTTCAGCAGCCTTCAGAACTTCTCACTGATTCATAAGAACGTAAATATCACAACAGGTACACCAATTGCCTCACCTGAAGTGTTAATATGAACAACAGAAGTGTTGAAATGAAACCCTGGGGCTAGCAACCCACCGCCTGCCAGTTGGTACAAACAGTGGAAGAAATCGCCAACAACAACCAGCTGTGATGCGATTTGTCTCTTTTTGTACTAAGTTCGCTTAAAGTAGAAAGCCGGCCCACGAGCTAAAGACTGAATGAGAGCGCGGGTACGGTAGGTAGGTACATCATCATTAGATCAGTGTCCTTGCAATTGAGGGCCCAAGGAAGAAATACAGAAATCTGGTGTGGAATAAAGACGACTTCAAACACAAAATTCTTAGGATTTTTAGTAGTTTTACTGATTTTTTTTTTTTACAAAAATTGACTATAAATTATGAAATCACCATTTTATTGACTTACCGTTAAAATCGACTCAGCTATAAAATCATGTGGAAGACGTTTATTGGAATCAATGTTGCATCAAACACTAGTTTTTATCTGAATTTGTGCAATGTGCCCACTAAACGTCATGCCGAAATTCTACCTGGGGCCTATTTCATAAAGCAACAAGTGACAAGTTACAAGCCGATTTTATGTACAAATTGTAAAAAATAAGTGTGCAAGCGTTTCATAAAGGTACAAGTGTAGAATTGTAATGCACTGTGAAAATTAACAAGTTTTGGACAAGTTACAAGTGTTTCCCCATCATTTTGAATAAGTCACTGTTTTACAATTGTAAAAACGGCCGATTCTTAACTTACGTCCGTTCACCTGTAAACTTGTTATTTGCCAGCATTGTGAGTTGACAATTTTTTGGTGTTTAACAAGACAGAAGCACTCAGCGTAGAAGACGCCATATATTTTCTCGGCCACGAATAAACGCTCATTTCGCGGGTATTTTTAGTTTAACGAGGATGTCTTCCGAGGCCCTTGAAAGATTCAAATGGTGCGTGACTCTGTGCAATTTTTTCTGATCGGGTATTGAGGATCTCCCCATGATTGAAGAACAAGGTTATTTGTGAAGATCATATCGAGGTAGCAGATGACATTCCTAACCTAGCAGCATTAAGATTTGATGAACTGATTAATCATTTCTGCTGAATGAAGGAGAAAAATCCGATTATGCCAGCCATCAGAATAAGTTGAAATCAAATACACAGTTTTTCCACTTTTCAGTTTATAATTTGTCTGTCTTCCAATCATTACTACTTGTCATGTACGATAAACATCCTACCGTGTGCTTATATTATGTTCTGTGTACTTATCCTAGACTGTTCTTATATTATGATTCACTGACAAACTTCAATTTCATCATCCCGCTAGACGTTGTTCATTTCGTTTGTTCCCACACGAATTTTTCTTTTCTGCTACACTTGTAAACTAAGCTTCTACGAGTGTATCTTTTCTACACTTGTACTCTTTGTTTTGGCGAAACACTTGTTCTAGTTTACCGTGCATTACAAGTACCTGTACTTGTTAACGCGTACACTTGAAAATTGTTGTTTTATGAAATAGGCCCCAGGTAAGTTTGTGTATTAAGCCCATTTGTAGGAGGTATTTATGTACATAATATGCCAATAGATTACATTTAGCATTCAACTAGGTACGTAAAGCCTTACTCATTTTCAAACTAAACCGTTTCTTATTTAATGCCATTTTAGTTTTGGTATTTGCGCACATGGGCGAACAGAGTACCAGAACGTGAGTTTAGCGTGGAAAATGACGTATTTTTAACTTCTTTAGGAAAAGTTTCTCAAAACAGCCATAATTCTGATATCAAATTCAGAAAATTAATTGAATACCAGGTAGGTACCTACTTTGTAAAATTTTTCATAAACAAACAGTAGAACACTTTTGAAGACGAATTCCATGAAGAGAGCGCTCGCAGATTCCCACTGCTCTCTTTAACACTGTTTTCAGTGCTTTATTGGATCCGTAATTTAACCATTAAAATACCTAACCTATATGCAAAAAAGTTATCATTAAAAATTATCTTTATTTTGAGGATAAATTTCAAATATTTTTACCTACTTGACTGAAAGACACCTATTCTTTGTCGATAGGAGGAACAGAACCAAAAGTGTTCACTGATCAACACGATACTGCTGTGATATAACCCACCATATTCATTCTAGCAGTTCATGGATTCGGAGATGAAATTTTCGGATATAAACTAATATTTCAGCCCTTTCTATCTTACTACGGCCCTTGGGATTCTACCTGAACATTTGAATTCGTGCCAAAATTGGATTCTGGACCTCTATGCATTTATTGGTTTATGCACCATAATGAACCTTCACAATTGACTAAGGAAAACAATGTACCCCCTCCCCACCCCTTCCAAGTTTCCGGGTTACGATCAAGATGCGAAGAATTCAAAAATCTAATAAAAACGCCACATAGTGTAACGGACGTGTAAAAAACCTGAAATACCATATTTTTTGCCAACCCTGAAAATCTGGTTATTCATTCTTTGTGCATTGTAGATGAGCGATTCAACTAGCTTTTTTCGTACATTTTCGAGTAATTGACTAAGAAAAAATTGTTTTTTAACCCCTTCAAAATTTGTTGGTTTACGTTTTAAGATGCGTAGAATCCAAAAATCGAAAGAAAAAAAATCCGTCCGTCTGCCGTACGCCATCCGAAGCTTTTCCCAAAAAGTATACGACCAAACTTTAAGAAATTTGGCTTAAAAAACATACTTCGGTCGGGGATGTGCCAGCAACATCGGCATCACGTTCGATCAACCATGTCCATGTACGATTTCAGCTCAATGGGTCCAGTGTGATTGAGCGAAAAACACACACAGACAGAGACCATTAGATTTGTATATATGATAGTATTAATTTTCAGTTGGTGGGTTAGGTTGGGTTAAATACTAGAAAAGTGTAGTTGTGTTACTTAATTTAATTCATTTTTCATCAGTATGTATGGTTCACCTATGCAGATATATTTAGATACCTAATGTATGATAGACTTCTTTTAATAATTGCAGCTAGGTGTACTGCGTAGAATGGCTATCCAGTACAGAAATAATAAACCATTGCTTAATAATAAGTACAATAACCTCAAGACTTTATTAGTCAGATAGATTCAATTGTTATAAGAGTGTGGGTTCATTGACTTCGACTAACTACACTAATTGATCGGGCAATTGGTAACAATTATCCGGATTTCAGCCGTTCACTTCGCATGGATCCAGTAACATCATCCCGATCGGTTACGACTCAACACGCTACACCTCGATCTGTGAAGACGAGCCCAACATAATATCTGCACCCAACACGTCATATTATGCGAATCCCCATTAGGTAGGTAGCAGGTAACTCCACCCAGTTCATCGGACTTGTGAGATTCAGTTATCCAATGTAAGTATCAGCACCTTTTCGAATCCCATCGAGAGAAGAAAAAAAGGTTCTATCTTATTAGCGCTCTGCTCGAACAGGAGATCTGGAGATTGTTAGCTAATCCTTTGTCGTTGGGTTATGGTTTTTTTTTACGACGGCCCAGTGTGAACGTCCCTTACGTTTGGTTATTTCGGTACCACATTGTTGCGTGGGGCTTTTCTCTTCGTAAAACCCCTTCTGCGGGCCCACCTTATGAAATCTCTCTCCTTCCATCAGAAAAGGGAGAAATGTTTTCTTACGAAATGTTGAGGAAGTTGCGAGGACAAAGAGGTCGGCGGGGCGAGAGGGGTTGGTTTTGGCGCGCGGTGCGGCGTCTGACGCTCGACTTACGTAAAGGGCCGTTCACCTTGCGGGTCGCGTCACTTTTCACCCCTTTCTTCCTAGTGGGGCGACTCCCTCAGCTTTGGGCTACTGCTCCTTTGTTCTGGGTAGCTGTACCGGTAGAAAACACTGTTTATATTGACTTTCCCTCATAATGACTTATTCCTGCAGATTTATTTATACTATATTTTACTTTAAGCGAATTATGAAGAAAATGAAGTTATTGATACAAAGATATTTTACAAAAAGAAGATATTGTACAAAATATTTAATAACAAAATTTTCCAAAATTGAAAACAAAAATTCCTAAAATTACTTAATGGAAATCCGTTTAAAGGCATTATGAAGGGATTAATGGAGAAGTTTGCTTTTTCATATGCATATATATATGTTATGTTGGTCGCCTGTGAAGTATTACGTAACTTATATAGGTATATAAATCATCTCAAGAAAAAATCAGTTAAAACTACATCGGAAATGGAGCTGAATGCTTCCAACCACACCGTTCGTTGTAGCTAAATCCGTTGCTGAGATATGATTGGTCAAAGGTTTTTTTTCTCGAAAAAACCACAGGTTTTAGCATAAAAACCCCTATTTATCCTCTGTAAATAAACTTTACATAACTTTTGACCGCATTTCTGAAGTCAGCGTTACATTTTCTTAAAGTTTACATTATTTTCATATTTATTCAACACCATTCAGACGCATTTATTATAAAACAAGTTAATTTCTTTTAAAAATTGGAAAATTTGGAAAATGTTTTAAAATAGCCACTCTTTCAAAATTAATCCAATAAACTGTCAGCTTTCACAAAAACTGCATAATTTAACACTCTTCCCAACGGTACGGTTTATTTTACTTTTATTTCCCTAAATACGGGTGAAAATCATGTTTTAATGCTAAAAAACGTGTTTTTTTTTTTTTTTTTTTAAATGCAATCGTGGGTTTTCTTGAAAAATGATCCTCTATGTACTTACGAACCTACAGGAACTATTTTTTCTCTCATTCGTTACGGGATAAGTCCAATTGCGTAATTTACAATAGTTCGCATAAAATACCACAATGATGTAGAAGAAAGTAAATAGTAAATATTGATGAAAATTAATATACAATCAGAAATAAATTTGTAGTAAGATAACTTACTTCTTTGTAGATTGGCAGACAAAACTAAAGAAATAACAAAACAGAAGAGATAATTAACATTCCAGTAAATTTTCATGTGATAAATGGCATTAGGGATTAGGGGGATAAATTGTGAAAAGGGGGTCACAAGTGAACTTAGCACTACATACAGGTGTATTTTTCTCACCTTCTGTTAGACCGATTGGACCTAATAATAAATTTCCAGTCATGCGGCATGATTGTGTGAGCGAATTTTCATAAATTATTATATTATATTATACGTTACATGGTTTTGAAATTTGTGGCACTGTTTTAAAATTTGACCACTTTTAGTGCAAAGAAGTAGGCAAGGGTACTTTTCCGTTTACCCCCCCCCCCCCCCAATCTGTTTCACGACTGTTTCACGCCCGCCCGATGTTTCTAGGCATTCCTTCTTTCTTAGATTACATATTTACGTAGAATTGGTGAAAATTTCAAGCTGTGGGAAGAAATTATATTATTTTAAAAAAAAGAAGGAAAACAACGAATTACCGTGTTTTCAGAAGTTGCCGATGTCGGTGAGGATTTGTTGAAACAAATTGGCGTGGTTGTGGTTTGATTGCCTCCACATGAATTTGCACAAATAGGTATCAAGTAACGAATTAACTGTTCCGCATTGGCTTTGTCTTATCGCCTGACCTTTGCGAAGAGATTAGTTAGTAAACCAACCGGTTCATCGGGAAGACATTGGACCCAAGCAAGCGCGCAGCGCCCATAGTCAATGACGTTACCCTCTTGTTTTTCCAAGAATTAACCAATGCCTCTTTACTCCCTTAAACTGAGTGAACATTAATTAGAATGTGAAAAGGGATCATTACCGATGCCTAGAAACATCGGGCGAGCGTGAAACAGTCGCGAAAGTCGTGAAACAGATTGGGGGGGAAGGGGGGGGGGGGTATAACGGAAAAGTACCTAGGCAAGTAGTTAGTTAACTGTCAATTTTATGACATCAAAACTCGTTCAAAATAATATTCTGCAGTTCAAAGAAAATTAGATATTTTCCTTTTTAAGGGAGTTTTTATAGATTTTAAGCAAATATTAATGAATTTGAGTACATATTTCTGCATAATGTAGTGCGTAAATGTTATAATGTTCTATTTCGTTGTTACTTAACTCTTTTCGCTAAAATTCTACTGAAAACATAAAGTTAACAATTTATAGCCGGTTTTATGCTTTTTTCGTGATTTTACATTTACTGAAATTTGACCAATTTGATGTGCTCAAAAAGTGCTGGCCAACAAACACATTTTTCCGTTTGGAAAGTTTGATTTTTATCTAAACGGTCAGGAACGGAATTTTTATCTCAATCCTAAGGAGAGTTTTCGTCTGGAATGGCATATATATATATATATATATTTAAAAAATTTCAAAAATTTTGACTTTAAAGTTTTCGAAGCCATTGCAATAGCCTCCTACGAACATTTGCTTGAATCTATTCAATTTCGGATACTTGTGGAAGTGAAGGAATTGATGAGGAGTGAGCTGAATTTTCCCAGTTCTTTCGGTTCATCAAAAGGGAATGATATGTAACTCGGTACAAGCAGTCCCGTTGGCTTCTTGTTGATGTTCCAGCCCAGTACTTTCGTCCCGTCAGCTGAAGGACAGGCTGAAGTAGCCTAGATTTGGTCGACAAGTTAATAATGAGCCATATGGGCGGGGCCCGAGTGGTCAACTAAGGCCCCACCATCTTCCCCTCCTGTTGTAACCGCGGTCAACGACGTCCCCCTTTCAACCCCTCCACGACCCATTTTCAACCTCAAACTCCACGCAGGTTACCGATGTGGGTTGTTGTTTAGAGTTGTTGGATTTTACTGTTGATTGTAGCCCATTGACTATTGTGTATGTTAATAGTCGATCATTGAATGTTGATTGGTAATTTTTCAGGTTTGAATTAGTTTTTGACGAGCAGCGCTGTGTCGGGTGAGGCCTATTTAGCTTATGAAGCTCTTAGAGCTACGGTTGAAGAGAGATGCTAGCAGTGGAAGGGATAGTGGCACGATCAATGTTGAATCGTGCCAGTAACGGGGTTGTCTAAGGTGGGGTTACACCAGAGTTCACATTTGGTGTCCTGAACGATAGTAGTAGTAGAACGATAGTACTTTCCAGATTCTATTAGGTTGTGAAAGAAGAGCCTAGGCAGCTATAGCGCGTCTTGGAGTTCTTGCATGGTAGTTGATGGTTTATGGTCAGTTCAGATATGGAAAACCCGTCGTTCCACATAGTCTCTGAAGAGTCTGATACTTTCGATGACCGCCAGTAGTTCTTTATCGAAGGTCTAGTAAGATTTCTGAGCCTTCGTTCAAGTCTTTGAGAAGAATCCGTGTGGATGGGGTTAACCTTAAGCCCCATTGCTGAAGGACCGCCCCAATACCCACGTCTGAGGCGTGAGCTGGCGTTGCATTTTCGGTGACCAATTGTGAGAACACTTATTGTTCTTCTTTGAGGTCTGTGAGATCGCTTGAACGAGAGTGAGTTGGTGGTGAAATTAATTAAACCTCCCGAGGAACCACTGTTTTAGGCCAGGAGGAGAGCATAGGTGTCATCAGGAGAGCATAGGCGTAATTCCATTAGCTGTGACGGTATGTCCTAAACAGGTCACTTCTGGTATCGTTAATATGCACCTATCTTTGTTGATTTTTATGTCCCATTTTTTGAAGATCTTGAGAACTTGAGAGACGTGGTCGTAGTGCTTTTCTAAAGTGGCAGTGGCCACTAACACGCCATTCAGGAAGCTGAGGAATACGATGGCTTGTACAGAATAGGTAGGTGAGTGTGACCGGAACAAACTTGTGGATCACGAGGGATAGCAGAAATTTGCTTCCTGAAGAAACCATTGGGGCAAATTTGGTAGGCATTTGATCTAGAACGCAAGTCACCCACGGTTCACGAAGTCCATAAGGTGCAGGGCTTTTGTCTTCTGATGGTGGTGAAACCTAGCAGAGAGGGCGTATTCGAACTGGGGGAATGGGGTAGTGGGAGTGCTAGAACTGGGTGAAGGGTAAGACCGTAGGGCGCAATCTAACTGGGCAAATCAATTAACTTTAACCAGCTCAGACATGCTGGAGATTTAACCAGCCGGTATGTAGTGCAAAATATTTTTTGGATTGCCATTCTTTCCACCAGAAGCTGTACAATGCCTTCACCACCCTCATAGATGACGCTGAAGTTTTTGCAATCTGGGCAGAATCTTTCGGCTCTTATTCTCCCAGTTGAAATTTGCACAGCAGAGATCCTCGTTTTCTCCGCGCTGGCTGCGTGCCGGTAGCCCTCCTTAATTCGGGTTGGGCATTGGAAAAAAAAAATGAATAAATAAAAATTTTGAAAGGGGCATCTGATAGTCTAAACTAAATCTAAACTATATAGATCCCGAAAGAACTCCTACGAAAACAAAATACACAAAATTAAATAAAACACCTACGCTTCATCAGTCCTTCAACAGGTAATGAAAGTTATAATAAAATCGATTTCTTGAAAAGACAATCCTATTTTAATTATTTCAGCTGGTTCGGTCATCGTAGCATATGAGGGGGTTCTCACTATGTTTACATGTGAATTCGTTTTTCTTGATCGATAACAAAGGTTTGTTATTGAAATAATGAACCCAGATTAACATTCAGCATTTGCGTAGAGCCAAGAAAATAATTTGATCTTAACAGACTGACGTTACTTTACGCATGATTAATATTTGAAATTTATTGATATTAGACACATGAATCAATCTATTAACGATACATATCTTTGTAGTTGGCTACATTAATAATATTACTGTAGAACTCTCAGCGTTTGTATTATATCCGTTTTGCTATTGATATAGAGTTCAGCTTTAGTGATACGGTTGATTTAGTTTGGATCTAAACGTATGAAGCAACCACTCAAACACATAACATCAACACTTTTTTCTAAACTCTCACACGTAATCCAGGCGGCTTCCGCGTTGATTTGAACGGATGAAAAGGGAATATTACGTGTTTGTGAACGCCCCCCCCCCCCTCCCCCCTGTCACAGTTCTGCTCGTGTTGTGGGTTACCAGATAACTAGAGCAAGTCAGCTAAGAGCAAACAAGAGGGGTAGGTCTCCCCAGGCAGCTCCCGTTCTTTGGGTTCACTCACCCCGCAGCTTTCTCTGGCACCCCAGAGAGAGCAAGTGAGAGGAGAGAGCCCTAGCGTTACACCGACTTGGCACACCTACGCCCGAGCAGAAATGCCAAATCCTGTAACCATTGGCATTTTGATTACTTCAGTGGATCAATTGAAATTCTCTTGCCCAAAAGACGACGTCGACGATTTCCGAGAACGAGGTCTGCCAGGAAAACCGTCATCTAATATTATCTCAGCAAAAAGGAGGAAGAAACACTAAGGTCATCCGAGTTTATGGCAAGCCTATAAGTAATCTTACGTGTATTACATGAATGAGAGTTCAAGATTTCGGCCCATAACAACTTTTATTGCTTTAAATAACTTGCTATTAAAAACTCGGCCCTGCAGGTCTCGCAAGGGGCTCTGCCCCTTGGCCCCGCTGGGGGTGACCCCCAGACCCCTCGAGAATTTATTACTTAGAGCCCGTGGCTACAAGTCAAGGAACATGGGCCATGCCTGGCAGAAGTGACCAAGTAACAAAAACCAAATTTTTCAGGAGCTTCATACGACAAATAGAATCGAAATTAGAAGTACCTAGGTAGATAATTTTCTGTTATGGCGCGCGTCTACAATTACTATAACCAAGATTAACTTCTCAACGAAGTGACAACAAAACAAGCGGCATTGTTTACTTTATCCATTTCTAACATGAATAAATATAAAGCTACGACATAAATGGAAGAACAGGTACAAAAGAAATGCGTGATAAATCAAGAGCTTTCCAACGAATGGAGAACGATTCTTGTCCGATGAAAACAAGAGAAGTTTCATTTCCCTAGCAACGGCTCTAAGTTCCGTCGGATCCTCTAAAAACTGTTACACGCTTTTAGCTAAATGTCCCTGGGTTGATGACTAAATTTGCATCTCAACTCTTCAAAAATAAGGATTCGTCTTGTGAAAACAAAGGGAAATCAAAAATAAGAAAAAAACAAAAACTCAAATCTAGTTACGCTGTTGTTTTGGTTCATTATTTTCACTGATGCAATAAACCTTCGTGATCAACCTAGGAAAAAAAAATTAATAATAATAATTACTACCCCCTCTTCCGTGAAAATTTGTCGGTTTACTTTCCAAAATGCTTGGAATAAAAATAAAATAAAAACGCTGCAAGTTATTACACAATGGCTTACTATTTCTGTAGTAGATAGCCGTTCTACGTAGATCTCCGGTCCATCTACGGCCCTTCTACGGTCTATAATTATTAAACCCCGTGCGTAATATATGATCAGAACATGGCGCATCCTGCCTCCGAGAAGGGGTCACACTTTTACAGTTTCAAGACCCCGCAATTTTACGCTTCACAGTAAAAATGTTTAAAAAAAAGAAAAAAAGGGGGAAATTATGATTTTTTACGAAACTATTGAATAAATAAGGAAATTACTGAGTGTATGAAACTTAAGTCACAAATCACAATAGGGGTCTAGTTGGTCTCGGAACCTTGGCATCAATTTCGATCAAACCAAAATGGTAGCTTTCAAGGATTGAATTATTTAAAATTCGAGATCTCAAAATTTTTGAAATAGCAGTAATTATTTTAGCTGTCATATTCCATGTTGTTATCATCCAAAGAATCGAAGGAAGCCACCCAGATCGCTGTATGTTAATCTGTTTGTTTCAAGGGCTAGAAACTCGTCAGACAAAATGCGTCAACGTGGGAGCCAAACTGGTAGAACATAGTAAAAATCGCCTTATAAACTACGACAACTACGACGATAGTATCAGCTTGTATAATTCCAATGGAATTTTCACTTCATAAAACCGAGTTTATAGTAACTTTTGTCACCTGGTAGGTGGAAACCTACGTCAATGAGATGTACCTACTTAGATTCTGATGTAATATTGTACTTTGCTTTAGCTGCTTCTAAATACAGAAATACTAGTAAAGCGCAGGTGTATTATTCAATATACAGAATTAATATATCATTGTGTAATAGTTTGCAGCGTTTTAGAGTTGAAACCCTTCAGGTGTGTAAAGCATAACGTGAGTGTGGCAATAAAGTTTTTATGATCCAGTACCAACCTTTGAAAATTAGGAAACTTGTGGTGATTATAAACAGTGATTCGCTGTAAAGATGGTAAGTATTTGGAAGTACAATAACATGTCTTGTGTATTTCAATAAATTTATCGATTATTTAAATTTGTCGATAAATGCCAATGCAGTCCGATATAATCTGGCAACACTAAGAAGAAAACACGTAAAATTAATTCTGGATATTTTTGCAATGGAAGGTGTTAGTCATTACTTCAGATATGAACGTAACTGCGTCAAACTATTGGTATCTACAGCCGTTGCGATGCACCGACTTCTCAACGGCTCCTTATGCAAGTAGAGGGTTACAGTGCAGTCGGCAATCTGTTGCAGCCCCTCAGCAAAGCTGTCGTATTGCGGCAGGACCACCCTTATACAATAGATACCCCGGTTATCCAATAGTAGGCAAGAAGGAGAGTAGGTAACGCTCCCTCAGCCTCTGCCTATCTAACCTGCCTCAACGGTTAGGTTTCATTTGACCATCTCAATCCAAATAAGAAGAAAATAGAGTCGAAGTAGGTAATCATGATCAAATAGGGATGTGCCAACGTTTCCCAGTATCTTAGCAATCTTCGATAAAATGTAAAGAGAAGTGGTGTGACTGCAGCTCCCTCGTATATGTATAATATAATTCTACAGGGAATAGAAATTTTATTACATGGAGGATATGCCACAATATAAATTTAATAAGTTATAAATTATCATGCACGAGCAACATTCGTGAACTTTTTTTTGAAGAAGATGCGAAAATATGACTTATTACTATTCATTCTTTAAGTAAAAGTAGGGTATACAGGCAATTTTACGTTTGCGCTTGCGCAGAGGCTTCTATTGATCTGACGATGTTCAAATTAATACTAAAATGATATTAAGTAAATGTAATGCTAAGCTATATTGTAGCAAAATCGGACTACTTATTTGCAAAAAATTCAAGTTTTGATGATTTGAATTTTGATTTATATTCAATAACGTACCTTGTAATCTACCATGATGATTACATGCTCTTGTAGTCTACTATCTGATTCAGCTCTTCTTATCCCAGAGAGACTCCCTAATAAATTTCAATTTTCTATGGTGAATATGGGCAAAATTAAGCTAACTCAGATGATCGATGGGGGTTTAATCGCGCATTTATACACTCTCCAGTAATGGGGGTCATCTGTCCCCAATGTCTGATCGAAACCAATCCAAAAAGCGTTTACTAAGCAAATCACTAAAGCACTGAACACAGACGAGGTCGGAGAGTTGGAATCTAGAGTGGTCGGCCAACTTCGGGCCTATCAAGTTTGCCCTCTTCATCAATACCCTCCTGAACATCAGTGCAAAACAAAAGGTAAATGTGAATTTGCCTAATACTGTAGCTGAGGTTCGACTTAGAGACGGTGCGGTCAAATCTTCTTCCGTCTGTGTGGGAAGATCCAAAAACCTCTGAAGTCACAATTTTTATGGTTGTAGGTATATCAACACGTAAATTCAGTAGGTACATACATTGAGAAGCATTTTGCCTGATGCTTTACACTTTGTTTTTTTCCCATAGTGATGGCTGTAATTTCTTTCTTCCACGGGGTCGAGAAACCCAAGTCTACTTTGCGGGGTCGACAGACTGCTGTGGATACCGTTGGGATTCGGCAACTGCATAGAGAAGGTTTCCGAGTCGTGAGGGCGCGTCGACCATGAAAGTCAGCGGAACGTGCGCCACTCGGAGTCCCGTTTTAATAGATGAA